>CM039723.1:32136980-32227471 GCA_022539455.1 Dendrobium nobile | reverse complement strand
TTGTTGTTGAGAGAGATAAATTTCTTTACCAGTTTTGTAAGTGGAAACACGCATATAGTCTTCTGCTTTTAAAGCACAGAAAAAATAATTCAGACATTTTGCATGGTTACAATGGACTCAATAAAAAGAAAAATTACAAACTAAATTACAAACTGACTCAGTCCTGGTCTACCCAATCTCAAGTTGGTTCTGTTTGTCGTCTGATCTCTTGGCCCTGAAATGTCAGTAGAAAAAATAAGTATTGTTTGCTATCATCAAAACCACTATTCATGATAATAGAGTTGCAATATTAATAAGAGGACTTTGGTGGTGGAAGAGACTACAAATGTGGTGTTTAATGAGTCTGATCCTAGGAAGCATGGAGTTGAGGATGATGTTGAGGTTAAAGAGATTACCACTGGAGTAGAAAATCTGAAGAAGAGGGTAGAGCACCAGAACACCGAAGGAGTAGGAGAGGTTACCCAAGAGTAGTAAAATTTAGACTGGAGGAAAGGGTTGATCCTTCAACACTTTACTAGAGATTAGAGATACTCATCTCAAGTCACACCTAAATATTTGATCTTAGGAGACCCTTTTAATGGAGTTAGGAATAGACATGGACTTAGGAAGAAAAGTGAACCACTCTGCCTTTATCTCAATGACTGAACCCACCAACATAAACCAAGCTCTTTCTAATGAGTTTTGGATCTTAGCCATGCAGGAGGAGTTGAACCAATTTGTTATGAATGATGTTTGGGAGCTTGTAGAAAGACCTAAAGGGCATAGTGTGGTTGGAACCAAGTGGGTCTTTAAGAATAAGGTGAATGATCCAAGAGTGGTGGTTTGGTATAAAGCTAGATTGGTGGGAGAGTTGTCCTACTTTTTGGGGTTTAACATAAGACAGTTAGATGATGGAACATTTCTAAATCAATCAAAATACATAAAAGACATTTTGAAGAAGTATGAGATGGATAAAAGCAAGCTAATAAATACTACCATGACCCAAGTGGTAGATCTGTTGATCAGAGAAGTATAGGGGAATGATTGAATCTTTAGTTTACCTGACTGCTAGCCAACCTGATATAATGTTTAGTGTTTATTTTTGTGCTAGATTTCAAGCTAACCCTAAGAAATCACACCTGACTGCAGTTAAGAGAATTCTTAGATACCTTCTAGGAACCCAAAACCTAGGAATCTGGTTCCCTAGGCAACACACTTCTTTTAGAATCATTAGAATATTCTGATTTGATTTTGCAAGGATTGTAGGTGGATAGAAAAAGCACTTCTGAAACTTATTAATTCTGGACAATCTTTGGTCTCCTAGTTAGTAGGAAGCCAAAACTCTATTGCACTTTCCACTGCTGAAGCTAAGATACCATTGCTTTAGGAAGTGTGTGGCCCAAGTCCTTTTGTTGAAACAGCAAGTATTAGATTTAGGTTACCTGTAGACACCGTCTCAATTCTTTATGACAACACTAATGCCATCTGTATTTCTAAGAATCCTATCCAACATTTAAGGACTAAGCACATTGATATTAGACATCACTTCATTAGTGACCATGTGACTAAGGGAGACATAGAGTTACACACATGTGTGCGACTGAGATCAACTGGGGACATATTTACTAAACCACTGGCCTTCGACACTTTCAGCTCTTTAAGGACCAGATTGGGTGTGATTGACATAAATACATAAACTTGATTTTTTATTTATTTTATGTTTTTTTTGTTGTTTAGTTTTTTTGTTTATTGTTTTTGTGCTTTACTTTTCATTTTCTTAAATTTATTTAAAAAAAAAATGTCTGAAGTGATATCGTGTGCCTTGTTCTTGCTTTTAAAAATGTGTAGTCAATGTTTTACATCTCTTAATCTATTAAAGAGTAATATATCGTTGATTGTGTCTCTTTCTCTAACCTATTTTAGTGGTGCAGTTTTTTTTCTAATCAATAGTCTATCTGAAATTAACCAATGGATTATGTAATTAAGATCTTTTCTACCTTGCTACAACAAATCTATCTTATATTTGTAATGATCAAAGTTTTTAGGTCACTTAAGATTCCTTGTTGTTCTGCCATTGCATTTCTTCATACGATGTTTGATTCTGTTTTGTGGATTATTCTTTCATATATTAGAGAGTGAGTTTTTCTTCTCTAATATCTAGAAGATATACTCACAACTAAGATTATTTAAGAGTTTTTTTTTTAAAAGAATGCTAGCTTGCAAAAAATTTAAAAAAGTGGTTCAATGATGCGCAAAAACAAAAGATGCGCAATGACGCCAAATGTTTTATATTATATATATATATATATATATATATATATATATATATATATCATATATATAAATATATATATATTATATATAATATATATATTATATATATATATTGCGCAAAGCGCCATTCAATTGATAAGGGCATAAAATGAGCCCACCAAAGCAAGCTTTCTCTTTTTCAAAACTTTAAAACATTAGGGAAGATTTCATATATCATTGGATAAAACTAGGCTTGATTTCAACTTTTTGCGATGTGACAAATTACTTTATACATTATCTTATTCTATAAGATATTTTTTTGAAACCAAGTAGTGAACGAATATTTTTTCATATCCATTTGAATTGTTTGAATTAGGTCATTGATTTCGAAAGAAAATTTTACCTTGAAAGATAGTTCGAGCTTAGGGTTAACATGATTGGATATTCTACCATTTTTTTTTATTTTTGGTGTTGTTAACTCATTGACTTACAAATTTTTAAATCAATCACATGGAAGACTACATCATGTTCATGCCTTAGTTAGAAAAAAAAATTTTCATTGCTAGTTCTTCTATTGTTTCAAGTTGATTATTTTTAGTTGATTTTATTTTTTGGGCTTTTCTGATCATCTCCATCTTTCCTTGAAAACTTTAAAATCTCTCTAAAATCGTCCTGGCCGATATTAATATCATCCTGGACGATCTGATCATCGATTCATAAATCCATCTGCTGGAATTTTCTGAACTTGATTGTCCTGGCCGATCTATTATCGGCTCGGACGATATGATCATCCTCTGCTACAATCATTTTGATCGTCTTGGCTGATTTAATTTTTGTCATGGTCGATGCTTTTATTGACATTGTCCTGGCCGATACACCTGATTGTCCTGGACGATACACGTGTTAGTACGTTTTAAGTCATTAAAATCGCCCGGGACGATCCATATTTGGACAATCGACGCGGTCGATACACTATTCAGCCTTGCCGATACAAGTGGCACATGCTTTAAACTGTTTTAAATTTGGCCTATACGATCAATTATAGATCATTGGCCCGGACGATCCACCTAATCGGCCTGGCGATCGGACCGATTTTTTGACCAATCGGCCAGACACAATTATTATGCCAAATCAACTTGGCCAATTCAGTGATCGGCCTGGCCGATATGGCCGTGCCTTTAAATTCAGGCCTCCAGCCACTAGTTTTCTCACAAATCTTTCCTCCCCTTAATTATTTGCTTACTGTTTTCTTATGGCTGGTGGAAAGTGCTCTCGTCACACATCTAGTAGCTCATCAAGGGGCACTTTGGACCCTCATTTTAGGGATTCGGATGACCAAGCCGCCTACCTTCGCTATAAAGAGTGCAGCATCACCCTCTCCTGGACGATCAATCCTGCCTACCTTTCTTATCCAGTACTAGACCTTTTTGCCCATACATCGCTCTGTTTTATTCTTACCCTGGCCGTACCCTTTTGTTATGAACTTGTTTTTGAGTTTTATGAAAATCTTCGCATAAATTCTTCTTTTACTGCACTCACTTCCTATGTGAATCGACGCCCTGTCGAAATCCATATCAGGACTGTGCTGAACTATTGCAACTATACACCACTGGGGATAAGTTGCATATTATTGTCTCTGATCCTTACTTTAATTGGTCCACTGCCAATCATTTTCTTCATCATACAAATTCCCATTTTCATGTTGGAGAGACTTGCTCCTTACTCAGGAATGCTAGGACAATCCAACATGTCCTTCGCACATCTGTTATTTCTAAGGCTAGGGACCAAATCCACATCACCCCACTTCTTTCCCTTACTACTTTTTACATTCTGGATGAAAGGGAATTCAATGCTACTGACCTCTTTTTCATTACATTGAACACTTGATAACTATCCGGGATCCAGGTTATAAGAGGAGACCAATTCTTGCTCTAGGACATCTCATTACTTATGTCCTAGAATCTAAATATCAACTTCAAATTTCGTCTCCTCCCAACCATCTGCCACCTTTCTACTCAAACAGATCCTTCAATGCACTTCACAGTACTAGTCTCCACCCAGGAGATGGGGAAGATCAGGGGGCCGAGGAGGCAGCTCCCGCTCCTATTCCAGAACCTATTCCAATCCATCAGCACTCTCAGCTGGATTAGTTGGTGGAGCGGTTTGATCAGTGGAAGACCCATTTTGAGACTTTTATAGCCCACCAGGAGTTGCAGTACGCAGAGGATGTGGCCCGGTTCGATGCTTATGTTGCACACCAGCAACAGCAGCACGACCAGGCATGGCCTAGTTTGGTTCATAGTTTTCTGCCCTAGCCAGTTACTTCCAGCAGCCACCACCGCCACCACCGCCTCCTTCAGATGATCAGGAGCCCTCATTTTTTTTATTTTGTTTAGTTTGTTTTTTTCTGTATTTTCTTTTCAACTTTAGGTGCTTTAGTCTGTGGGTTGTTTTTTCTCCTTTTTGAGATGTCAAAAGGGGGAGTAGTGTTTGTACTTGTCCAGATTGATGAAATTTAAAAAGCTTTTCTATGATTTGCACTTCTTTCATTACATTGCTTAGAAGTGATCGTCAAAGTGTTTGCCATCATCAAAAAGGGGGAGATTGTTGCAAATCTGTTTTCATGAATTGTGATTTTGATGATAGCAAACCATTTTTCTCTATGACTGCCTTGCCTACTAACATTTTAGGACCACAAGATCAGACGATAATCGGAACCTGCTCAAGATTGGGTAGAATAGGACTGAGACAGTTTGTAATGAACTTTTTCTCTTTCTTGAGTCAATTGTAATTTTTGTGGTATCTAATATGAAGTAACCATACACACACACACTTGAGAGAGATTTTTTTAGAGTTTTCTATTTTTACTCATATTGCCCTGGACGATGTTTATATCATCCTGTCTGATTTATTTAAAAATAAAAACCCTAATTAGGGCATCATGTTAAGGCAACCATCATCAAAAATATCGGCATGGATGATACATGTATCGGCCAGAACGATAAGCTAAAATCAGAAAGAATTAGCCGCCAGATCTGTTTAGGCAAGGTTCTTTTTAAGGTATCGACTAGGACGATACATGTCATCATCCTGGACGATTTAACACAATCATGCTTAAATTAATCTTATAATTAAGGAAAGCAATTAAGATTGAATTGATACAATCCCATCGTCCCGACGATCTCAGGATCGGCCGGGACGAAAGGTTGGACGATCAACATTGGTCAGTTCACATTTAGAGCGATGTTAATGACAATTTTCATAGTTTTGAACGAATCGGCGGGGACGATCAGTTCAAAAACCTTTGTTTCTTCTCGACGATTAGGATCGGCCCAAGCATGATCAGGGCGATATTGAGGACGATATTTTAGGATTTAACCTAATCGGCCAGGATGATATTATAATCATCCTCGATGATATGACCAAAATTCTATTATTCGTCCCAGATCATCCTGGCTAATTAAGCTTAATTTGAACTAATCAACCAGGACAAAATGTATATCGTCCGGGACGATAATGTCAATAAGTTGCAATTAATGAGCTCTTTCAAAGCTCTTCTATTTAAAGAGCTCTTGAGCAACGGTTTAAACAATCTTTTGCTGCTGTCTTGACCTGATAAAACCTAGAGGAGAGAGAGAGAGAGGATCTTATGAGGGGGAGCTTGTGAGAGAGATTCACAAGGGTTGCTCCAACTTTTAGTCCATTTCTTCTTCCACTAGAGTCTCTCATCCTTGGAAGGGTTGGGAAAGGTGAGCTCCAGCAGACGATCGAGGTTCTCTGCCTACTTTAGGAAGAAGCAAAAGGAGTCAGATTCTCTGTCTGCTTCAAGAGGAAGCAAAAGGAGTCGGGTTCCCTACCTTGCCGGGGTTGGCAAAAAGGAGGTCTTGTAAGGGCTTCTCCGCCTTGTTGTGAGAGCAGAAGAAGAAACACTTAGTGTAGTGCAATACTCGGAGGGCGCCTTAGGGGAGTGGACGTAGGTCGAGTTGACTGAACCACTATAAAATCTCCGTGTTCTATTTTTCTGTGCTTCCGCATTATTTATTATTCTGCACTTTGATTTCAGTGGTGAGTTTGGTTTGTACTTTAGTACTCTTTGTTTAAAGAAATTTTTAAAATAACCAATTAACCCCCCCCCCCTCTCGGTTAGCCTCGGGCTAGTTCTTAAGGGCTTAACATCTCTAACGAACTTTCAAAACTGAAGTTGTCTTTTTTTGTATTTAAGAAAATTCTTTTGTGCCAAAAAATGGTTCTATATATTTATCTAGGGATTTGGATACGAAGCAAGATGTCAACATAGATAAATATGATAAACCCATATCATGCAAGAAAGGGTTAGATAGTTTTTTTTAATATTTATTTAGGTATCTCAGCATAAAGCAAGATGTTGACCCAAATAAATACAAGGTTGTCCCATATATTATAGGAGAGAATTTTTTATTTCATAGTTTTTATATATTTTTTAGATCTTAGCATGCGGTGTGAGGTGAATACAAAAAATATTTAAAATACCCCTATCTTGTAGGCTGATTTTTAATTGACCTTGTATATTGAGATTTTAAAATTTTATTTGGAAATTTTGGCACGCAGCGCGATGTCGACCCAAATAAATATTTAGAATGTCTGTAGTTTGATGGCACATTTTGAAATACATTCTTTCTATGTAAGAAAATTTCATAATATTAAATGTATATGCTAATAAATAAGTACAAAAATATAGTGCATTAGGCATACCCTTTTCTCTGATAATTTTATGCATAATATTTCTTCAAGTATCGATCATTGATCTATGGCATGGGCTTATGACCATTCAGATTGATCAACTGATAAGCTCTTCCTTGGTACACCTTTTCAATGATAAAGAGGCCCTCCCAATTTGATATGAATTTACCACTAATTTTTTGGTGCGGGATGGTTGGTCTTCTCTACATCAGGACTAATTCCTCTTCTTGAAATGATAGAGGATGCAACATCTAATCAAAAGGCTTTGTTATCCTTGATCGGTAAATCTCTAGGTTCTGTTGAGCTTTTAACCTGACTTCATTGAGTGCATCGAGCTCTTTCTTTCTCAACCAAGCATTTTGTTCATGAGTGAGCTCATTTTAGATAGCGACCCAAAGAGATGGTAGTTTAACTTCTAATGGCATCATTGCATCAACTCTAAATACCAGTGAATAAGGAGTGACTTTGGTTATTATTTCATTGGTTGTATGATACGCCCACAACACCTCTGCCATCTTTGTATGTCATTCTCTTTTATTCTTAGTGAGAAATTTATTCAATAATTTTACCAATGTTTTTTTAAAGGCTTCTATCAGCACCTTTGCTATTGGATAGTTTATGGAGGAATACCACCAATTGATCTTGTTATGATCGATAAATTTATTAATCTTAGTTCCTTTTAAAGTTGCACCATTGTCCAATATTATGCAGTATGGTACACTGAATATGTAAAAAATATTATTAGTGAAGAATTTGATTGCATGTTCAGATGTGACTTCTTTGAATGGAGTCGCTTTTACCCACTTGGAGAAGTAGTCGACCGCTACTAAAATGAAGTAATGTATTGGTGATGACGGTGGATCTATTAGTCCGATCACATCAGTGCTCCAACATTTAAATGGCCAGGATGTTATAACATCCCTATGAATCTAACACTCGTTGAACCTCTTAGTGTGTTAGATATAATCCTTTACCATTCTTGGCTAGTAGTAGGCCATTCTTTTGATTTTAACCACCATCTTGAGGCTTGATTGGTGTGCTCCACAAATTCCTTCATGAACTTCTGCTACAACTTTATCAGCTTCTTTGGTCCCTATACACCATAGCCACATTTGATCAAAAGCACGCCGGTACATGTTGTTAAAAAATATGTATCGTAAGGCACTCTTCTTAATTTGAGTAGCTAATGACTTATCTGCTGGTGGTTTTCTTTCTTTGAAATAATCAATGAAAGGCTGCCTCCAGTCATCTTCTTCTTTAACTTCTAAATAATGCCACTATGATTCTGAAGATTGGCTAGCCTTGTGTCTTCTCTTAGAAGCTTTGTGTTCTTCAGGTTTCTCTCTAAGTTTGACTAGTTAAGGAGGTTAAGGATCAACCAGGGTTGTATCCTACTGGCTTGAGGTTGGTATTCCCTCTTCATGTGGGAGTTATAATAGTGTTGGCTCTAATACCTAATGATTATGTACCATAATTATTATAGGACATTCATCATCCATATTAGCCTTTTTTTTAGCCAATTTGGTAAGGCATTTGGATTTGCTATTTTAGGCTCAACAAAGATGAGCTAATTGACAATTGGAATCTGCTTCATAAGCTTAAGAACTTACTGAAGAAAATAGGCCAACTTGAATTTGGTGATTTTGTAAACTCCTAGTACTTGATTTATAACAAGTTGAGAATCATCAAAGATATAGAGATTTTGAATTCTAACATCGATTCCAATCTCTAATCTTATTATTAAAGCTTCATATTCAATATCATTATTGGTCTGAGGTTCATTCAACCTGAGTGAGTATCTTATTATGCCTACCTCACGTGATTAAAAAATGAGATCGATTCCGGCTTTAAATTTTTCTAGATTCAGAGGACGAGTGTGCATACTTTATGATGCTCAATCGAAGTATATTTTCCATACTTGTAGAATCTCCTCCTCTATTAACATTCATGGTCTGCTCGTCAGTCAGATCATCATTGAGTGGTGAATGTGTATGGATAGGATATGAAACGAGAAAATCTACCAACACCTACCCTTCCACTACCTTTTGTGAAACATATGTAATATCAAATTGTAGGAGTATTACTATCCACTTAGTTATGACATGTAAATGCTGGTCTTGTCATCAAGAACATCAGTAGATTGATCTTTGATATCAAGGTGATTTTGTGAGATAGCATATAATGGCTAATTTTTTGAAATGCAAGAATTAGGGGCAAAGAATGCTTCTCAATTGGAGAGTAGCATATTTCTGCTCCAATCAAACTATGACTGATGTTGTAGAATCCTTTTTCCTTGCCCTCTTTATTGTGCTAAGTTAATAATGCTCCTAGGAACTCTTCTAGTGCAGTAGTATACAAAATTAGAGACTTCCGTAGAATCGATGCCATAAGAATGAGCGGTTTAATAAGTATCTCTTGATGCAATCAAATGCTTCTTAGCACTCTGCATAATATTTGAAACGAACATCTTTCTTCATAAAATTTTTAAATGGTGGTACCTACCCGACATATTCGATATAAACTGTCAAATGAAAACTAGTTATCCTTGTAAGCAGCAAAATTATGAAAGGATCTTTGGTGGTGGCATCTCTATGATTGTCTTCATCTTATTTGGGTCAACTTAAATTCCTTAATGGCGAATGATGTACCTCAAAAATTTCCCTTGAGGGAGGCATAATGAGATTAAGGTGAACTTTTTGGTCCATACTCTTGATGATTAGGTCATCTACAAAGCATTCGACCTTTTAATGAATCAGCTCATCAAATATTTGTGTCATCATTCATTTATATGTGGCACTACTATTCTTCAGGTTGAAGGGCATGATCGTGTAGCAAAATAAAATATGCCTATAAGTGTTATGAATGATGTATGATTTTCATCTTCAAATGCCATTTTAATTTTCTTGTTGCCCAACAATCCATCCATGAAGGAAAACATATCATAGTTAGAAGTGTTGTAAACTAGAATTTTAAAACTGGGAATAAAAAGTCATCTTTCATACACACTATGTCTAGGTCATTGAAGTCAATGCAGATACAAATTTGACCATTCTTTTTTTTTTATTACATAGATAATATTAGCAATTCATTCAGCATATTTTTCTTCTTGAATGAAGCTCGCTTCTATAAGCTTCTTTATTTCTACAATCACCTGTTCTTCAATCTCAAATCTCATCCTCCTTATAGCTTGTTTAATGGGTGTTGCATCTGGTTTGATACCAAATGTATGAATAGCTATGTAAGGAGATAAGCTGAGCATCTTAATATATGCCCAGGTAAAGCAGTCCCTAAATTCATAGAGAAGCTTCTTCATTTCTTCTACATTCTCTTCTGACATAATGGAGCAAATAAAGTTTGGGCGAGGGTCTTCCTCAATTCTTTTGATATAGGACTTACATCTACTAGTTGATTATCATAGGTTACTTCATAAATCTCCTCCTCATCATCATTATTAAATTTGATTTCCTCACATGTGATTACTTGGCAAGTCTCCCTCTAGAGATATTTTTGCTTAATGAATTCAACACATTTATATATAGCTATATCTTTCTATCATAATGGTGGTGGATTCCTTTCATACTAGAGGCCTAGACATGTATGAAGTTTTAATTTAGTGGTAGGAACATTTATTTGCTTTCATAGCATTCTTTGAATACCTTTGGTATTAAACCTAAGTAGCCTCATAGGTAGTAACTCTTCAGAATCGAGGAGCATATAATGTTGAATCTTGTTGAATATGAGTTAGGTTGTTAGACCTAAACATATATCCCAAAGGCTAACCAAGAGTCGGGGTGAAATGGTAATTTTAAAAATTTATCTCTTAATTAGAATTTAAAAAGTTTAAAATTGATGGATTCTTTGTAGTAAGTTTTAAAATTATTTTTCAACCACAAAAAAATAAAAAGATAGAAAATAAAGCAGCAAAAATTAAAATGTCACAAATATTTATAGTGGTTCGGTCAAACACGACCTATATCTACTCCATGGAGTCTCCCACTTCAGGTATTACACTATTACCACTAGTGTCTCTCCTTTTTCCCCATATCAAGGCGAAGAAGCCTTTACAAAAACTCTCTTCCACCACTACTCGGTGCCATAGAGAACCGTCATCCTTTTACACCCTCCAAGTGTCGACAGAGAAACATCCTCTTCTTACACTCTCCAAGTGTCGGTAGAGAACCGTCATCCTTTTTCACCCTCCAAGTGTAGGCAGAGAACCTTCATCCTTTTACATCCTCCAAGTGTAGGCAGAGAACCTTCTTCCTTTTACACCCTCTTAGCGTAGGCAGAGAACCTTCATCCTTTTACACCCTCCAAGTGTAGGCAGAGAACCTTCAACTGTTCACACTCCTCGAGTGTCGGTAGAGAACAAGATCTTCTTGAAAGATCTTCTCACAAGAAATCTAGAAGGACAAGAGAAAAGTGTGAAGTAAAATAAAAACACACATAGAGATTCTTACCCTTGAGTAACCAAGTGAATCATTCACTCTCCAATAAGAAGAAATCTTCTTCAAAATCTCTCTCTCACTCTCTCCTTCATTCTCCCTTAACCATTCACAAAGACCAATTGATAGAAAGATTGAATGACTGTCTTAAGTAGACCTTTTATTAAAAAGACACAAAAAAACCACCAAAAAATAGCATTTTCTAAATTTAACCGACCAGGATCATCCTGTACGATCCAATTTCATATGTACGAATAATATAAAAATTGTTCCATACGAACTCAACGTAAATTGGTACGAACTTCCTTCATACCCGTTCATCATCTCGTACGAACAGGGTAGTCTAGTACGAACATTTATTTTCAAAGTTCATTGGTAAAAAATAATAAGACAAACTACAAGTTTACAGAACAGAGCATATCATCCTGGGATAATTGGCAAATATTGGCTGGACAAACTTCACATTTTGGGAATCCAGAGCACATCGTCCTGGGATAAATGAAAAATATCGTTTGAACAAACTTCATATTTCGCAAATCCAGAGCACATCGTCCTGGGACGAATGAAAAATATCGTCTAGACGAACTTCATATTTTGCGAGTCCAGAGCATGTCATTTTGGGACGAATGAAAAATATCATCTAAATGAACTTCATATTTCATGAATCCAGAGCACATCGTCCTGGGACGAATAAAAATATCATCTAGATGAACTTCACATTTCACAAAAATAGAGAAGATCTTCCTGGGATGAATGTAAAATATCATCCGTATGTTCTATACTTGAAAATTTTAGCCCTCTCTGTTCGTTCCATTACTCGTTTGAGAAAATAACTAACCAGATCGTCCAACAAGAACATGGTTCATACTATACGATCAATTTAAAAATTTGAATTTTAAAACTCTTCCCCAAGTGTGTGTGTGCTTTAGTTACTCAATTATAATCACACTCACTCTCTCAGACTTCAATTTACAAAACATTCTAAGCTGATCTTGATTTGAAGTCTTCAATAATTTGGAGTATGATTTTTCTGAAATGTTAGTACACAAAAGCAAAAAAAAAATTCTTCTAAAATGTGTTAGGAGAAAATAATATTCAAAATAATAATATTTGGAATCATCAAAAACAAACAAGTTGCAAGAATATAAAACATGCAAAGCTATGTAGCAACTATCTCAATTATCTCCCCCTTTTTGATGATGACAAAATAATTATTGTTTATGTAAATTTGAAAATCCTAAGTTTCTCCTAAACTTCCCCTGAATAGATAATCATGTGAGTATAAGGGGCATTTATTACGAATAAATCAATACTTTTAATTTTAAAATTTTCCACACACAAAAATGACATTGAAACGAGAACCAAAACCCTAAACAAAAACAAAAACAAAAAAAAAATACACATGACACGAGAAGACACAAACTGGAAGACACTTAAAAAATAAGAAAAATAATATTTAAACCTAAATAAAAACAAACAAAATACACATGACACGAGAAGACACTAACAAAACAAGACAAATAATATTTCTCCCCTTTTTTTATAACAGCAAAAGGAGAGAAATAAATGAATAATAGAAATGTTAGAAGCCATATGAGAAGCCTTTAATAATTTATCCTGAAAGATATTCAGTTATATTTGTAATAAAATGATAAATGTCATTAGAGAAAAAGAAAAATTCTTATGATTTAAGTTTAGATATAACATAGATAAGAAGAAAGTATATCAAGATCATGAATTAGTATATAAAATTAGATAAGAAAAATTATTGCAAAGTAGATGAAATGAAAATTAAGGTAATTCAATTTTTTCAATATAAAATAAAATTGAATAGAAGATTCATTTAAATTATAGATTAAAAGATAGTGGAAAGATCATATACTTGTGGTGCTTTGCGCATCTTTTCAATATTTTATGGCACACTTTGTGCATATTTTTAATTTTTGGGCTAATTTTGTGCCTCTTTTTCAATTTGTGAACCATTATGCAAACATTTTAATTTTTGTACATTTATACATTTCTCAAGTATTTTATTGATCTTTTCAAAATCGATAATCTAAAAATTCAAATTTCTCTAAGTATAAAAGCATTTATATTTAAAAGAGAAAT
Source organism: Dendrobium nobile (assembly GCA_022539455.1). Classification (NCBI taxonomy): domain Eukaryota; kingdom Viridiplantae; phylum Streptophyta; class Magnoliopsida; order Asparagales; family Orchidaceae; genus Dendrobium; species Dendrobium nobile. Next base: position 32,213,966 of record CM039723.1, on the reverse strand, counting down.
AAAAAATAATAAAACATCAAAATTGCAATAATAATATTAAAGTTATGATAGTCTAAAAAGAAACATGAGATTGATAGCCTCAACTTGATCGAGTTATAAACTAACTTATTTTTTTAAAAAAATTAGATTTTCTAATAAATTCAATTTTGTATTGCTTTTCAAATTATATCTCTTGTTAGATCAAAAATGTTAGGATAATCATATAGACTAATAAGTATTTCTGAAAGAGATCAAGAACAACTTAAAAAAAAGACAAGATAGGTTTTATTGATATCAACGTAAATGATAATACATTTGAGCGCGATAGATATCAATTCAACTTCAAAATAAAAACACAAATAAATGACAGTTGTAAAAACTCCAAACATCATCACAACACATCATAAGTACAACAAAGAAAGTCATAGAAGAAGTATATCCCTCATTCTGAGGGGCCCTGGTTTTGAGGAGGTGGCTAGTTGAAGAAGGAAAATAGCTATTCATCATTGCCACATTTGCATTCACCGGGTCAAACTGACCTCAGATCCAACCCATATCCTGCTGATATCGCTCATCCTGTTGATTTAGATGAGCCTAAATTTGATCAAATCACTGATCAAAGTAGCTCTCTAGTCTACGAAGTGCTGACCATATCCTGATAGGCTTGGTCCTTTGAATAGGCTAGATGCAAGTGCTCTCTCCTCTCCCTCAGTGTCAATAACTTCATCATGTTTAACAAAGATAGCTCGAAATGAACCATTATTATAGAAGATGGGCTCTTCTAGATGTGTCACATCAGAATGAACTAAATCATATTTGTTTTTAAGAATGTGAAATTACACTACTAAAAGAAGTTAAAGAGAAGGAAACAATCAACAGTGTTTCCCCCTTTAACTAATTTATAGATGTTAATCATTGACTAAAAATTTTTAAAAATAAAATACAACATAAGATATCAATTTAACAGTAATAAAAAAAGTAATAAAGCAACAAAGAAAAACAAATAAAAAATATAAACATAAGCAAGAAAAATAACTACAAAAAGAAAATGGCAAATAATGAAAAAAAAAAGATTAGAAATCAGTAAGAATCAAGTTCATGCATTTATGCCAATCACACCCAATATGATCCTTAAAGTGTTGAAAGTGTCGAAGGCCAGTGGTTTAGTAAAGATGCTAGCCAGTTGATTCTCAGGTTCCATATGGTGTAACTCAATGTCTCCTTTGGCCAAATGGTCTCTAATAAAGTGATGACTTATGTATATATGCTTGGTCCTTGAATGTTGGGTAGTATTCTTAGAAATGTAGATGGCACTAGTTGTCAAAAAGGATTGAAATTGTGCCTACAGGTAATGCTAAATCCAAAACTTGTTGCTTCTACCAAAGGACTTGGGCCACACAACTTTCTAAGGCAATGTACTCAGCTTTAGCAGTGGAAAGTGCAACAAAGTTTTGCTTTATAACTACACTTTGTCCATTTGGTCTTTCTACAAGCTCCCAAACATGATTCCTAACAAATTGAATAAGATCAAAAACTTATCTGAAAGGGCTTGATTGATGTTGGTGGGTTCAGTAATTGAGATAAAGATAGAGTGGTTCACTTCATTCCTAAGTTCATGCCTAGTCCTAAAACATTCAAAGGGCTTCTTATGATCAGTTCTTTTGGGTGACTCAAAGAATATCTCCAATCTCTAGGCAAGGTGTGTGTAGGTTCAACCCTTTTCTCTAAATTTACATTTTCTACTCTTTGGGTAATCTTACCTACTCCTTCAGTGTTTTCGGGTTCTACCCTCTTCTCCAAATTTTCAATCTCTCCAACTTCATCTTCATCCTCAACTCTAGTCTTCTTAGGATCAGATACATCAAACACTATATGAGTAGTCTCCTCTACCATAAAAGTCCTCTTATTAAACACCCTGAAGGATTTCGCCACACTTGAATATCCTAAGAACACTCCATTAGATTTTGGATCAAATTTTCCAAAGTGTGAATTCCCATTATTAAGAATGAAAACCTTGCAACCAAGGACATGGAGGTGGGAAATATTGGGTGTCCTACCCTTAAGGATCTCATAGGATGTCTTATCAAGTTTGGCTCTAACATTCACCCTATTCAACACATAACAAGCTATGTTTATCGCTTCGGTCCAAAAGTATTTTGAAAGTGAATACTTAGAAAGCATAACTCTAGCGACTTCAACTAAGGTCCAATTCATTCTTTTAGCTACCCATTCTATTATGGGTCTTAGGATCTGAGAAGTTGTGACTAATTCCCTTATCCTCACAAAAGTCTCCACATCTCTCATTTTCAAACTCTCCCCTAAGGTCACTATAGATGTTCAAAATATCAAATCCTAGCTTTTTCTGAATCCAAGTAAAGAAGGATCTAAACTTATCAAAGGACTCATTCTTATGTGATAGAAATCTAATCCAAGTAAACCTCAAGTAGTCATCAACAATCACAAATCTATAGATTTTTTCCCCTAAGCTGGGAGTGCTAATGGGTCCATACAAATCCATGTGAAGGACTTCTAAAGGTCTAGAGGTGCTAATGTCCTTAATTGAGTGAAAGGAGGATTTGACTAGCTTCCCTAATTGGAAGACATCACAAATGAGGTTTTTAGAAAATTTAAGTTTGGGGACTCCTCTAACTAGGTCTTTCTAGGTCACTCTCCTAAGGGTTTTCATACTAGCATAACTTAATCTCTTATGCCACAACCATGAATCATCAGCAATAGTTTTTAAGCAAAATGAAGCAGTATATTCAATATTATTAAAGTCAAGAAAGTAAACATTATTTATCTGCTTTTCCTACAAAACAGTGTTATTATTTAAGCTTATGATGCAAGTGTTTGCCAAAAATTTTATGATGAAGCCTTTATTGCATAGCTAACTGATGCTGAGCAAGTTGTGTTTTAGTCCATCTATAAGCAAAAAATTTTCAATCAAAAGGTTATTGGAGTTTCTGATTATACCTGCACCCATCACTTTTTTGGTGGTGTTGTCTCCAAGAGTGACCTTGCCTCCAGCTCTAGCCTCCATCAAAACAAATTAATTAGCATCTCCACTCATATGTCATGAGCATCCGCTGTCCAAGTACCACATACTCTCACGAGACCTTTTATGAGAGCATGCCTATAAAATTATCAAATCTTAGATTTAGGAACTCAAAAATGTTTGGGTCCCTTCTAATGAAAAGAAGAATGCAATGCATGTATGTTATGATGTGAATCATGCAATTTGTGTCTCCACATCCAATGTGTACTACGATGAATAATGCAAGTGTGTGAGATGTATCCTAGCATGCCACATGAAAAACATCTAACACCAGGAAAAGGATTTCTTAATCTATTCAGGTAGTAAGGCTTCCTTTTAAAGTTATGAGATGCATGCAATGTTGGTTTGTTGCTTTCAAACACTTTGAGATTTTCTAATTTTGTAAACTTTTTTTCTAACTCAGCATGAGATGATTTCAAGGAATCATGTGCGTCAGATAATATAATAAGCTTTTATTTAATGCATCAAACTCATCAAGTAATGACATGTGATTGCTATCAATTTGGGAATGATCTTTTAATAAGATTTCATGCACTTTTTGTAAATTTAAAATTTTGAATTTTAAACTAGCATGTGATTTCTTGAGTTTCCTATATGATGCAAGAATGTTCTCACAAATTTCAAGTAATTGACCATAGGTTGGTTCAGATACATCTTCTTGGTCAGACTAGCTAGGATGATCGTCCGCCATCAAGCACAAGTTTGTAGTCTCCTCTTCATGCTCATTCTTAGAGGAGTCAGATGTAAAATCCACCCAAAATGCCTTTTAGAACCTCTTCTTGTCCTTTTCCTTTCAAAATTTTGGTTTCTCCTCGCCTTTCTCCTTACTTTGGTTAACCTTAAGTGTAGGACAATCAGCTTTAACATGTCGTGGCTTCCTGCATTCAAAATAGATCATATCATTAGAACTCTTATAATTTTTAATACACTTACCTTTATTCAACTTTTGATGGTTCTTATGTTTCTTCCTTAGAAAGCTTTTAAATTGCCTCGTGATTAAGGCAACATAATTTCTTTCAGACCCAGAAGATTCAGTGTCCATGTCGTTGGCCTTTAGCGCCACAGCTTTCTCCTTTTTCTTCTCACCTACATTAAGGTTTCTTTGATTAATCCCTTGCTCATAAGCAATCAGTGATCCAAGTAAGTTATCAATCAAATAGGTGTTCAAATCTTTAGATTCAGAAATTGTAGTTATTTTAGCATTAAAGGAAGAAGGAAAACATCTCAAAATTTTATTAATCTTTTCATAATTTGTGAGTTCTCTTCCTAAAGCATGCAATGAGGTGACAATTTGAGTAAATCTTGTATACATGTCAGAGATCGATTCATTAGGTTTTATACGAAAAAGTTTATAGTCATGGAACAAAATATTCATCCTTGATTGTTTGACTTCTTTTATTCCTTCATAAGTGAAACATAATTTTTCCCAAACGTCTTTAATTACTAGTGGTACAAGTTTAAACACGCATCTAATCTTTAGACCTTAAAGCACATAAAAAATAGTTCAAACACTTCGCATTAAGTTGTGCTAAATCCTTATCATCAAAAGTCCATTCGGTAGAAAGAAGTTCAATTTTAATTCCATTAATCTCACGTGAAGGAGGTGAATAACCCACTTTAACAAGCATCTACATATGATAATTAATCGATTGTAAAAATGTAGACATGCAAGTTTTCCAAAAATTAAAAGGTTTTTATCAAACAAAAGTGGTGGGGTAATAGAATACGCTTCTGTAGTATTACAATTATCAAGTTTAGCCATGGATCGAAATTTAAAAGTTTTCAAAAACTTGATTTATGAATCTCGCTCTATTACCACTTAAAAGTTAATTAGGGATGTTAAGTTCTCATGAAATAGCCCAAGGCTAACTAAGAGGGGGGAGGGGGTGAATTGGTATTTTAAAAATTTTTAATTAAAACCACAAGCACAAATCAAACCAAAATTAACCACAAAGAAAAAGTGCAAAAATTAAACGCAAAAAAAGTAGTAAATAAAGAAAACAAAAATTTATAGTGGTTCTTGTCAACTCGACCTACGTCCACTCTCCGAATGTGCCCTCTGAGTATTACACTAAACTCACTGACTCTCCTCTTGCTCCCACAGCAAGGCGGAGAAGCCTTTATAAAGCCTCTTTTCACTGACACCGGTTAGGCAGAAAACCTAACTCCTTTTGCTTCCTCCTGAACCAGGCATATAATCTTGATCAATTGCTGAAGTGAGCCTCTCTTAAACCTCTAAGAACAAGGGACGATGATTGGAGAAGAAGACTTGGATCCTTGCTTGGAATAACCCATGTGACACCCCTCACAAGATCTTCTCTCTCTCTCCCTCTCTCTCTCTCTTCTAGACTCTCTCAGGTCAAGACAGCAGCAAAAGATTCAATTCTCTTGAGAAAATAAGAGACCTTTAAATAAAATTACAAAAATTGACATTATCATCTAGGACGATATTTCTATCATCCTATACAATTAGTAAAATTTTAGCTAAATCAGCCAGGATGATTTGATACAATTAGAAGGTTTTTTTTGTTCATATCATCTAGGTCAATAATATATGTATGATTAGTATAATTCAAAAAAATACCATCCAGACAATCGCACTTAATAGGTGTATGGATGATGGAAAAATACCTTGATCAATCAGGCTGATCCCACGATTGTCTCGGCCGATTAGTTCAAATCCTTGCAAATTATCCAGAGCATTCCTCTGAATAGAAGATGTCTGATGTTTGATCATCCTGGAACAACAGTTTCTGAACTGATCGTCCTAGCCAATCGTGCGATCGTCTAAGACTAAATGATCGAGTCAATCAAACCTTAATTGCTTTCGTTATTCTCCAGATTAATTTAAGAATGATTGAAGGACATTAACTAGGCTGATGTCCTGGATGATGATTAAAAATTAAAGATACCTAAATAGTTCTGGCGGCTGATTCTTTCTGATTTGAGCCTATCGTCCTAGCTGATATGAATATCGTTCATAACAATGTGCTTAATGACGGCTGCCTAAACCAGAATGCCCTAATTAGGGTTTTTATTTTTGAACAGATTGTTCAGGATGATTTATGGATCATCCCGGATGATGTGACCAAAACCAGTAAACTCTAAGAACCAAACAAAAATTTCCTAAGGTGTTTGTGTGCAAGGTTACTTAACATCAGCAACCACATCTTTTACAATGGACTCAAGAAAAGGAAAAAAGTATACAAACTGACTCAAACTTAGTATTCCCAATCTTGAGTTGGCTTGAGTTGCACTCGATCTTTGTGGACCTAAAATATTAGTAGGCAAAGCAATCGTACAGAAACGGAAGTATTAGGAATGTTTGCTATCATTAAAATTAAAATTCCTAAAACCAGATTTGCAACAAATATCATAGAAATCAAAAAGTTTCTTCCATAGATCTTTCCTAATTACACTGGTTGAAGAAGAATAAATAAAGGAAGCATAGAGGGAAAAATTCATGTAATCAATTTTACAAAGAAAAACTTGAGTAAAGACTCCAACAACAACAATGGTAATTGGATCTTTCTATAGAATCAAAATTTTATTAGAAACATTGGCCCAACTATGATTGAAACCAAGCAAAGTAGACATCTCCTTGAATTTACAAACCAAAATAAGGGATTCAATAATGACAAAGAACAAAATATTATGAATACGACATAAATTCCTCGTCATAATCCTAGTGGAAGGGCAGTCAATTCCCCTAACATTTCAAATAATAGACTTAATGCTTAATAAGAAATTTATTGAGAATTGTTACTTCTAGGTGATTGGGCACTTATTTTTTTATTTCTTATTCCTTTTATTTGGAACTAAAGTGAAATCTTTTATATGAGATAAATATTTTGAATTGTCAACTCCATCATCACTATTAACTAATTAATCAAAATTATGAAGACAAGTAGAGTTACCAATACAAATTAAACCTTTACCATTATTAGAAGACACATTCACATTTACTGAGGCCACCCCTTCCATAGGATTGAAATTTGAAATAAACTCTTCTTCCTCCAAACTTCCTTATGTACCACTATCCTACACATTCATTAAAGATGGAATAGATACCAAGTTAGCACACTACTTATTATCAACACAAATAACCCATTATGGGGAATTTTTGTTAAGGAAATCAAGCATAACTATAGCCAACATTTGCTCATCCACAAATTCCCCAACCTTAACAGAAGGCTCATTAATTTCAACATTATTAAAAATGTTAACCACGTTTTAAATATTTTGAACACTCTTCAAAAGTTGAGATTCTATAATAGAATTCTCATGGTTTTGCGATATCGCTTCCAGGTCATTCAATGCAGTTTTTTCTCCCTAAAAAACCTTAGCTTTTTTCCTTTTGCATTTGTAATTGCGGATGTAGAATAAAGCAATCGGACATACAATGACCATCCATTTTGCAATGAGAACAAAAGATATGAAAATTTTCAAATTTGGCTTTTAGAAAATAACCATTCAGCTCAAATCCAATCCAATTTTCCTTTGGAAGTTTCTTGGAAACATCCAATTCTACCATAACTTAAGCTGCCCAAGGTCAAGAAATGTTAGAAGCAGCTTGGTCTGTTTGTAGTGGTAAACCAAATATAGAAATAAGAGAAAAAAGAACTTAAGCATTAAAAAAATGTAATCATAAATTTTGAAATGAAATCCATACATGAACTATCAGAGAATATTCACAAACATCAAATTCAGGAGTCCATTTTAGGAATCGAATTTGACATCCCACAATATGATAAGATCTCCAAGAAAAATATGGCTATAGTCCATATCATTCGTAAGTTTAATAGCAATATGCCTTTGATCCATTAACCCCATAGAGATTGAACCTAAAAGTTTGATATTCGCAAAAAATTTAGAGATGACATCAAGATTAGCCCTATATAAAACAAATTTACCCATCAAAGTAAAAGAAAAAGGAGCAGCAAGTTGTAAGACAACTTTGTCATCAAATATCAAAGTCGACAAACCCTTATAAGTTGACTGAACAAAATCAAGTTTTGAAGAAGAAGATGAACAATCAAGTACATCTTTAAAGGGAGGAGGTTTTAGAGAGGAGGTTTTCGAGAGAGAAGCTCCAAGTTTTAGAGAGAGAAAGTTGACTTATTTTCAATTTTTTTCTTCCCGATTTTCATTCCGTTCTTCGTGGAATTGGCGGGGAGGAGGTTATGGAAGGCCGCCGGTCATCATCGGTAGTGGTAGGAAGTGGTAATGTTAAAGGAGGTATTACAATTCATACAGTGGCTGAAGTTAGATAGAACGTTGAGGTGTCTGTTTTGAAGAAGGTGGATTTGATGGTGAATAAAGGCTAAGAGGTCAGCTGGTGATCAAGTAGAATAATGGAGAGATTCCTAAGAAAGTAACTCATGTGGAAGGCAAAGGTAAGAACATCGCGGGAGATGTAATTGTTGTTACACCAAGGTTTGCTCATAATAAACCAGATCTGGATTCCTTCGTTCCCTCAGCTTCTTCATCTGATATGAAAATTTTTGTTAATAGGTATGGGAATTCAATTCCAATCCCTAGACATAGTGTGATAAATGCGAATTCTCATTATCCTGTTAACCAAAATTTTCATATAAATATGTGTTCGGGTTCAGAAGATAGCTCTGCTGCAGATAAGGTTAATGTTGTTTTGCCATAAAAGAATGAGTTGGAGAAAGATGGAAATCCTTGGAAGAGGAAGCCTTATATCAAATTGGATTTTAAGGAGGAAGACTTGGTGATGTCGGAAGACGTTATATCTATTAAGTTAAGGGAGGACATATAATTAATGAATTCTAATAGACTGACGAATTCTCTGGTTATCAAGGTGTTTGGGTAGGAAATTATGTCGCATTTGGTAGCATGGGAAGTGAGACGTCAGGAGTTCTAATTGGAGGACCGTGGTTTGTAAATGGTCATATTATAGGAATGGTGAGGTAGACAGCTAAGTTCTCTACCTTATCTTTGAAAGGACTGACCTCCCCTATCTAGATTAGAATATCTCATTTAGCCTTGCAATGTTGGGATGAGGTTAATGTGGCAAAGATAGCTTCTATGGTAGGCAAACCTCTCATGATGGATGGGAATATGTTCCAATGGGTGAATAGGGAATTTGCTAGAGTTTTTTTGATGATAAAACTTGATCATAGTCTTCCATTAGGAGTATGGGTGGAGAGCATATCAGGAAGGTTTTTTCAAAAAGTATAATATGAAAAGATTTCAACTTTTTATTATGAATGTGGTTTGGTAGGACATGTGAAAGCAGATTGTAAAAAGAGGTATTCAATGGCTATGGAAAAGAATGTTGATGGTGGAAATGATAAGATGGTGAAGGATGTAGAAGGATATCTTGAAGAAAGAAATGCTTCTACATATGACCCATGGATGATGGTGAATAGAAAGAGGAGCAGGAGACCGTCCCAGATGAAGAAAAATGTGAATGCTATCAGGAAATAGGTATACAGAAGTAAAGAAAATAATGGTGGTGCTGCTATTTTAATTCCTGCAGTTCAAAATATTTTTGTTCCTATTGAACTAGAATCGATTGCTAAAAGAGATCAAATGGAAGAAGGGGAAATCGTTGAAGAACTGGAAGTGCTGGTGAAAGAAAAGCAGCTGAAATCAACAGAGGAGAAGATGGTGCTATATGCTGATATGCCAGTGGAAGCTGCTCATAGTGCGGGTATAGTTTCTTTACCCGATAAAATCCTTATCAAGACTGATATAAATAAATTTGATATTCTGAGAATGGATGATGTGGAGGAAGATGTTTCAATGGTTAATTGTGTAAGTCACGGTGGGATTGGAAGTAAAGGTGAAGTTCCAGTAAATATTGGAGAAGGGGGTGGAAAGTTAGTAGAAGGTGGGGAGAAGACTAAGGGTGTTGAAAGATTGAGTAAGTTGTAAAATGACATTTGTCTAAATGGGAACATGTCTAAAATCAAATTGGCAAAAGAGCTCAAATCCTTATGGCCTATTAATGCTAATCCGCATGGAAGGATAGAATAAGGTGGTTGTAGGAAGAAAAATGGTGGTTCTTCCCCCAAAAAGGCTTAATGGAATCTATTACTTTTTGAATTGTACAGGGGCAAAGAATAAGGAGGCCTCTCTATATATGATGGAATTTATTAAAGATTACAAAGTATTCTTTGTTGGGTTGGTGGAAACTAAAAACAACTCTTTTGATATAGTTGACTTTGAGAGGATTATGGGTCCTGATTGGGATTTTTTATTCTTCTGTCTAAAGGATTTTCTGGTGGTATAATTATATTATGAAGGGTAGATGTCGCCTCCTTTCTGTGGTAAAGGCTTCAGATCAATGTGTGATAGGGGATCCTAATGTCTTTAATAAAGGAATATGGATGATTGCTACTGTGTATGGGAGCGCAAGGAGGTTCAGAAAAGGAGAATGTTATGGGATTGCATTCATGAGCAATCACATAGGAAGCTTCCAGCTGTTATTGGTGGGGACTTCAACTGCATTTTTTCCCAAGAGGACTAAAACAGAGGAAAGAAGTTTGTCTTTTCTCAAGGTTCCTTGGAAATGTCCAAATTTATGAATGATAATGATTATCATGATGTTGGAGTGGTTGGTCCAAGATATACTTGGTGCAATAATAAAGTTGGAGGTTGTAGGATTCTTGAACGTTTGGATAGGTGTTTGTTGAATTCCTTGGCTTTTCATAATATCCAAATTGTGGTGGTGAGGCATTTAGCTAGAGTGGCTTCAGATCATTGCCCTATAGTGCTGAAATTATTTGAAGTGACAATAAGGAAGAGAAGGTGCATTAAGTTTGAGGATGTTTGGTTGTCCTTTAAAACTTCAGCTTATATAGTTTCTAATGGGTGGAAGAAGAACTATATGGGAGATGACATGGAAGTGCTGAACAAGAAGTGCAATAGAACTTTAAAAGATTTGTATTACCGGAGTAAGTACAAATTGAAAGACTTTTCAAATGAAAAGGAAAAGTTGAAGGCTGAAATATTACAGCTTCAAGAAGAGGAAGCTCAGGACGGGTGGATGGATGAAGGAAATTTGTGGCATCTTAGAAATAAAGTAAAAGAGTTGAATGTTATTCTCAATTGCTTGAACACTTGTTGGAAGCAAAGAGCAAAAGTGAAGTGGGTGGTTGAAGGGGACTCCAACACCAAATTTTTTCATACCATTGCCAATGCTAGGAGGAATACTAATTAGGTCTCTCAAGTGAAGAATTTTGATGTTTTGCTCACCGAAGATCCTAGGGAGGTGGATGGGTTTTTTTCAGGTTCTTTCAAGATAAATGGAGGGATAGAAATTGCTGTTTGGAGAACTGGCTAAAACCGTGGATGGTTTTGGAAGAAGATGACAAGGTTTTGTTGGAGAGGGAGCTTTCTATGGTTGAAGTTAAGGAGGCTGTTGTGAGGTTAGGGAATAATAAAGCTCCGGGATGTGATGGGTTGACATATTCCTTTTTCAAAGGGTATTGGGAGATCATTGGTGGAGACGTTTATAAACCAGTAAGACACTTTTTTCCTGCAAGAAAGATGAGTAAAAATTCAAAAGATACTTTGGTTGTGCTAATTCCTAAATCTACTAATCCTTTAAGTCCTTCTAGCTTTCATCCAATCCGTTTATGCAATTATATTTATAAGATTGTGGATAAAGTAATTTTAAACAGAATGTTATTGGTGATTCTGAAGATCATATCTGAACACCAGGTGTCTTTTGTGAAGGGGAGATCTATTTCTGACCATCTTTTATTAGCTCAAGAGGTTTTTAGTAAACTAAGACATTCAAAGGCTTGTAATGGGTATTTGGCTATCAAATTGGATATGGAACAAGCATACGATAGTATGTGTTGGTTAACTTTAAAGAAGATGATGATGGAGTTGAAATTCTCGGTCAGATTTCTTAGACTGGTTTTGGAATGTGTTTCGGATCCCAGATTCTCTATATTGATCAATGGGGCAAGATCGAATTAGATTGAGGGAAGATATGGTTTTCGATAAGGATGCCCACTCTCTCCATTTTTGTTCATTATATGCTCTAAGTTATTATCCAATGTTTTCTACAGTAGAGGAAGGGACTTGGGAGTCAAAATTTGTTCCAAAGCTCCAAGGATAACACATCTTCTGTATGCAGACGATGTTCAATTATTTTCAGATGCTAAATTAAAAAATGTTAAGAAGATGAGGAACATTGTTAGAGACTACTGCAAGTGGATCAGTCAAAATATTAATCATTAAAAATCATCCTTGATTTTTGGCAAATCGGTGATGAGGAGGAGGAAGATTCAAATATCAAAGATGTTGGAATTCAAAATGGTGGAAGAATTAGAGTATTTCGGAAACAAAATTGCTCTAAGGAGATTAAAAAAGGTTGATTTCCAAATGCTTTTGGATAAAACATTGAAAAAAATAAATTCTTGGGGAAATAGATATATTTCATTAGCTGGAAGATTAATTTTGTTAAAACCTGCTCTTCTAGCTTTACTGAGTTTCCTAACCTCTCATTCTCTTCTTCCAATGAGAACATTAAATGAGTTGGAAGAACTTTGTAGAGACTTCATTTGGAATAAATTGGTTAGAAGTCATAGTTTGCATTATGTGGCATGGGAGATGTTGTGTAGACCAAAGCAATGTGGTGGATGTGGTTTTCAATCAGCAATGTTAAGAATTGGGCCGATTAGAGCAAAATTTGCATGGACTCTCTTTGAAAAACCCAATTCATTGTTGAATAGAAACTTGTTGTCTAAATATGGTGAAAGGTGTTGGAGTAAGGAGGAGCTTAAAGGTGGATCGAATTCATGGAAGATTATAACAAGTGGTTGGAAAACACTTAAAAAGTTTGTAAGATGGAAAGTAGTAGATGGTTCCAACATTAATGTATTGAAGGATGCATGGATTTTGGACAAGAGTCTACTTAAATGGCCAACATTTGTTGGAAGCTTTGATGATGAAAATTTTACTCTTGGCTACTTCATAGAGGATGGAAAATAGGACATCATGAAACTTAGAAAGTGCTTCGGTGAAGACCTTGTGAGGTTGATTGGAGGAGTACAGATCTTTAATACATTAATTCAAGACCAGATGGAGTTAAAGCTTCAGTTGACTGGTAAATCTATCTCAGCATTGTTGATGGAAGATAGCCTTAAAGAAGTGATGACAGGGGATACATTAATGTGCATTCAGAAGCTGATGATTAATGCTTGGGTGGAACTATTTTTATGGCGTTTGTGTAGAGATGCTATCCCTACTTAAGAGTTTCTCTTTAGGAGAAAGATTTCTGGTAATTGCTTATGTCCAATGGGATGTGGTGTGATTGAAAATCTTGATCATATCACTTTTAAATGTCTGATTCTTGTGAAAGTAAGAAATGTATTAAGAGGTTGGGGATTCAAAATTCCAGATTTTTGTAATTGGAGAGATTGCTTGCAGGGAATTAGTAGGTTAACATATGAGGATGTGTTGACAACAAGGATCTATGAATTGTTATTATAGTTTGTTTGGACTAATAGATGAAAGGTGAAACATGGAAAAAATGGAAGTAGCATTGTGTTGATTGAAGTTTTAGTTTTAAGCTTTTATAGTTCAGCAAAACAAGGCGTTTACTACTCAGATCACTGGGGTGCTTATTGGTCCAAAGGATTGTTCTTAGATTATTAATATCCTCCTCCACTTGAGTGGTTGAAGATTAATTTTGATGCAACACTTAAAGATAATTAAGAGGCTAGAATTGGAGGGGTCATAAGAGATGACAAAGGAAGGTTTGTTTTTGCTTTTGGATAGAAAAAATTGCATTGGGATGTAGCACAAATGGAACTTTCAGCTTTCAAATCCTTGAAGGAGATTATGCAAGGTTTGACACTAGAAGTGAAAGGTATCATAGTGGAAGGTGATAATAAGAATGTTCTCCAACTCCTTCATCAATTGTATAGTAAATTGATGAATGTTAGTGAGAACTTGGAAGATAAAGCCCACTTATTTTTTAGTAATTGCAATAATGTTATTTTTAATTATGTTGGGCGTAATTGTAATAAGTTAGGGGATTATTGTGCTAACTTATCTTTATATTTTGATTTTGCTTCAATTTTCTTTTTTGAGAGCAACCTTCCTTCTTCCTTTGTTCAAATTGTAAAGGAAGAAAGTGAAAGATGGTTGGTCCCTCATTAGCTTGTATCTAGGCTCTTTGGTGTTTTTATTTTATTTCTACTTAGCAATCCTCAAAAAAAAAATAGTACATCTTTAAAGATTTGGATTTAAAATCATTGTTTGAAAGCCACAAGTTGGAAGATGATTACGAAGCCATCATCCCAAAGCTTGAAAGCTTATTCGAGAGGAGATACAAGATGCTACCCAGGTTATTTTCTTTCATGTCATCCTAACTTTTGACCCATGCATTTTAAAGTGAAGTGACCTCTATAGAAGTTTTTCCTCTCATTCTTACAAAGAAAATAAGCCCAAGAATAAGCCATTTTAACCATTGGACAGAGGTATATAAAAACTTTTAGTTAAAACTTTGATTACAAATAACTTTAGGAATTTAGTATATAAAACCATCAAAATTAAGGCATAGGTAGTTTGTTCAAAAAATTCCTTAAAAGTTTCGTTAAATTTGGTTCCTTAAATAATCACAAGCATGGAAAACAAATCCTTAAGAAATTCCTTCTACATGAAGAAGATTAAATATAGATAGCCCAAAGTTAATCGGATGGCCCAAATGACATTAAAAAAACTCCTATCCATTTAGCTTTGCATGGGATCCAGTAAGATCACACTGGATTTAATCTTGATCATTTATTCTAACTCTATAATTCTATCTTGGTTGTCAATCTGAACAGTATGATCGGATGACCAAAATTAATTGCCACATACATAAGAGGTTGTCATCACTCCCCTATATGAGACACATGCTCCCACTGCCTAAACGACAAGCATCAAGCATAACCATCTCCCATGCCGTAACACCTGACCTGCTATTCTAGCTTGAACTAACTGTCATCACCATGTGCCTTCTCCCATGTGTGAGATACATTTAACTTCCATCTCTTCACCACCACTAGGTGTCACTCTGATGTCCCCAACCTCATCGTGTCATCCTATCATAAAAAAAAAAATTTATTTTTTAAATTAAAATGCCCGTAACTTCAAAAATTCCTAAAAAATCTTGTTTTTTAACAAAATTTTTTAATTTTGGGCTCAATCAAACCAAAATGATGATCCCTACACTTTAAATGAAATCAAAGTGATTTGATAGATATTTAGAGGGTAATTTAAATTTGAACCCATTAAATATTTTAAAATTACTTCCTAATTGGGTGTCATCTCTGGCTTAAATTTAGATAAAGAAAATAAGGGAATGTTTCCTATATCCTCTAATTTTATATAGGCTTGGTGAAATCCCTATGTTTAGTATTTGATTTTTTAAAGTTTTGGTTCACAATTTAACAAAAAGTTTTAAAAAATTGCTTCTCTTAGCGCAAGTTAGCCTAGGTTATCATGTTATGCACCGCTTCACATATTCATGCATCATTTACAAATTCTTTGCTTACATGTGTGTTCTCTTTATATTTTTTATGAGAGTCGTCATTTTTGTTTGTTGATTGACGAGTCATAACTCCTCAAGCCTCATGAGAGTCACCTTCGCTATGTTGGGGCATACGTATAAGCCCCGGCTTACATCTGGGTCATGTATAATTTTTGCAATTTTTTCAGGATCTCCTATATTATTGTGAATGACTTGGTGGCACTTGTAGATACACTTTGAGTTGCTTTTATTTTCACCCAAAAATATGTGGTAGGATGTATTAGATATTGACCATAAGTTAGCTCACTAAAAAAGCCAGAGCCTTATTAATTAGCCAATACTTGCCCACTCTATAAACCTTAGTGAACTTCATATGTTAAAATAGGGTTGTAGTTTAGGCTACCCATTTATGTCATGTACATCACTCTTTTTTTTTTTTGGTGAAGTGAACCTCACTAGGATGTTTTTTTTTATTTGCTAATACAAAAATTAAGAAACTATGAAAAATCACCTCCATAATGATTTTTAAGTTTCAAATCTTATTTTCATGAATATTTCATGAATTTGGAAAATAAAATAAAATTTTATGTCTAGAATGTTAGGTTTATCTACATGTTAGCATTATGTAGTGTATCCCTCCATAGGCAATAGATTAGGCCCCTTTGCTTCAACCTAGCCTAGGGTTTCATGTTTGAGTTGTTTTGCTATTTCAAAATTTCAATGGATGAATTCCAATATATATGTATATTTTCTTATACTACCTATTTTCTCAATAAAGTTTCAAACCTTCGGCTATGGGGCTATGTATTGTAAGGAGGCTTTGGCCCTTATGCTTGTTTTGATAAAGCCACAAATGAATTGATGGAATATATGTGTTAAATTATAAATTTTATAAAAAAAGAACCTTCCTTTTAAAATTATTTTTAAATATAACATGTGATATTAGAGAAGCAAATGCACTTCAAATCAAGCCTTACTTTCTTAACACATATATGATTTATGTTTATTTTTTGTTTCCTCTTCTTTGATGTGAGGTATATGGGGTATGGCGTACATGCCCTATGGTGTTTTTAATTTTGGTGCCCATTTACATGATGCCATGCAACTTACAAGTAAGGGAAGAAAGGTCTAAAAATTTGCACAAATCACTCACCTTTAGAAATTTAAAGCCACTCTTAGAAGCCTAATCCAACTCCTTAGAAACTTAAGAATCAAACCATAGGTATGGTAGATGCCTTCTATATCCTTATATAGTTAGGGTTCCTTTCATATTTCTTCCTTTTAAAGTTAATTAACCTTAGGCATAAGAAGCCTAGGATTTTTATGGTGCGTAATTGATCCACTTTAGTGTGTCATGTATTATCGTAGCTCGAGTCATAGGAGACAAAGAATGAATTAGCCACCCTTATAGCTTTATAATCATTCTAGCCTTAGTTAGGTTTAGAAATAAGGATGGGCTACTTGACCCTTAATTTTTATAACTCTAGTTTAGGTTAGGGCCCCTATATTTTGGGTTCTTTATAGCTTAATAACAAAATATTTAAATTTAAAATTAAGGTATCATTTATTCATCTTAAATGACTAATCACTTAAAGAGAAATAACAATGTTAACAAATTAAATAATATTAACTTGATCTTGCAACTTAAACCCTTCACCAAAATTAGGATATGTAGCTAACATTGATTATGCTCACAATTAGGTACTTTATAGGACACATTTTTTAGGCATCTTAGGGTATGGTGTAGCTAATATATCATTTTTTTTTTTCAATTTCTTTATTTTCACTTTGTGTTTGTGATGTGATAATGTGGTGTTCTATTTTGGATTATTTATGATTATTGTGTTTCTCATTTTGTAGATTTATGAGTGGGCATTTACCCTTAAGTGGTTAGAATTTTTTAGAAATACCAATTATAAGTGGACAAATTCCCAAGGGGCGGACAAAATGCTATAATCATTATAAATGTGCTCACCAATAGGTAATATAAGAATGCTAAGCCCTTTGGAATATAGTCCTAAGGACTAAGTCTAGATGTGAATATAATTATTTTATTAAAATTAAGTTAAACTCTAATTTATAGGGAGCTTATATAATTTTTTTTATATATAATTTTAGTTAGAAATGATATATAGGTAAGTGGGTATTTTAGAAGGTATGAGACCAAAAATGTGAAGATCGATTAAGACCATACATATCATTTCATTGATGTATAGTTTTTGGCTAAGTTGAAATTTTGACAGAACTCAGCTACCTAATTTTATTTTCGTATGGTATATTACAGAACATAACTATACTTCTAGCCTCTAATTTATTATTTATTCTTAGATGATGGGAATGTTTACTTTAATCATGCATTAGAATTGCTAGCTTCTTTTAGGATTCTTTGATTATTTTACTTGGGAGTGGCTCGAATGGAGTCTTCATGATAGGCTGTAAAGATGTTAAATATTTTATAAAAGATAAAGTATGCTTAATCAAGATTAAAGAAACACAAGACCTAAAATCAATCAACAAGTTTTCAAAATTTAATGCACGACCTCTCTTAGGTCACTTTTTTAAAGTAAAACATCTATTAAAAACTCAGCAGTTTAATGTGACTCTTGGCTAATTTTGATAAGCCCTACCCTTCATGGATGACCTTAGTCAAACATATAGCTGTATTCTATCACATAGAGGAATACTTTAGCAATGCATTAATATAGTACCATTCATGATTGGGCCTAAAGCCCATTCCTCTTCTTTACATTCCCATCACTTATATATTTGCATAAATAAGACTGTATAAGTTAAAAAGTAGGTGAATTTTAGCTAGTATCCATTTCCAAGCAGGGTGGTAAATCAAGGCCGGAGCTACATAGGTCCACAGTTGTATTTAAGTTATAAGACCACTCAACATCTTGTATTTGCCAGGTCGAGGGTGTTAGTATTAAGAGTATAATATGTTTATATTTAGGATCTATGATAGGTGTTATAATCATATCGTCGCATGCCTTATCATTGGGTGAGCTCTCTATTCTTTATATTACTCTAATGAATTCTCTTCCATCTTTCTCTCTTATGTCTTATATATAATTTTCCCTCTCTTTATCTCTTCCAATTGGACCATCCAGAAGATTGTATAGTCGTTTTATGTATTAAATAACCCATTGAGCCTATCTCATTTAGATTAAAAGAACTTAGGAATCCTCTATACACCAAACCAAGATGAGAATTAAATAACAACCCTAATTATGAGTGTTCTTAGGTTGAGGCCTATAATGTAATTAACTATGGGGGCTTTCCCCGGTGGGAAGCCGACACCCATATCAAATGAATCAAATTTGACTAATATATTTAATGGGAGAAATTTCATGACTCTTCAATCATATATATATTTATTTATTAAGTGGTGTCAATGAAAGACACTATTTTTTATTGGTAATCATATATATAATTCGATCTACTTTTCCATTAACCTGTTGCATAAAATGTAAAGGTCTTTGACCATTTTGTTCTATAGGATAGTTTGATCATACTTTTTATATTCTAACACCCCTGAGCATACCTTTTGGAGACCCAAAGATTTTTGGAAACCATGGTGGGACAAGTTTCTCCCTTTTTCTTCAAATGCTATATTATTCTCTTTTCCTTTATTTAGGTTCTTCTTTTACTAGCCTTCTCAGCTATTCCACCCTCTTGTCCAGATCATCTCATTATTTCATCTTATGCTAATCATTTCATTCTTAGAAGACATTTCCATGAAATTTTTTGTTCATTAAGTTACCTTTTTTTGTCTAAATTCGAGGGTGAATCTCCTAAATTCCTTGTTTGTCAACCTCTTTAAGGGGTATATTACTATTGATTTAATGTTTTTATTTAGCCTATGTCACTTTTGGTGGGCTGACCCCTCAGAGGCTTCTACCCTTTCTCCCTTATTAAGTTGAGGATGTAAAATGATGCAACCCTTTAGTCATATATCTATCTAACTGCCGACCCAAGCTAGGTAGCCTATTCCTAAGCAACTACCTACCCAACCTTCACAACTAGCAATATGGTGATCTATGATTGAAGTACCTACAAGTTAGTTAGCTCTACCATCTTAGTATTAATAGATGACATTTTATTGTCTCTTACTCTAGTGGAGGCAACTCATTCTCAGGTCTACCTTGCTCTTTCCTCCTTAAGAAAGAGAGGTGCTCATCATAAACTCCCTTCTCCTTCATCTACTCAGCTGATTTTTATTTTTTTAAGCTCTCTCACTCTGAGTCCATTAATCTAACCTTGAAATTCATCGCTCTATTAACTTTCTTGATTCCCATTATTCTAGTAGTTAGTTCTAGTGTCGCATCTTTCTCCACCTCTAACCTCAGAGAAAGGCTTGGAGGAATAAGAATATAAGGTTGTAATTAGTAGCACTGAGGTAATAGTACATCAAATGGTTAATTCTTTAGCTTATATGGAGCCAAAAAAAAATTAAGGATACTTTCCTCATACCAGGAGCCATGGCGATCATAAGTTTCAAAGGTCCCTAAGGTAGTAGTTTCCCTAGAGATTCATGCAGTTCAGGGAGGATGCTTCACCCTATTAGTATATAGTTGTGATAAGGATGACACCATTCATATTACTGTGGCCTTTACTTTTTTGACTACCTTTCATATGCTAGGGTCCCTAGGGATAATATGCTCGAATCCTATCTCGTAGGATTACGATCATTATCTTATCAGCATGGGGTCTAGGTCATACTAGTAAAGCGATATTACTCCACCATATCACATAACATTCAAAATCAATGTAAGCTAGCCCATCCGAGTTTTAGGTGGCTGAGAGGAAAGCTATAACACTAGGAGTGTGGCAACATAGTTATTATAATCAAGCATCAAATATGTATTCCTATAATTAGATGGTGACCACATCATCATGGATATCTCCCATAGTCAACATAACCTCAGATCTGTTCTATTATTATTTTTCCCCCTTCATGGCTCAAAATTCATATTGGATCCCATCATAGTAGATGGGTGTGCAGGTGTAGAAAAACATATTATATTGTCAAGACAGTGTAAGCAGTTTCTACAGCTATACAATCAAACATGGTTCAACTATCAGTACCAACAACGATTCTGATGGCTTGTGATACTTCTATATATCATGAGGATATTGTTCTTTTATAAAGTTCCCTTACTCCATTGGAGTTAATTCCTGCTCCCGTTCCCCATAGGATGTTGTCTCATATAGGTTAATATATTGATGCCTTTTGATAGACTTTCTCTAGGATGACTTATTAATAGAATAGTTAAATGATGATATCCCTATACATTATGTTTATATTATTGCAAGTTAAGGTATAGCAGATGGATAGGGAGAGCTAGATCTTGAGATGGAAGAGCAGGGAGAGAATGATATGCCTCCTACTTTTGGAAAGGATGACTCTCCTCAATCTTTTGACATAGAGGCTATTATTTTATAATAACATGCTTAGATGGCTAAGTATCACAACCTAACCCAACAAGGATAGATCCTATTGTATTGAGTCATGAAAATAAATCCTAAAATATAGTTTTGAAATTATTTAAGATTTTTTACCAATATTTATTAAAATAAATGACAAACTACATAACTACTAAAATATCCAAATACTGAAAAACTCATCCAAAAAGTTTCTTCCATTTCATCAAAATAAATATCTACACTATACAACATGACTACATACAAGAGCTACAAAACTAAAGTTTAACTAGCCATGATTGTTCAAAAATAAAAATAATAAAATACCTATGACCATAGATCTAATTTTGAACTACTAGTCCACAATCTCCTTCCCTTTTATAGATCCTAAAAACCAGATGCAAAATCACAGAGAGCGATAACAGCTCAGCAAGACACAAACTAATCTAAACTTTTAAGTACTATTTTATTATTTTATCAAATATTTTACTAAATATTTAAAAGTATTTAAATATGGTTTAAATAAATCTTCATACTGAGAGAATTAATAAATACATATTAATTATTCAATAATAATACTAAATAAATTAATTAATTAAAACTTATATCCTAGAGTAGTTCATATCATATTTTTCAAACCCAAACAAATCGTCAAAGGATTCTTTCCCCTTATGACTCCCTTTTCATTTATGCTTATAACACAAGAACATGTCACATATCCTTGTCTCAGATAAAATCTTAAAGGATTCTGACCCTTTATAACCTAGTAATTCCCTGACATAGATAGAATCTCAGAGGATTCAGATCCCTTATGTCTCCCAATAGATACATTTGACCACATACGCAAATATATCATCATGTTATAGTAATTAATAAATAATTAAGAATCTATTAAAATGCATAGTATTATAAAATGGTAGACAACAAAAAATCCTACTAAGAAAAAATGAACATTTTCAGAAAATTACAAAATTACTAGGAATTATATAGAATGATGTTTTAAGGCTTTTATTATACTATAGCACTATTTTTCAACATCTAGACAATTTTTTATTCAATAAAAACCCACAAATTTCAAAAGCCTCATTGTAAACTTTCCAAAAAAAATAATTTAAAATGTGCATAATCGTAATCTCCACAACATACAAAATGCTATGCAGTGAAAGGTTTACCTGTGAAAATTATCCTATTTTTTTTGCTAACGAATACAAAATTATAATAAAAATTTTTGCCAAAACATGCATGTTTTTTGAAAATTAAGATGGGCATAATGTGCCTTACATCGAAACGAATAAGCTTCCCAACTTGACCGACAGACAAAAACGGCTCGAAATTGACCAAAATTAAATTTGGGTTTTCTCTCCTCTCTTTCTTTTAAAGTTTTTTTGAAAGCTCTCTGTTAACCATGGAAATTAAATAAATAGGTATTATGATATCAGTGATCTAAGATATTTTTCTTTTATATAATATAATAATATAATTATAATTAATTTTTAATAAAAATTTATAGAAATCATTTTAAGTATTAAAAAAATTATAGAAAAATATTTATAAATTATCTCATTTTATTTAAAAAATTTTTGTAAAATTGATTTGCAAAACGGACACCTGACGGTCTTAAAAACCCCACTTTTACTGATAGGTGTCGATTTCTGAAGAAATTTTTACAGATCCCAAAAATTACGAAAAAATTAGGGAAGCTAAAACACAATATTATAAATGTTATGGTGAAGGTGGTTTGTAATTTATACTTCTCTAGGTCAAAAACAAATCAAGGAAATTTTAAGGGTTTCACAATTTACCCACCTTAAAAAGATGTCATTCTCAATATTCCCAAAGAAGAATAAGTCAGAATAAATATGGATACAACTACCTCATATCAGGATCCTTCTCCTACGTAGCCTCTATAGAAGCTCTATGCTTCCACTATACTTTGACCATATGAATCTATTTTCTTCTCACTTTTCTCACATCTTATGCTAAAATCCTTTTAGGTTCTCTCATATATTGTTGATTTAGATGAACCTCAACATCATCTGTAGAAAATCTCTTCACAAGATCAAATATCCACTTTCTCAAAAAAGATAAATAAAATATATTGTGTACATCAAACATATAATCAAGTAACAATAACCTATAATTAGAACTACCAATCCGCTCGATGATCTCAAAAGGTCTAATGTACCATGGACTGAGCTTCCTAATTCTCCAAAATGTACTGACACCTATCATAGGGTTGACTTTAATATATACTTGGTTGCCAATCTAAAACGCAGTGAACCTGTACTTCATATTGTAATATTTCTTCTGCCTATCTTGTATAGATTTCAAAATTTCTCTAATCAAGTTGATCTTTGTAGTAGTATCATCCACAAAGAATGAACTTATAAATTATCTATCTGCCACCTCTGTTAAAGTCAAAGGTGTCCTACATACTCTGTCATAAAAAGCTTTATAAGGAGCTATGCCTATGTTGCACTTATAACTATTATTAGATACAAACTCTATCAATGGGATATGATCCTCCCAACTACCCCCAAAATTCAAAAACCATAACCTCATATGATCCTTCAATACCTGTATAGTCCTTTGAGACTATCTGTCTATATGTGAATGAAATGTTTTACTAAAGTGCAACTTCTCACCCAATCATTATTGAACGCCTCTCCATAATCAAGTGGTAAACATGTCATCTCGATCAGATGCAATCACTTTTGTAAACTATGCAACCCGATATATCTTTCATATACATCCATGCAAACCTGTCCACTGGATCTGTCTGTCAAATCGTAATGAAATGGGCAGATTTTTTTAGTTGATCGACAATAACCTAAATAACATCATGCCCCTACCTCGATCTAGGAAAACACATAGTAAAATCTATTATTACTTCTACTCATTTCCACTTTGGAATGGGTAAAAAATGTAGAAGACCTCCCGGTTGTTGATGCTTTGCCTTCACTTGCTGACATGCCTCATATTTTGACTCAAACTTTGCTATGTCCTTTTTTAATTAAGGCCACCAAAATATACCTTTCAAATCTCCATATATCTTTCTATTTCATGGATGAATAGTATTATATAAATAATAAGCCTCATATAGAATTTAATGCCTTATATCTCAAAAAATAGGAACCCAAAGTCTATCCTTGCTTAAACTAACACCATAATTAGAAACTCATAGTTTTAATTTCTTACCATACTTGATCTGATCAACCAACATTAAATAATATGTATCTAATTTTTTATCTTCATGATTCTTTTCTTCTAAAGAAAGCTTAATAAATATCTAAGTCACTATACCATAATCTTAGTCAGCAGAAGCAATCACCTCCAACTATAATCTCTCCATATCTTGTATCATATAGTCATTACAAGTGAGCTGCATACATGATAATCTAGAAGACTTCCTGCACAGAGCATCTACCACCGCACTAGCCTTACTAGGCTGATACTGAATAGTCAAATTATAGTCCTTAATCAACTCAAGCTACCTCCTTTGTCTCAAATTTAGATCCTTTTGAGTGAATATACATTTCAGACTCTAATAATAAAAGAAAATCACACATCTAACACCATGTAAATAATACCACCAAATCTCCAAAGAAAATACAACAGCATCCAACTCTAGATTATGTGTTAGATAGTTCCACTCATGTGGCTTCAACTATCTTGAAGCATAAGCTATCACTCGATTATGCAATATAAAATACAACACAAACCTCTTAGTGAAGTACCATTAAATTCAAGAAATCCTTCTATACCAGATGGAAGAGCAAAAACTAGAGCAGAAGGAAAATAATCCTTCAATCTATAAAAACTTGCCTCGCACTCTCATATCTGGACAAAAGATGAGTCAGTCTCGTTAAAGGTGCAAAAATCTAAGAAAACCCCTTAACAAACTTTCTTTAATATCCAATCATACCCATATGGAACACAATAATAGGCCTTAGTTAATTAGTAACTGCTTGAACTTTCTAGTGATTAGTAGAGATACCATCACCACTCACCACATGTTATAGAAAAGAATACTCCTCATACAAAACTCATATTTTAAGAATTTTATATATAATTGATGCTTTCTCAAAGTCTCTAATACACTCCTTAGATGTTTGGCTTGATCTTCCTTAGAAGTAGAATATACCAAAATGTTATCTATGAAAATAATCATAAATTGATCCAAATAATCTTTGAATACTCTATTCATCAGATCTATAAAAATAGCTTGTGCATTAATCATCCTAAATGGCATGACCAAAAACATATAGTCTCCATACCAAGTATTTAAAGTTATCTTCATCACATCAGCCTCTCTCACTTTCACTTGATTGTAACCTGATTATAGATCAATCTTTGAGAATACTGAAGATCTAACAAGTTGATTGAATAGATCATCAATTTATGGCGGTGGATACTTATTCTTGATAGTGACTTTGTTCAACTCCCTATAGTCAATACACATATGCATAGTACCATCCATTTTCTTACAAATAAAATAGGTGCTTTCTAGGGAGAAACACTAGGACAAACAAATCTTCTATCTGTAAATTCCTGAAGCTAAACCTTTAACTCCTGAAGTTCCTTAGGCGTCATCCTATTCGAAACATTTGATATCAGGGTCATACCAAAAAATATTTCAATACAAAATTCTAAGTCTATGTCAGGTGGTAAATAACTTAACTCATCAGGAAATACATCTAAAAAATCTCTTACTATCAAGATATCAGAAAGAGAGCCAGATTCTATACTTTTATCTAGGTCTGATGCCAAAAATACCATACAACACTTCTTCCATAATCTATCTACTTACAATGTAGGGATCAAATAGGATAAAATACCTCTAACTCCTTGAAATACATAACTCCCACTTCCCATAAATAATTTTAACTCACTTCTTGAAGCAATTAATTTGAGCCCCATTCTGACTCAACCAATTCATACCAAACATATTATCATATGAAGAAATAGATAATAAAATCAAATAAAATTTAGTTTTTATCATAAATCTCAATATCATTAAAATAGAATCTAAATACTATTATATTATCTCTAGATGACAAAACAACAAAAAGAGAAACAAGAAGTCCAATTAAAGCCAAGTGCAATGAATCGAAGAAATGCTAAAAAATAAATAAATGACTAGCTTTATAATCAAATAAAACATGACATGGATGATCAAAAATATAAACCAAGCCTATCAGAACCTGTAAAGTATCCTGAGCCCCCTACTAATTTTATATATATATATGGCTGAACTAGAGCTAGAGCAAAAGAGCTACTAGGCTCTCTCTGAGGACCACCAGAATATCTCCTTGCCAATAAACCTAAACCATCAACATTATAAGATAATCCCTCAAAAAAAGGATAAAGAGTAACTTCCCTCGATCTCTTTATTGGTCGAATAAAGCTCTTACATCTAAACTCAGAAAGTTTGTCATAACCTCTATATGGATACTATACTACCTGATGCTATATTTGACTGCTTCTAAAACACTAACATGTTCTCCTATAACTTTGACCTAAATGGCATCAACCTCAACTCTGGCACTCATGTTCCTCTCTAACAAAATCACAATTGGCTACACTGCCACTACTAGAGACTACTATAGATGTTGACTGTCCACCTCTCCTAGAATCTCCATGTGTAAATATACTTTTTTTCCCAAAAAATTCACTACCAGAAGTCTCACAATTGAACCTATTGCTACTAGTAGTCCTTCATTGCTGAGTAGTCATTAGGTCATTCTCTATCAAATGTGTTCTCTTTATAAGCTCAGAGAAATAATAAATATGAAATGGCATAAAAAGGTAGTCTCAGACTATCCTGAAGTCCTCTCAAGATTCTTTAGAACTTCTTCACATGAGTGCTAACAACCTATAGAGCATATGTAGCCAAAGTTGTAAACTTTGCCTCATACTGCATAAATTTTACTCTCCCTTGAAAAACCCACACAAAAGTCTCCTGCATTTTGTGTCATATAGAAGGGGTTACAAACCACGCTCTTAAGATATTAGAGAACTCCTTTAAAGTAATCAGAGAGTTCAATCTCCCTTAAAATTTCCCCATTTCTGGCCCATCCAGCAGTGCTTTGCCTCACCATCTAACCAAAAAATTACTAATGATACCTTCCACTCAAGAGGACACTATATGAAAGTTCGTTAGGGATGTTAGGCCCTCTTGAACTTAGTCCCAAGCTAATTAAAAGAGAGAGGTGAATTGGAAAACCTTAAAATCAAAGATAAAACTCCAACCAAAATCACCACAAACAAAGTGCGGAAGAAAAAATAAATGCGGAAGTATTGCACTACAAAAATGTCTCTCCTTTAGCCCCCACAGCTAGGCGGAGAAGCCCTTACAAAATCACTTCCACCTTCCCCGGTGTGGCGGAGTCGCTGGGTCCTTTGACACCAAAGAGATCTTCTTCTTTGGTGAACTTACCTCAAGACAAGCCTTGAATCCGATGGTACTAAGGTGCGAGTTCGCCGGAGCAACCGTGTGGATCCCCCATCACACTCCCTTGAGTTCCTCCCCCTCACAGGATCTTCTCCCTCTCAAACTCCACACTTTTCTCTCTTCCTTTCAAGCTCTCTCTTCAAGTTTCCCCCACAAGAACGAAGCTACAATGGCTGCCAAAGACACTTACAAAGTGCCATGCCAAAGCTTAAATAGAAGCTCTCAAAACAAGCTCATTAATGCAAGTTGCCGACATTATCGTCCAGGCCGATAGGTATATCGTCCTGGACGATCAGTACAAATTAAGCTCATTAGCCCGGGACGATATGGGTCGATCAGAAGAAACTTGGTTACATCGTCCTGGCCGATCTCACGATCGTCCTGGCCGATTAGTTTAAAACTAGTTCAATCGTCCTGATCATCGCCCTGAATAGAGTCTGACCGATGTTAATCATCCAGGCTATCAACCCGGCCGATCTCACGATCATCCTGGCTGATCTGATCGTATCAATCAGCCATTAATTCTTTCCAAAGATATCAGATCATTTTAGGCACAATTGAGTTAGATCGTCCAGGACGATGTGTATATCGTCCTGGCCGATTTCCTAAAAGTTATAATGCCTAATTTGATCATGGCGGCTGATTCTTTCTTATTTGAATATATCGTCCTGGCCGATACAAGTATCGTCCAGGCTGATTAGTTGACGGCTGCCTTATTGAGGATGCCCTAATTAGGGTTTCTGGTTTTGGACAGATCGTCCAGGCCGATATTAATATTGTCCCAGACGATGTTACCAAAAACAGAAATCATATAGGGAGCAATAGAATTTCTACCAAGTTATAGCCACACCAAATACAACAGACTCAAGAAAGGAAAAAGATTACAAACTGACACAGACCTAGTCTACCCAATCTTGAGCTGGTTCCAGATTGCAGTCTGATCGTGTGGACCTGAAATGTTAGCACATAAGGCAATCGTAGAAAAATAAGGAATGTTTGCTATCATCAAAACCATAAACCATAGATCCGCAACAATCTCCCCATTTCTGATGATGGCAAATAATTCTCTTTGAATTTTCAAAAAATCTCCCCCACACTTGAATACCGCTTAAAAAACTAAGGGAGATAAAAATAGATAAAAATATTTTTGTAGTTTTAAATTTTTGAAAAGAAAACAAGGGATATAAGAGATACAAGTATGTTTTCCCCCTTTGACATTATCAAAAAAGAGAGAAGGCACAGAGAACAAAATGAAATAAAAATGTTCCCTGATCTTGTGAAACAAAAAGTATTCTTAAAATGAGAAAGTCACCTCATTGTTTTAATCAAAAACTTAGTAGAATTGGATTGACAACGCATAATTCAGAAAAGATTAGAAATTCAGAGTTTGATAATCCCAACTCAAGTTCTTTTAAAGACTCAAAAACTTTTTAATCCAATATCCAAATCAAGGAATAAATGGGAAGAAGAAACATTAATTTTTCAAAAGTCCTTTCATAAAACATATCTAATAGAAGATCAATGCACGAATTGCTGAATCAGGAACCAAGATTTTCAAGCACAAGTTTCGAATATATCAAGGATTTTCTTAAGTTTTTAGTAGTATAATAAAAAATAAGCATTTTTTTTTGTGGGCTCATTTTATGCCCATTATCACCTGAATGGCTCTTTGAGCATCTTTTGATTTTCAATACACTTTGTGTATTATTTTTTCAATTTGGCGTCATTGCGCATCATTTGGTTTGGCATCATTGGCCACTTTTTTTTTTATTATTTTCAAAAAATATGCTTTCTTTCTTATATTTTAAAAATAAAAGTAAACCCAAATTATTGATAACATGAACAACTTGATTAAGAAAATTTTAAGGTGGATTTAACAATCTTGCAAAAGATTTCTATGCGATAGAAAAAATGTAGGGAGATAGAAAAAAATCAGTTTCAAAATCAAATTTAAAATATGATGAAGATTTTAAATCAAAAGTAGAATAACCTCTTTTAGGAAATAGAGATTCAGAATAAAAAACATGAGTTTCCTTACTTTGACTATTTTAGAGAAGTCAAACACAACTTACCAAAGATTTCAAGAAAAACAGGAAGTAGATTTTTCATTTTTAGAAAAGTGAATGTGTGTGTTGATCAGAGAAAAACTATCACAAAAACAAAAATCTCAAAGAATAAACAAAACAAAAAAAGAAAAAAAAAACATAAAAACAAAACACAACACAAAAACACGAAAGGCTTTTAACCATTATCTCTTTCCTGGTCTGATTCTTCAGAAACCATGTCTGCCCATGAGATTTTGTGTTTTTCATTATTTTCCCAATTAAACTTTAGCTTTGCCTTGCTCTTTTCTTTTGAAGGAAGAATTCTTACATTAGGGCACTCATTCTTCATATGTCCAGGTTTCCTACATTGAAAGCAAACAATGTCAGAGGAAATATGGACATCCTTACCACTTTTACCTTTCTTCAACTTTTGTTTATGCTTTGGTGAGCTTTGTGATTTGCTTGACAATTCATTGCTATCGTCACCAACTAAGCTTCCTCTTTTCGTATCTTCAGCTTTTAGAACGATCGTTTCACCTGCATCCAAAAGTCCTTGACCCAAATTTTGCTCGTAGGCAATGAGTGAGCCAATCAAATTATCAATAGAATAATCATTCAAATCTTTTGATTCAGAAATAGCAACTACTTTAGCATCGAATTTTTCAAGTAAACAACGAAGAATTTTATTAACTTTTTCAAAATTTGAAAAATCTTTTCCTAAGGCATGCAATGATGTAGTAATTTGAATGAACCTAGTGTACATGTCTAAGATCGTCTCATAAGGTTTCATGGAAAATAGTTCAAAATCATGCATTAACAAATTCAATTTAGATTGCTTAATTTCACTAGTGCCTTCGTATATGGTGTGCAATTTATCCCAAACTTCCTTACCAGTAGTGCACGTGGAAATTAACAAAAAATCATCAGAATTTAAAGCACAAAAAAAGCAATTTAAAGACTTCGCATTCAATTGAGCATCCATTCGTTCTTCCTTACTCCATTGATTAAAAGGGATATCAATTTTAATTCCATTTAAAACTCGTGACGGTGAAGAATAACCATTTAAAATCATATGCCATATACGAAAATCAATCGATTGTAAGAAAAAAGACATGCGAGTTTTCCAAAAATCAAAAAACATATTTTCAAATAAAGGAGGTCTGGTGATTGAATATCCTTCTGCAACATTACGATTTGAGAAATTAGCCATGGATCGAAATTCAAAAGCTTTTAAAAACTTATTTTATGAAAACCACTCTGATACCACTTGAAAGATCTCAGATGACACAAGAAAGTGCTCTAATACCACTTGAAAGTTCGTTAGGGATGTTAGGCCCTCTTGAACTTAGTCCCAAGCTAATTAAAAGAGAGAGGTGAATTGGAAAACCTTAAAACCAAAGATAAAACTCCAACCAAAATCACCACAAACAAAGTGCAGAAGAAAAAATAAATGCGGAAGCGATAATAAGAAAAGAACACATCGGATTTATAGTGGTTCGGTCAAACCTTGACCTACGTCCACTCCTTGGAGGCACCCTCCAAGTATTGCACTACAAAAGTGTCTCTCCTTTAGCCCCCACAGCTAGGCCGAGAAGCCCTTACAAAATCACTTCCACCTTCCCCGGTGCGGCGGAGTCGCCGGGTCCTTTGACACCAAAGAGATCTTCTTCTTTGGTGAACTTACCTCGAGATAAGCCTTGAATACGATGGTACTAAGGTGCGAGTTTGCCGGAGCAACCGTGTGGATCCCCCACCACACTCCCTTGAGTTCCTCCCCCTCACAGGATCTTCTCCCTCTCAAACTCCACCCTTTCCACTCTCCCTTTCAAGCTCTCTCTTCAAGATTCCCCCTCAAGAACGAAGCTACAATGGCTGCCAAAGACACTTACAAAGTGTCATGCCAAAGCTTAAATAGAAGCTCTCAAAACAAGCTCATTAATGCAACTTGCCGACATTATCGTCCAGGCCGATAGGTATATCCTCCTGGATGATCAGTACAAATTAAGCTCATTAGCACGGGACGATATGGGTCGATCAGAAGAAACTTGGTTACATCGTCCTGGCCGATCTCACGATCGTCCTGGCCGATTAGTTTAAAACTAGTTCAATCGTCCTGATCATCGCCCTGAATAGAGTCTGGCCGATGTTAATCGTCCAGGCTATCGTCCCGGCCGATCTCACGATCGTCCTGGCCGATCTGATCGTATCAATCAGCCATTAATTCTTTCCAAAGATACCAGATAATTTTAGGCATAATTGAGTTAGATCGTCCTGGACGATGTGTATATCATCCTGGCCGATTTCCTAAAAGATATAATGCCTAATTTGATCATGGCGGCTAATTCTTTCTTATTTGAACATATCGTCCTGGCCGATATAAGTATCGTCCAGGCCGATTAGTTGACGGCTGCCTTAATGAGGATGCCCTAATTAGGGTTTCTTGTTTTGGACAGATCGTCCAGGCCGATATTAATATCATCCTGGACGATGTTACCAAAAATAGAAATCATATAGGGAGCAAGAGAATTTCTACCAAGTTATAGCCACACCAAATACAACAGGCTCAAGAAAGAAAAAAGATTACAAACTGACACAGACCTAGTCTACCCAATCTTGAGCTAGTTCCAGATTGCAGTATTATCGTGTGGACCTGAAATGTTAGAACATAAGGCAATCGTAGAGAAATAAGGAAGGTTTGCTATCATCAAAACCATAAACCATAGATCCGCAACAATCTCCCCCTTTTTGATGATGGCAAACAATTCTCTTTGAATTTTCAAAAAATCTCCCCCTCACTTGAATACCGCTTAAAAAACTAAGGGAGATAAAAATAGATAAAAATATTTTTGTAGTTTTTAATTTTTGAAAAGAAAACAAGGGATACAAGAGATACAAGTATGTTCTCCCCCTTTGACATTATCAAAAAAGAGAGAAGGCACAGAGAACAAAAAGAAATAAAAATGTTCCCTGATCTTGTGAAACAAAAAGTATTCTTAAAATGAGAAAGTCACCTCATGGTTTTAATCAAAAACTTAATAGAATTGGATTGACAACGCATAATTCAGAAAAGATTAGAAATTCAGAGTTTGATAATCCCAACTCAAGTTCTTTTAAAGGCTCAAAAACTTTTTAATCCAATATCCAAATCAAGGAATAAATGGGAAGAAGAAACATTAATTTTTCAAAACTCCTTTCATGAAACATATCTAATAGAAGATCAATGCACGAATTGCTGAATCAGGAACCAAGATTTTCAAGCACAAGTTTCGAATATATCAAGGATTTTCTTAAGTTTTTAGTAGTATAAGAAAAAATAAGCATTTTTTTTTGTGGGCTCATTTTATGCCCTTTATCACTTGAATGGCTCTTTGAGCATCTTTTGATTTTCAATATACTTTGTGTATTATTTTTTCAATTTGGCGTCATTACGGATCTTTTGGTTTGACATCATTGGCCACTTTTTTTTTATTATTTTCAAAAAATATGCTTTCTTTCTTATATTTTCAAAATAAAAGTAAACCCAAATTATTGACAACACGAACAACTTGATTAAGAGAATTTTAAGGTGGATTCAATAATCTTGCAAAAGATTTCTATGCGATAGAAAAAATGTAGGGAGATGGAAAAAAAATCAGTTTCAAAATCAAATTTAAAATATGATGAAGATTTTAAATCAAAAGTAGAATAACCTCTTTTAGGAAATAGAGATTTAGAATCAAAAACATGAGTTTCCTTACTTTGACTGTTTTAGAGAAGTCAAACACAACTTACCAAAGATTTCAAGAAAAACAGGAAGTAGATTTTTCCTTTTTAGAAAAGTGAATGTGTGTGTTGATCAGAGAAAAACTATCACGAAAAAAAAAACCTCAAAGGATAAACAAAACAAAAAAAGAAAAAAAAACATAAAAACAAAACACAACACAAAAACACTAAAGGCTTTTAACCATTATCTTTTTCCTGGTCTGATTCTTCAGAAACCATGTCTGCCCATGAGATTTTGTGTTTTTCATTATTTTCCCAATTAAACTTTAGCTTTTCCTTGCTCTTTTCTTTTGTATGAAGAATTCTTACATTAGGGCACTCATTCTTCATATGTCCAGGTTTCCTACATCGAAAGCAAACAATGTCAGAGGAAATATGGACATCCTTACCACTTTTACCTTTCTTCAACTTTGTTTATGCTTTGGTGAGCTTTGTGATTTGCTTGACAATTCATTGCTATCGTCACCAACTAAGCTTCCTCTTTCCGTATCTTCAGCTTTTAGAACGATCGTTTCACATGCATCCAAAAGTCTTTGACCCAAACCTTGCTCGTAGGCAATGAGTGAGCCAATCAAATTATCAATAGAATAATCATTCAAATCTTTTGATTCAGAAATAGCAACTACTTTAGCATCGAATTTTTCAAGTAAACAACGAAGAATTTTATTAACTTTTTCAAAATTTGAAAAATCTTTTCCTAAGGCATGCAATGATGTAGTAATTTGAATGAACCTAGTGTACATGTCTAAGATCGTCTCATAAGGTTTCATGGAAAATAGTTCAAAATCATGCATTAACAAATTCAATTTAGATTGTTTAATTTCACTAGTGCCTTCGTATATGGTGTGCAATTTATCCCAAACTTCCTTACCAGTAGTGCATGAGGAAATTAACAAAAAATCATCAGAATTTAAAGCACAAAAAAAGCAATTTAAAGACTTCGCATTCAATTGAGCATCCATTCGTTCTTCCTTACTCCATTGATTAAAAGGGATATCAATTTTAATTCCATTTAAAACTCGTGACGGTGAAGAATAACCATTTAAAATCATATGCCATATACGAAAATCAATCAATTGCAAGAAAATAGACTTGCGAGTTTTCCAAAAATCAAAAAATATATTTTCAAATAAAGGAGGTCTGGTGATTGAATATCCTTCCGCAACATTACGATTTGAAAAATTAGCCATGGATCGAAATTCAAAAGCTTTTAAAAACTTATTTTATGAAAACCGCTCTGATACCACTTGAAAGATCTCAGATGACACAAGAAAGTGCTCTGATACCACTTGAAAGTTCGTTAGGGATGTTAGGCCCTCTTGAACTTAGTCCCAAGCTAATTAAAAGAGAGAGGTGAATTGGAAAACCTTAAAACCAAAGATAAAACTCCAACCAAAATCACCACAAACAAAGTGCGGAAGAAAAAATAAATGTGGAAGCGATAATAAGAAAAGAACACATCGGATTTATAGTGGTTCGGTCAAACCTTGACCTACGTCCACTCCTTGGAGGCACCCTCCAAGTATTGCACTACAAAAGTGTCTCTCCTTTAGCCCTCACAGCTAGGCGGAGAAGCCCTTACAAAATCACTTCCACCGTCCCCGGTGCGGCGGAGTCGCCGGTTCCTTTGACACCAAAGAGATCTTCTTCTTTGGTGAACTTACCTCGAGACAAGCCTTGAATACGATGGTACTAAGGTGCGAGTTTGCCGGAGCAACCGTGTGGATCCCCCACCACACTCCCTTGAGTTCCTCCCCCTTACAGGATCTTCTCCCTCTCAAACTCCACCCTTTCCTCTCTCCCTTTCAAGCTCTCTCTTCAAGTTTCCCCCACAAGAACGAAGCTACAATGGCTGCCAAAGACACTTACAAAGTGTCATGCCAAAGCTTAAATAGAAGCTCTCAAAATAAGCTCATTAATGCAAGTTGCCGACATTATCATCCAGGCCGATAGGTATATCCTCCTGGATGATCAGTACAAATTAAGCTCATTAGCACGGGACGATATGGGTCGATCAGAAGAAACTTGGTTACATCGTCCTGGCCGATCTCACGATCGTCCTGGCCGATTAGTTTAAAACTAGTTCAATCGTCCTGATCATCGCCCTGAATAGAGTCTGGCCGATGTTAATCGTCCAGGCTATCGTCCCGGCCGATCTAACGATCGTCCTGGCCGATCTGATCGTATCAATCAGCCATTAATTCTTTCCAAAGATACCAGATCAGTTTAGGCATAATTGAGTTAGATCGTCCTGGACGATGTGTATATCGTCCTGGCCGATTTCCTAATAGATATAATGCCTAATTTGATCATGGCGGCTGATTCTTTCTTATTTGAACATATCGTCCTGGCCGATATAAATATCGTCCAGGCCGATTAGTTGACGGCTGCCTTAATGAGGATGCCCTAATTAGGGTTTCTGTTTTTGGACAGATCGTCCAGGCCGATATTAATATCTTCCCGGACGATGTTACCAAAAATAGAAATCATATAGGGAGCAAGAGAATTTCTACCAAGTTATAGCCACACCAAATACAACAGGCTCAAGAAAGGAAAAAGATTACAAACTGACACAGACCTAGTCTACCCAATCTTGAGCTGGTTCCAAATTGCAGTATTATCGTGTGGACCTGAAATGTTAGAATATAAGGCAATCATAGAGAAATAAGGAATGTTTGCTATCATCAAAACC
Source organism: Dendrobium nobile (assembly GCA_022539455.1). NCBI lineage: Eukaryota > Viridiplantae > Streptophyta > Magnoliopsida > Asparagales > Orchidaceae > Dendrobium > Dendrobium nobile. Next base: position 32,178,047 of record CM039723.1, on the reverse strand, counting down.
ATAAACCATAGATCCGCAACAATCTCCCCCTTTTTTATGATGGAAAATAATTCTCTTTGAATTTTCAAAAAATCTCCCCCTCACTTGAATACCGCTTAAAAAACTAAGGGAGATAAAAATAGATAAAATTTTTTTTGTAGTTTTAAATTTTTAAAAAGAAAACAAGGGATACAAGAGATACAAGTACGTTCTCCCCCTTTGACATTATCAAAAAAGAGAGAAGGCACAGAGAACAAAACGAAATAAAAATGTTCCCTGATCTTGTGAAACAAAAAGTATTCTTAAAATGAGAAAGTCACCTCATGGTTTTCATCAAAAACTTAATAGAATTGGATTGACAACGCATAATTCAGAAAAGATTAGAAATTCAGAGTTTGATAATCCCAACTCAAGTTCTTTTAAAGGCTCAAAAACTTTTTAATCCAATATCCAAATCAAGGAATAAATGGGAAGAAGAAACATTAATTTTTCAAAACTACTTTTATAAAACATATCTAATAGAAGATCAATGCACGAATTGCTGAATCAGGAATCAAGATTTTCAAGCACAAGTTTCGAATATATCAAGGATTTTCTTAAGTTTTTAGTAGTATAAGAAATAATAAGCATTTTTTTTTGTGGGCTCATTTTATGCCCTTTATCACTTGAATGGCTCTTTGAGCATCTTTTGATTTTCAATACACTTTGTGTATTATTTTTTTAATTTTGCGTCATTGCGCATCTTTTCGTTTGACATCATTGGCCACTTTTTTTATTATTTTCAAAAAATATGCCTTCTTTCTTATATTTTCAAAATAAAAGTAAACCCAAATTATTGACAACACGAACAACTTGATTAAGAAAATTTTAAGGTGGATTCAACAATCTTGCAAAAGATTTCTATGCGATAGAAAAAATGTAGGGAGATGGAAAAAAAATCAGTTTCAAAATCCAATTTAAAATATGATGAAGATTTTAAATCAAAAGTAGAATAACCTCTTTTAGGAAATAGAGATTTAGAATCAAAAACATGAGTTTCCTTACTTTGACTGTTTTAGAGAAGTCAAACACAACTTACCAAAGATGTCAAGAAAAACAAGAAGTAGATTTCTCATTTCTAGAAAAGTGAATGTGTGTGTTGATCAGAGAAAAACTATCACGAAAACGAAACCCTCAAAGAATAAACAAAACAAAAAAAGAAAAAAAACATAAAAACAAAACACAACACAAAAACATGAAAGTCTTTTAACCATTATCTCTTTCCTGGTCTGATTCTTCAGAAACCATGTCTGCCCATGAGATTTTGTGTTTTTCATTATTTTCCCAATTAAACTTTAGCTTTGCCTTGCTCTTTTCTTTTGTAGGAAGAATTCTTACATTAGGGCACTCATTCTTCATATGTCCAGGTTTCCTACATCAAAAGCAAACAATGTGAGAGGAAATATGGACATCCTTACCACTTTTACCTTTCTTCAACTTTGTTTATACTTTGGTGAGCTTTGTGATTTGCTTGACAATTCATTGCTATCGTCACCAACTAAGTTTCCTCTTTCCGTATCTTCAGCTTTTAGAACGATCGTTTCACCTCCATCCAAAAGTCTTTGACCCAAACCTTGCTCGTAGGCAATGAGTGAGCCAATCAAATTATCAATAGAATAATCATTCAAATCTTTTGATTCAGAAATAGCAACTACTTTAGCATCAAATTTTTCAAGTAAACAACGAAGAATTTTATTAACTTTTTCAAAATTTGAAAAATCTTTTCCTAAGGCATGCAATGATATAGTAATTTGAATGAACCTAGTGTACATGTCTAAGATCGTCTCATAAGGTTTCATGGAAAATAGTTCAAAATCATGCATTAACAAATTCAATTTAGATTGCTTAATTTCACTAGTGCCTTCGTATATGGTGTGCAATTTATCCAAATTTTCCTTACCAGTAGTACACGTGGAAATTAACAAAAAATCATCAGAATTTAAAGCACAAAAAAAGCAATTTAAAGACTTTGCATTCAATTGAGCATCCATTCGTTCTTCCTTACTCCATTGATTAAAAGGGATATCAATTTTAATTCCATTTAAAACTCGTGACGGTGAAGAATAACCATTTAAAATCATATGCCATATACGAAAATCAATCAATTGCAAGAAAATAGACTTGCGAGTTTTCCAAAAATCAAAAAATATATTTTCAAATAAAGGAGGTCTGGTGATTGAATATCCTTCCGCAACATTACGATTTGAAAAATTATCCATGGATCGAAATTCAAAAGCTTTTAAAAACTTATTTTATGAAAACCGCTCTGATACCACTTGAAAGATCTTAGATGACACAAGAAAGTGCTCTGATACCACTTGAAAGTTCGTTAGGGATGTTAGGCCCTCTTGAACTTAGTCCCAAGCTAATTAAAAGAGAGAGGTGAATTGGAAAACCTTAAAACCAAAGATAAAACTCCAATCAAAATCACCACAAACAAAGTGCGGAAGAAAAAATAAATGCGGAAGCGATAATAAGAAAAGAACACATCGGATTTATAGTGGTTCGGTCAAACCTTGACCTACGTCCACTCCTTGGAGGCACCCTCCAAGTATTGCACTATAAAAGTGTCTCTCCTTTAGCCCCCACAGCTAGGCGGAGAAGCCCTTACAAAATCACTTCCACCTTCCCCGGTGCGGCGGAGTCGCCGGGTCCTTTGACACCAAAGAGATCTTCTTCTTTGGTGAACTTACCTCGAGATAAGCCTTGAATCCGATGGTACTAAGGTGCGAGTTTGCCAGAGCAACCGTGTGGATCCCCCACCACACTCCCTTGAGTTCCTCCCCCTCACAGGATCTTCTCCCTCTCAAACTCCACCCTTTCCTCTCTCCCTTTCAAGCTCTCTCTTCAAGTTTCCCCCACAAGAACGAAGCTACAATGGCTGCCAAAGACACTTACAAAGTGTCATGCCAAAGCTTAAATAGAAGCTCTCAAAATAAGCTCATTAATGCAAGTTGCCGACATTATCGTCCAGCCCGATAGGTATATCATCCTGGACGATCAGTACAAATTAAGCTCATTAGCCTGGGATGATATGGGTAGATCAGAAGAAACTTGGTTACATTGTCCTGGCCGATCTCATGATCGTGCTGGCCGATTAGTTTAAAACTAGTTCAATCGTCCTGATCATGGCCCTGAATTGAGTCTGGCCGATGTTAATCGTCCAAGCTATCGTCCCGGCTGATCTCACAATCGTCCTGGCTGATCTGATCGTATCAAATAATTCTCTTTTAATTTTCAAAAAATCTCCCCCTCACTTGAATACCGCTTAAAAAACTAAGGGAGATAAAAATAGATAAAAAAAAATTTTGTAGTTTTAAATTTTTGAAAAGAAAACAAGGTTTACAAGAGATACAAGTACATTCTCCCCCTTTGACATTATCAAAAAAGAGAGAAGGCACACAGAACAAAACAAAATAAAAACCTTCCCTGATCTTGTGAAACAAAAAGTATTCTTAAAATTAGAAAGTCACCTCATGGTTTTAATCAAAAACTTAGTAGAATTGGATTGACAACGCATAATTCATAAAAGATTAGAAATTCAGAGTTTGATAATCCCAACTCAAGTTCTTTTAAAGGCTCAAAAACTTTTTAATCCAACATCCAAATCAAGGAATAAATGGGAAGAAGAAACATTAATTTTTCAAAACTCCTTTCATAAAACATATCTAATAGAAGATCAATGCATGAATTGCTGAATTAGGAACCAAGATTTTCAAGCACAAGTTTCGAATATATCAAGGAGTTTCTTAAGTTTTTAGTAGTATAAGAAAAAATAAGCATATTTTTTTTTGTGGGCTCATTTTATGCCCTTTATCACTTGAATGGCTCTTTGAGCATCTTTTGATTTTCAATACACTTTGTGTATTATTTTTTCAATTTGGCGTTATTGCGCATCTTTTGGTTTGGCATCATTGGCCACTTTTTTTTTATTATTTTTAAAAAATATGCTTTCTTTCTTATATTTTTAAAACAAAAGTAAACCCAAATTTTTGACAACACGAACAACTTGATTAAAAAAATTTTAAGGTGGATTCAACAATCTTGCAAAAGATTTCTATGCGATAGAAAAAATGTAGGGAGATGAAAAAAAATCAGTTTCAAAATCCAATTTAAAATATGATGAAGATTTTAAATCAAATGTAGAATAACCTCTTTTAGGAAATAGAGATTTAGAATCAAAAATATTAGTTTCCTTACTCTGACTGTTTTAGAGAAGTCAAACACAACTTATCAAAGATTTTAGAAAAACAGGAAGTAAATTTTTCCTTTTTAGAAAAGTGAATGTGTGTGTTGACCAGAGAAAAACTATCACGAAAAAGAAAATCTCAAAGAATAAACAAAACAAAAAAAGAAAAAAAACATAAAAACAAAACACAACACAAAAACACGAAAGGCTTTTAACCATTATCTCTTTCCTGGTCTGATTCTTCAGAAACCATGTCTGCCCATGAGATTTTGTATTTTTCATTATTTTCCCAATTAAACTTTAGCTTTGCCTCGCTCTTTTCTTTTGTAGGAAGAATTCTTATATTAAGGCACTCATTCTTCATATGTCCAGGTTTCCTACATCGAAAGCAAATAATGTCAGAGGAAATATGGACATCCTTACCACTTTTACCTTTCTTCAACTTTTGTTTATGCTTTGGTGAGCTTTGTGATTTGCTTGACAATTCATTGCTATCGTCACCAACTAAGCTTCCTCTTTCCGTATCTTCAGCTTTTAGAACGATCGTTTCACCTGCATCCAAAAGTCTTTGACCCAAACCTTGCTCGTAGGCAATGAGTGATCCAATCAAATTATCAATAGAATAATCATTGAAATCTTTTGATTTAGAAATAGCAACTACTTTAGCATCAAATTTTTCAAGTAAACAACGAAGAATTTTGTTAATTTTTTCAAAATTTGAAAAATCTTTTCCTAAGACATGCAATGATGTAGTAATTTGAATGAACCTAGTGTACATGTCTAAGATCGTCTCATAAGCTTTCACGAAAAATAGTTCAAAATCATGCATTAACAAATTCAATTTAGATTGCTTAATGTCACTAGTGCCTTCGTATATGGCATGCAATTTATCCCAAACTTCCTTACCAGTAGTGCATGTGGAAATTAACAAAAAAATCATCAGAATTTAAAGCACAAAAAAAGCAATTTAAAGACTTCGCATTCAATTGAGCATCCATTCGTTCTTCCTTACTCCATTGATTAAAAGGGATATCAATTTTAATTCCATTTAAAGCTCGTGACGGTGAAGAATAACCATTTAAAATCATATGCCACATACGAAAATTAATCGATTGCAAGAAAATAGACATGCAAGTTTTCCAAAAATCAAAAGAATTATTTTCAAATAAAGAAGGTTTGGTGATTGAATATCCTTCCGCAACATTACGATTTGAGAAATTAGCCATGGATCGAAATTCAAAAGCTTTTAAAAACTTATTTTATGAAAACCGCTCATATACCACTTGAAAGATCTCAGATGACACAAGAAAGTGCTCTGATACCACTTGAAAGTTCGTTAGGGATGTTAGGCCCTCTTGAACTTAGTCCCAAGCTAATTAAAAGAGAGAGGTGAATTGGAAAACCTTAAAACCAAAGATAAAATTCCAACCAAAATCACCACAAACAAAGTGCGGAAGAAAAAATAAATGCGAAAGCGATAATAAGAAAAGAATACACCGGATTTATAATGGTTCGGTCAAACCTTGACCTACGTCCACTACTTGGAGGCACCCTCCAAGTATTGCACTACAAAAGTGTCTCTCCTTTAGCCCCCACAGCTAGGCAGAGAAGCCCTTACAAAATTACTTCCACCTTTCCCGGTGCGGCGGAGTCGCCGGGTCCTTTGACACCAAAGAGATCTTCTTCTTTGGTGGACTTACCTTGAGACAAGCCTTAAATCCGATGGTACTAAGGTACGAGTTCGCCAGAGCAACCGTGTGGATCCCCCACCACACTCCCTTGAGTTCCTCCCCCTCATAGGATCTTCTCCCTCTCAAACTCCACCCTTTCCTCTCTCCCTTTAAAGCTGTCTCTTTAAGTTTCCCCCACAAGAACGAAGCTACAATGGCTGCCAAAGACACTTACAAAGTGCCATGCCAAAGCTTAAATAGAAGCTCTCAAAACAAGCTCATTAATGCAAGTTGCCGACATTATCATCTAGGCCGATAGGTATATCGTCCTAGACGATCAGTACAAATTAAGCTCATTAGCCCGGGACAATATGGGTCGATCAGAAGAAACTTGGTTACATCGTCCTGGCCGATCTCACGATCATCCTGGCCGATTAGTTTAAAACTAGTTCAATCGTCCTGATCATCGCCCTGAATTGAGTCTGGCCGATGTTAATCATCCAGGCTATCATCCCGGCTTATCTTACAATCGTCCAGGCCGATCTGATCGTATCAATCAGCCATTAATTCTTTCCAAAGATACCAGATCATTTTAGGCATAATTGAGTTAGATCATCCTGGACGATGTGTATATCGTCCTTGCCGATTTCCTAAAAGATATAATGCCTAATTTGATCATGGCGGCTGATTCTTTCTTATTTGAACATATCGTCCTGGCCGATACAAGTATCGTCCAGGTCGATTAGTTGACGGCTGTCTTAATGAGGATGCCCTAATTAGGGTTTCTGGTTTTGGACAGATTGTCCAGGCCGATATTAATATCGTCCCGGACGATGTTACCAAAAACAGAAATCATATAGGGAGCAAGAGAATTTCTACCAAGTTATAGCCACACCAAATACAACAGACTCAAGAAAGGAAAAAGATTACAAACTGACACAGACCTAGTCTACCCAATCTTGAGCTGGTTCCAGATTGTAGTCTGATCGTGTGGACCTGAAATGTTAGCACATAAGGCAATCGTAGAGAAATAAGGAATGTTTGCTATCATCAAAACTATAAACCACAGATCCGCAACACTATATACCATCAAATCTCTTTTCTAGTATCCTAAACTAGTCCTCTGCTACTCTAAGCTCAATAGTACCCTCAAATCTCAGAGGCTTCAATCTTAGAAACAATTAAAAATGTTTGTCCACCCTTCATATATCATAATAGAAACCTTGCTCTATGCCTCACCCGTCATTTGGCCTATAAAAGTAGAAAATTGTGAATCTGTGTCTTAATTAACAGTTAGAGCAATACTATATACAGGAGCTACTTAACTAGTACCCTATCCATCTATCATATCTGGGTCGAGTGTATCCATGATCATACAAAATATATAATTGTACGCACATACACATGAAACAAAAATAATGAACACCCAGACAAACTTAAAACTACCCCACTAAACTTCCAGATAAATTTAAATAACTCTATTTTACAATCCAATTCCAAAATTATTGCTCTGATATCACAAAAACTTGTCATAACCCAACCCGACTAGGACAAATCTTATAATGTTGATTCATTACAAACAAATCCTACGATCTAGATTTGGAATTATTTAAACTTTTTTTCCAATATCTATTGAAATAATTAACAAACTATAGTGCTACTAAAATATCCAAAGACTAAAACTTTATCTATAAAGTTCTTCCATTCATCAAAATAAAAATATACACTACAATACATGGCTACATGTAAGAGCTATAAAACTAAAAATTTAATTAGCCATTGTTAGGAAAGTTGCTATTTGCATGTTTTACATTCTTGCAACTTGTATTATTTTGATGATTCCAAATATTATTGTTCTATGTGTAGTTATCTCCTAACACTTTTTGGAAGATTTGTTTTTGCTCTTGTGTGTACTAATATTTCAGGAAAATCAAACTCCAGACTACAAAGACTTCAAATCAAATTCAGCATGAGATACTTTGTGAAATTGAAGCTTGTACTTTTTATTTGAATTAAATTTGAGAGGGAGTGATTGTAATTGAGTGAATAAATTTACACAAACTTAAAGGAGATCTTGAAAAAGTTTTTATACTGATCGTACGGGACGAACATTGTTCGTACGGGACGATCAGATTAGTTATCTCCTTGTAAGAGCAATGGAACGGACAAGAACTGAACTGGAAATATTTTCTAAGTCCTAATCGTCCAGACGAAATCATTTTCGTCCCAAGACGAGTTTCTTTCTGCAAAAATTTCGTCCAGACGAAGTCCAGTTCGTCCAGGACGATGGGAACCGACTATGGCAGTTTCTGGCAGTTTTCGGAACCGACTTTTGATATAACTGTTCGTCCAGATGAAATATTTTCGTCCCGGGAAGAACCAATTTCGTCCAGGACGAAATTGGTTCGTACAGATGAACAAAATTTCGTACGGGACGATCCAGTGCGCAGAAAAACTTGTTTTGGGTAGTTTTTTGGACGGTTTTTCTTCTCCTTTCTATATAAGGAGTCCTAGAAACTATTACAAATGCCTTTGGAGTTGTTTTCTCTTGAGAGGGATCATTGAGAGGGAGAAGATCCTTGGAGGGGATTTCAAGGAGTGTGGAGGGGATATTCACACGGTTGCTCCGGCGAAGGCTCTCAAGTGAAGTTCAACAACATCGGTCCGGTTCTCTGCCGACACTTGGAGAAGTGTAAAAGGACGACAAAGTGTATCTTTGACAGTCATTGTGTCTTCGTTCTTGTGGAGAAAACTTGAAGAGAGAACTTGAAAGGGAGAGAGGAAAGGGTGGAGTTTGAGAGGGAGAAGATCCTTGAAGGGGATTTCAAGGGAGTGTGAAGGGGATATTCACACAGTTGCTCCGGCGAACTTGCACCTCATTACCATCGGATTCAAGGGTCGTCTTGAGGGAAGTTTTGGCAAGAAGAAGATCTCTTTGGTGTTAAAGAACCCGGCTACTCTGCCGCACCGGGGAAGGTGAAAGTGATTTTGTACAGGCTTCTCCGCCTTGCTGTGGGAGCAAAAGGAGAGTCACTTTGTGGTATTAGTGCAATACTCAGAGGGTGCCTCTGGGGAGTGGATGTAGGTCAAGGTTTGACCGAACCACTATAAATCTGGTGTGTTCTTTCTTATTTTTTATTCCGCATTTAATTTCATTGCAAGTTGTTTACTCTGGTTGAAAAGTTTATTTTAAACTTTAATTTTAACTTGCATCAATAATTCAAAAGGTTTTCTAAAATTCCAAGAGTTGAAGTTACATTTTTTAAATTGCCAATTCACCCCCCCTCTTGGTTAGCCTTGGGACATTTAATTAGGCTTAACAACCTAATTACTAGATCCAACAGCCATACCTGTACAAAAATCAAAATAACTAAATACATATGATCTTAGATCTGATCCTAAACTGCTAGTCTATAATCTCCTTTCCTTTCCCAGATCCTAAAAATTAGATACAAAATCACAGTGAGATACAACAGCTGAGCAAGCCACACAAATCAATCTAAATTTTTAAATATTCATTTATCAAATATTTTGCTAAATATTTAAAATTATTTAAATAAATTATAATTATATATACAAATATATAATCACATTACAGTAATTAAAGAGTAATTGAGCTTGTATCAAAATTACATAGTGTTGTATAATGATAGAGAACAAAATATCCTAGTAGGCAAAGATGCTCATTTACAAAAAATTATAAAATTATAATGGATTATGTAAAATGGTGTTTTAAGACTTTTATTATACTACAATACTATTTTTCAACATTCAAATAATTTTCTATTTAATAAAACACCACAAATTTCAGAACACCTCTCAAAAATTTTTAGAAAATATTTAAAATGTGCATAATCTTAATCTCTATAATATGCAAAAAGTTATATAGTAAAAGTTTTACTTGTGCATAGTTATCCATATTTTTTGCTAACAAATAAAAAAATTTTATCTAAATATTTGCCAGAACTTGGATTTTTTTTTTTAAATTGAGATGGACATAATGTGCCCTACCTTAAGATGAACAAATTTTCCAACTGGGAGATGGATGAAGACGACTCAAAGTTGTATAAAATTCGATTATGGTTTTCTCTCTCCTCCCGTTCGCTTAATTTTTTTCTAAAAGCTCTCTATTAGTTGTAAAAGTAAAATAAATAGGGATTAGGATTAGTGATTTAAGGTATTTTGATTTGAAATATTATAATAATATATTAATATTATTATAATGAATTTTCAACAGAAAATTCATTGGAGTTCTTGTAGGGATTTTGAAAATTACAAAAAAAGGTATTCATAAATCATCTCCTTTTATTTAAAATTTTTTGGTGAAATTTCTTTACAAAACGGAAACATAACTGTCCCAAAAATCACACATATATCGAAATGTGATAATTTCTTAAGAAATTTTGAGAGTGCCCAAAAATTATGAAAAAATTAATAAAGCTAAATTACAATATTATAAATGTTCTAGAGAAGTCAATTTGCAATTTAGACTATTTTAGGTCACTAAAAAAAATCTTGAAAGTTTTAAGTGTTTCATACTAAAATTGCCAAGCCACAGTGGCAATGGCTTCCAAGTTGAAGGTGTTAGGCATACACCCTAGGCATTAGACATAGTCACTCCTGTCGGGGTATAGTACCCGATATAGTGTGAGTGGGTACTATACCTTACTAACTTTATCCCTCCATATTTTTGACATTTTGATGTGTCGGGGAACCCCAATAAGCACTTAGCTTAGTATCCGGTCATATATTGTAATAATTGGAGGTAATGGCACACTTATATTTAGGTTATTTGTTAGTAGTTTAGTTGGGAAATATTTAAGTGGTATATTGATCCCCTGATGATATATATATATATATATATATATATATATATATATATATATATATATATATATATATATATATATATATATATATATATATATATATATATATATATATATATATATATATATAAAGCAAATATTTAATCAGATTTATATGAATAATCATCATCAAGTTAGAGTTGATGAGTTAGTAGTGACCGTCCAACACCCTTATGAGTACTTTCCTATATATATCATTAGTTGGAGGAACCTTAGCCTGCAGTACGAGCCACAACTTTAGTAGCAACATGTAGTTGAGATCATGCTGAAGAATATTTGTGGTCCTACTACTCCCTATTTAAAGAGTTTTAGTATTCAAACCTTTTAGAAGCTATTGGCCAAAGTTAAAAGTTTACAGGATAGCATGCCTACCATAGTCCCTCCAAATATTATGAGTGAACCTTCTTATATACTTTAAAGATAGGAGTTTTAATGAGCACCACTTCCCATGAAGGTGGAAGTTTGCAGTACCTTTCAGTCTCATGATAAGAGAAAGAGGCCTATGGTTAGTTTAGCACTACAGTGACCACTAAAATCCCCCACAGGCACAACCATAGACATAATCAATATCACAGGCACAACAGCATTCTAAACCCTTCTACAGGACTCCAAATAGTTAGCAATCTTCAAAAGTGAAGCTTACCTAGGAATATATTTTTAAGCTCAAAAGTGTATAGAATCTTTAAATTCTTTGTTAAGAAAAATATTTTGATATTTCTATCCCCCTCCTAGTTATGATGAATTAATGGAAGAAGATGATTCTTGTTACTTTTGGTCTTTTATTATATCTACCTCTACCCATTCTAAAATTTTTCTTTCTATTTTTTATATATTCTAGATGGTGATGATAACCTTTCACATGAAGAAGAGTTCGAATGTTAAGAGGAACCTATATTTAGTTTTTCTAAGGGTAGTTGTTATTTGAACTTTAGAAATGAGTCAAATGATACAACCCAATCACTTTTCATAGAGCTAACATATGTCATAACCCCTAAACCCAGTGATTCTTATGTTAAATTTTGCTAAATCTTAAAGGTCTAATTGAGTTCAAGGAAATTTTTCCTCTTAGAATGGCCAATAATAATAAAGAAAAAGATTAAAAAAAAAAATTTCACCCAATAGGATGATTCCACCCCTCATTTGCAAGCACTTTCTTAGGAGAGGGGGAAAGGTACTCAGTTAGATTCATTCCCCTCTAAATTTTTATGATGCATTCATGATACCTTCAATTTAGACTGAAACTTTGGTAAAGGCTTTGCTAGTGCTAGAGACCTATCAAGCTTTCTTTGTCATTTAATATGTTAAGAATGCTTTTTATTTGAAATAAATACAATGCATCACCTTCTCAGATCAAGATCTTCATTTAGGAAACACTGAGCATAATTATCCCTTATATGTCACTATTAAAGTTAATAAAATTGGATCCTTATTAATCAAATAGCCTTTAGTTAATATCCTTTATTATACCACTCTAAAGAGTTTCTCCATCAATATCATGCTGAAGGGTTTTAATGATCAGGTCCAACATGCTTTAGGGTCTATTACCTTTCCTTTGCAATTTATAGAGCTCCAAACTGAGGCAAACTTTCATGTCATTGAGGAAGATTACTTATATGAGGCTCTCTTAAGAAGTCCTTGTGTTAATGAGCATGAGATGGACCCCCTACTTTGAACCAATACATGAAGAATATGAAGAATGGGATGGAGTATTCCATTCTCAAAGATACTCAACCTTTTACAGTGCCAAAGATCTCTATTTTTTATGATGTTGAGTATTTTATTCCTCAAAAGATCTGTAGATGCTCCATTATAAAGATAGCAATGAGACCTACTGCCATTGTATAGGTTCCTATGCATTCATTCGCATAGGGTCCTATAGAGCCACTAGTACATATTCTATCATAGGTTCGTACTAGGGAAGATATTTCTATTGTTGATCATGTTAGATCATATTTTTATTTTATTATAAGGCATGATGTTCGCCCTAGTAGTTGCTGTGAAAGACATGGTAGAGATTTAAATACTCTCGTAAAAAACTTAGATATAAGAATTCCTCCTACTTTTGGTCTTTTCATTACAACATTGACTGATGAATCTTATCTTTTTAGTTATGAGATGGACTATGCTCCTCATCATTCAGCTCCATCATTATTATTTAGTGTTAATAATTCTATCCCCTCTGATGCATTCCATTGGGATCAGATACCTCAGGGCAGCCTAGTCATTGATACCAACTTAAATGATGACATAGATGTCACATGTTAGATTACAAGTCAACAATCCCTTTCTTAATAAATGTATTAAATGAGAGTTGAGAGATCTTGCTGATAAACTTATCTCATTCCTTCCACTAGTACACACATTCCACTATACTTTGTTAGACATTTTATGCATTAGCTACACACTTTTTATGTGCTGACATAGTTTAGTGGATGTTTGATGTTGTTTAACAGTGTATGTGCTTCGTAGGATCCTAAATACTAGGTCCAATAGAATCCACTATGGATAAGGAGGTCACACATGTTCCATTCTACTTTCCCCTTTTGTAAATGATTAGATTGAGCTGTGTGTTATTCATTTGACTTGGTCTGAGAATTGAATTTTACATCAAACTTGTATTTGGAAAATTGATCTATCTTATACTAAGCAAGGCTTAGCTTATTTTGAGAACGATCAATATACTTATGTTGGTAATCATGTTATCATTTATTCTCATTTGATTATCATCATCTCAGTTTATGAGTATTCAAATGATAATGGGTCTAGGTCCATAGTACTCCACATGAATTTGAAGATGGAACTAGCTCTACTATGGATGATTTATATAAAGTTAATTTGGACAATGAGTCAGATCCTCGACCTATATTCCTTAGTTCTTTATTTCCAAGTCAAATACTCATAAGTACATTAAACTCTTCATTCCCTTTATAGATAGGCCCGTATATTGTATTTTCCATTCAATTTTGTTTTTGGATTCTCACTTTCAAGAATTTTTTTTATTCTACCATCATACCCATAGTCGAGTTAATATCTATTATCATACCTATGGTCAGATAGATAATGGATGTTCTTTTCTTTGTTCTACCAATAAACCTATGTTTGGTTAGAGACTCTACAAAGAGGCTTAAGGCTAAGCAGAGGTGACTCCTTTTCTCTTAACTTCACTATTAGACCTATGGTCTAATGATTTTGAACTTTTCCTTGTTCTTCCATCAGACCTATAGTTAGGTAGAGACTCAGCTAATTTGGGCTTATATCCAAGTAGAGGTGGATCTTTCTCATCATATCATCAAACTAATGATCGAATAGATGTTGAGCTTCCCTTTGTTCTTACCATCAAGCCTATGGTCGGGTCAACATTGGGTATTCTAGTTTGTTATCTTATAGTATCTTGGGGTATACTTCAACACCTCTTCTTTCCCCTTATTTAATATTTCTTACTAAGGAGGTTTTTAAGCCTTTTTTTATTATACCATCAAGCATATTATAGAATAGACACTCTACTATCAAGCTTATGGCCAAGTGGAGGTGATTATTTTCCTCTTCAGTTTAAAGGCATACCTATGGTTTAGTGATTATTGAGTGTTTCTTTATTCTACAATCAGACCTATGATATGGTAGATACTCTATTGTTAGGCTTATGGTCAACCAGAGGTGACTCCTTTTCTCTTCACTTCACCATTAGGCCTATGGTCAAGTGTTTTTTTGAGTTTTTCTTATTCTACCATCAGACATATGGTCAAGTAGAGACTTTGATTTTTGGGCTTATAAACAAGTAATGGTGGATCTTTTCTCTTCATCCAATTATCAAACCTATGGTGAGATGGATGATAAGCTTCCCTTTTATCCTATATTTAATCTTATGGTCTGGTGGTCCTTAAGTATTCTAGCTTGGTAGCCATGTATTAGCCGTGAGGGTATACTTTACCACCTCTTCTTACCAACTATTTCTAATTTCTTGTTAAGTAGATTACGGAGTATTCCTTTATTCTACCATTAGTCCTACAGTTGGTAAAGACTCTCCTACAAGGCTTCATTGTTGGACCTATGGTCAGGTGATTGTTGATCATTTTTTTCTTCATTACTAGACCTATGGTCGGGGGGTTGTTGGAAGGTACCTTTCTACATACAAGGAGGTCAACACCAATATGTGCGGTTCTCTAGTTGTTCACCACTTCTATTAGAAGTCTATTTATTAACCTCGTTGTTGATATCATACATGAATTTTAAACTCATGTCCCTTAGTGTCATGAGTCTAAAGTATGGGTGAGTCATCTTGACCAACTTGACTAGTCAAAGTGGTCAAAATTATTAAAATATTCCAAATTATTCAAAAAATTCCAAGCTAGTCAAATCTCATGCACGCATGTCATATGGCTTCTAGATATCCTTATGGTCTTTCCTAGTCACCTTCATAAGTTAGATTAGTCAAAGTGGTAAAACTAAATAAAAATTCCAAAATTGTCAAAAAGGGAAAAATTAGCAAAATGCTTGGCTTGATCTCCCAACCATAGAATAGCTAATATAAACCTTTAAAAATAACTTCAAAATGTTCCTAGAAGAATTTTAAACAAAACCCAAGCCTTAGTTTGGCTCAAATCAAACCCAAATGGTCTCCCCCCTTACAGCATGATAAAATGGGCTTTTTACCTTAACTTGTCCTTACCTGGAAAGAGGAAGCACATCTAACCTCATGGGAGACTTGAAAAGCATCCAAGATAGAGCTCTATGCTAGCCCAACCCTCCATGACTTAAAGTAGGGCTAAACTCCCCAAAACCCTTATTCAAATACATCTTCCCTTAAAGTTTTTCTCTAGAGCCTCCATTTCTATTATTCCACTCTTAGAGAGTCTTAACCTCTCCATTGATCCCAAATACTCATATCTTATTAGAGAGGAGATACAAGGTTCTACATAAGCTATTTTCCTTTAAGTCATCCTAACTTATGGTCCCAACATTTTTAGAAGATGGTTCCTTTAGAGAAGTTATTCCTCTCATTTTTACGAAGAAAAAAAGCCTAAGAATAAGCTATTTTGAACATTAGATAGAGGTATATGAAAACTTTTAGTTAAAACTTTGATTGTGAGTAACATTCAAAATACACCATATAGAGCCCTAAATTCAACATTTAGGTAGTTTCTAGGGTAAAAAATATTCCCTAAAAATTTAATTAAGTTAAATCAAGTAAATAACCCACAACAAGAAAAAGAAATTTCCCTAAAAAATTTTTGCTACATTAAGAAGATGCAATATGGACCATCCAATGTCAATCAGATGGCCCAAATTATGTCTAACAAGTTCCCATCAGATTGGCGATGCATAGGATCAAACAAGATTATATAGGATCAAATCCTTGCGATTAATTCAAATAGTGGTATTCGATCTTGGTCATCTATCTAAATCATGTGATCAGATGGACTAGATTAAGTTCCACATGGATAAGTGGCCACCTCCACTCCCCCACGTGTCACACGTGCCCTTGCTCCCCATGTGACTGTCAACACATTCTGACATTAAAACACCCTGCATGATGATCCAGCCCATGTTGATAACCACTAATGTGTGGTTTCCTTTGCATGCTACAAATGGCTAATCGTTGCTTCCATACAATGTGATGATGTGCCCCACCACGACCATAGGTCTCGATGCCCTACCATACTACTAATAAAAAAATTTAAAAAAATTTATTTCTTATTAAAAATGTATAAAACTTCAAAAAAATCACCAAAAATCTATTTTAAGGTAAAATTTATTACTTTTAGGCTCTATGGAACAAGAACAACAAACCCTACACTTCAAAAATAAAATCAATGTGTTTTGATATATATCTAGAGAGTAATTTATATTTGAACCCAATATGGTATTTTAGAAATTACTCTCTAATCGAGCATCATCTTGGGCTAAAATTTGAATATATTAAATTAATAAATGTTCCCTATATCCACTAATCTTTTTTGGGCTTTGTGAATCCCCTAAATTTTAGGTTATTTTTTTGTCATTATTTAATCCAAATATTTAAAAAAAATTACTTATCTTATTGCTTATAGGCCTAGGTTATCTTGTTACATGTATCATTTCACATATTCATACTTCATTTACAATCATTTAATCACACACATATTCTTTTTATTTAATTGAGGAAAAAATCATTTTTGTGTGATTATTGATGAGTAGTAGCTCTCCAGGCCTCAAGAGAGGCTCCTTCGCTGTGTCGATCCATATGTATATTCCCCAGCTTGCTTCTAGGCAAGGTATAATTTTTATAACTTTTTTAAGACCTCTTTTATTGTGAAGATTTGGTGACACTCTCACACACACTTTGGATGGATTTTACTTTTATCTAAAAATATATGGTAAGATGTATTAGATATTGGCCATAGGTTAGCTCATTAATGAAGCCTCGGCCTTGTTGGCTAAACCATAGTGACCTACATGTGATCAACTAGGCCTATAGTTTTGGCCACAAATTTGTGTAATGTGTATCGATATACTTTTTATATGAAGTGAACTTTAGTAGGATGTTTCTTCAAATTTACTAATAAAATACTTAAGAAACTATAAAGATTATCTCCTTAATGATTTTAACTTTCAAACTTTATTTCCATGAATATTCTAAGAAAGTGAAAAATAAAATACAATTGGAGCTTTAGCATGTAGGTTGATCTATGTGCTAGCTTTGTGTATTGTGTTGCTCCATAAGTAATAGAATAGGCTCCCTTGGTTCAACCTAGCTTATGTTCCTATATTTGAGTTACATTTCTTATTTCAAAAATAATATGATTGAGTATATATATATATATATATATATATATATATATATATATATATATATATATATATATATACATTTTCCATTAATAAGTTTATATGCTGGAAACCTCAAGCTACGGAGAAACATACCTTGAGGAATCATACAAAAAAGAAAATTCTATTTTAAAAGTTTTATAAAATATGTCATATGTTGTTAGATAAGTAAATGCACTTCAAATCAAGATTTAGTGCCTTAACCAATATCTTTTTTGTATTTATTTTTTGTATCGTCTTCTTTGATATGAGGTATATAGGCTGGAATCTTCGGTATAAGGTGCTACATATCTTAAGGAGGATTTGATCCTCCTACCCCTTATTATGATACTACATACATTAAAATTAAGGGGAGAAAGGTTTAAAATTTGTACAAATCACTCTCTTCAAAAATTCAAAGCCACACATAAGAGCCCAATCCAACTCCTTTGCCACTTAAGTGTGAAACCTTAGGTCTTGTTGAACCCTTCTATATTCTTATATTATGAGTGTTTCATTCCTATGCCTATGCCATTCTTTTAAAATTGATTAACCTTAGACATAGGATGCCTAAGGTTTATGTGGTGTTCCATAGGCCAACTTTAGTGTGTCACCTATTGGTCTTACCTCAAGTCTTAGGAAACCATAGAGGAGTTTACAACCCTTGTAGCCTTATAATCATTCTAACCTTTTCACATTAAGGATTGAGAATGGGCTATATACCACTTAATTCTTTATAACTCTAGCATAGGCTAAAGCCCTTACATTTATGATTCTCTATAACTTAATTTATAATTAATTCACCCTAAATGGCTAACCCCTTAAAGAGAATTTTTTTAGTTAATAAATTAATTAATGTAGACTTAACCTTGTAAACTTGAACCCTTTACGTAAATTATTATAGCTAGCTAATATTAACATCCTACACACTTAGGTGTTGGATAATACACATTTTTGTAAGTATCTTAGGATAGGGTGTATATAGGATAACAATTTATTAATTTCTTTATTTTTTTACTCTATATTTGTAATGCTATGATTTGGTTCTTTATTTCGGATTGCGTATGGCTATTTTATTCCTTATTTTATAGATTGATGAGTCGGTACTTACATTTAAGTGGATAAATTTTTTTAGAAATAACTTTTGTAGGCGAACACATTCCCAAAGGGCTAATAAAATGTTATAATTATTATAAATACACTCCCTAATAGGTACTATGAGGATTACTAAGCTCTTGGAATGTGGTCCTAATAAATAGTTATCGATGTTAATAGAAATATCTTACAATAATTATATTAATCCCTAATTTTATAGGGAGCTTCTATAATTTTCTTTTCTATACATAATTATAGTTAGGAAACTGATGAGTGTATTAAATCTTATATTTAATATGTTAAATTATTAGTGAAATTGTATTATTTTAGTTGTTTGATGCTTGAAAATTAAAAGAAAGGCATAAAATTGCAAGTACCATACAACACTATGACATCCAATATTATACTACCATGGCACCATTATTGACACCACTGGAGCACCTAATATGGACGTGGTAGCGCCCAGTATCTATTTGATAGTATTGTGGCGTCGGAGGAGTCAGTGCAATAAAGCCCAGCCTTTGTCCACACACCGCCATGACACCAATTTGCAACACCGCCAAGCTGTGGGGAGTGCCACGTGGATGTTGTAGTGCTCAACCATTAGCAGTGCTGCAACATTACAGATATAACCAACTAAGATATGATCTACCAGTGAAGCAATGCATCATATTATTAAACAACGAGTCTTCATCACCAAGCACCATATAAAAGGAAATTCTATAGTGTTGTGGTGTTAATTTATTTTATGGATGTTTCATCATAAGAGTTTAGAGCGCCACGGTGCCAAAGTTCAATTTCGATGACTGTTATAAATAGCTTATTTGTATTGTTAGTAAGCGATTTCAGTTACTTAATTAATTTCAATCTTCACTGTACTTATTTGCAATTTCCTTATGAGTGGTAACTAAGAGAATTTAGGGAGCACTAGATCCACTTTATAGAAATATTTGATCAATATTTATGGAAATTATTCTATAAGCTTAAGGAGGATTGTAGAGGAGATTATTAAACTCATCCGATGATATATTTTCATCCATGCTTTCTTTCTTTTGTGAAATTGATGAAAATGAGTTTACATCATTTGTTCATCGTGTATGGTTTAATTTTATAGTTTTGAATTGATGGTGTAAATGAAATATGGAGTACTACTGAATTTTTATTATTAATAATTTAATGATATTTTTTATATATCTGGTCTTTATTTAATGCATATAGTGGTTTTTTTTTAATTAAAACCCATTGAGGGGCCTACGCGTTAATATAAAGCAAAAGTACATGGTCCTTAAAGCGATCCCAAACTCTATACTGCTCCTAAGAGCTACAAAATAAAACCAAAAAACATACCTATGAGCTCGGGTTCCCTACTAAGCAAAAGTACATGGAATCCTAGGTACATTCTATGGTGCATAAGAGCAAGCACCCAAAAAACCATGAAGGTACAAAACAACTATCAAGATCCATACTCCTTCTGCTCTTACGAACAACATGATCACCTACAAAATATAACCTCTGCAAAACAAAGCAATAGACAATAGCACAACAAATGCAAAAGAAATAACACATAATCCAGTTTTCCTTGTCACCAAAATCACCAAGTTTAAAACAAACCTTCCAACAGGCTAACTGTCTAATTAAAACACAAAAAGAAAACCAATTATGTCTAGTAGTGAGAGAAAGCTTAGAAGAATACCCATGATAATAGTAACAAATAGACCAACCCAACCAACAATACCAGCAAACTGAAATTCCCTGAATGGAAGAAAGAAATAGAGCAGCCATCCACCTCTAACTATACAACAGGAAAACGGTAGCAAGCATCGAGTTGAAGCATAAAGAAACAATGACAGGATGCCCAGAAAAGGTTATCATCAACCCTTGACAAACCAGCAACCCCTCCAGATTCCAGAAAAAACCCTCCACACAGAGAGACTTCACCTCCCAAAAATACAAAGGCCACAAGAAAAACTAAATAGTGTCCAGCATCAAACCAACATCCACAAAAATAGATTTGATCCTGCTAGGCCACCCCTCCACACAGAAATGGATAAAATAAAGCAAAAAACTCAACCAGGCCAACAGAAAATGAAAAACCACAATCTTAAAATACCAGCACCAAACAAAGCCAGCCCCAAGCTTAAATGTTATCATAATGAAGGATGAAAGTTAGGCCAACAAGAAACAGAGACAGTAACCCAAAATCAAGACTCCTATCGCAAGGAACATTACAGCCAGGACATCCAAACGTGAAGGGGATATAAGAGCTCAGGAAGACATGAAACACACCCACATCAAAGAGACCCTGATGCCTCTTCATCCTACCCCAAGACCCCATCACAACAGCAAATCTGGCAAAAACCATCCATAACTGCAATAAGAAAATTCACCTCCAATACGCATTCCCAGACAAAAAGCCCGTGGCACTAACAATAATCCCAAAAAAACCAATATAGAGGATAGAGAAAACCATCAAGAAACTCCCATAACTCAAGAAATTATGCCTAAAGTGAAGCAGCAAAACCAAGCCAACCGACAAATTAATAAGATGACCAAACCAGTAAGCATAGCAACACCACCAGCTCCCAAATTCCCTTAAACTCGGGGCCAAGGGCAGGAGAGCAACAACTAGACAATCCCTCAAAAAATAAGTACAATCATTGCTCAACCCGAACACACCCAAGAATATCCTAGACAAAGCAATAAAACAAGAAGAAATAATGCAACCCATCAGTATTAAATCCAACAGCAACAGGCTAAACAAGCAAGGCCAGATAAGGGAACAAAAGAACCAGTACAGAGACAGGAACAATAAAGGCCAAAAATTAACTTCTAACATAGGGAAAAGAATTTTTGTCCATCCTTAAAAGACCCTGAAGAGGAGCAGGAGAATTGCCTTCCACAAGATCAAGAAAACAATCCAAACCCACACCAAAATGAGCTAACCAGATAGCATAGGAGTTTCACACCTTAGGGGTAGAAGAATAATCAGTATTAACATGGACCATCAAGTTCTTGATATCTCTAATAGTATAAAAAACATCTAGACGTCAAACCGAGGCCACATCATTAAATAAGCATTGAATATTAAAAGAAGGCTCAGTCTCAATAGTAATATTGACACTATGAAGGGTTATACAACTCCTTAAACTGTAAAGAATGGAAGAGAAAATAACGAGGCAAGAATTACCAGAAAAAGGACCTGCAAAACCAAGTAAAACATTACCAAAGCCATCTCTGATAATGCCACCACACCCCATGATATTATTCACCAAATTGGCCCTCACATTCATCTTATAACCACCCATCATTGGTTTATGCCAGTAAACCAGGCGAGAAGTAGTAGGAAGCAAAGGTAAATCCAACCTAATACCTAAATCAGGAGCAAATTATAACAATTTTTTAAGCCTTTCATAGAAATTAAGTTAATAGAATACAAATTGAGCAAATTATCCTTAACATTTTTAATCACCCTTAAAGAGTCTATTTTGATACCATTAAATACAGAGTTGTTCCTATCCAACCAAAGGAACCATAATATAAGGGATGAAGTAATATTTCTAATGTGCCCTTTAGTGTTCACGAACCAAGCATTAAGAAGAGCAATGATGAACATTTTCGCATTATAGATATTTAATTTGAAAATATCATCAAAATAGCACCAAGTTTTAACACCTATAGACCCAGACACAAAAACATGATGCATATTTTCTAGATGAAAGCAACGTTGGCACTTAGAGGGCAAAATAAAACCTCTATTAATAAGATTATCATCCGTAAGGATAAATTTGTGTAAGACTCTCCAAATAAAGGTAGAAACAGTGGAAGGGAAACTTTGGTGCCAAATCTTAGAAAAAATGAGATTAACCTATTTCTTAGGTCTAAAAACAATCCAAGCATATTTTAATTTAAACAAACCATCATTAGACAGTTTGCATAAAAGCACATCACTAGAGTTAAAATTGATAGGAAGAGTAAGAATCTTCTGGACAATGCAATCAGGGAGAACTTCAGCAAGTTTATCATAATCTTAGAAATTATCATTAATAAAGTTCCTGACCTTAACAGCAGAAGTAGAAGCCAAATTAATAAAAGAGACAATAGAGCAAGTGTTTAATCATTGATCCTGCCAGAAGAAGATATTGCCACACCCAAGACCCTAAGAGAGATGCGGCTCCACTTCACACTTGACTTTACTCATCCTCTGCCAAACTTTAGAGTCACCTATTTTCAAAGCACAAGTAGAGGGATGCTTCCCCAAAAAATATTTAGCATACATAAATTTAGCCTGTAAAGATAAATTAACACGAAAAGTAAACCAATGTTTGTAAGAAATAGCATGGTCCAAACCCGTCATGCTCGTACACCCAAGACCACCTTCTTTAAGAACTCCACAACATTTGTCCCAAGAGGCCCAATATATTTTAGTGTTACTACAAATTCCTTTCCAAAAGAACTTGTTCAGGATAAAATCAATTCTTTTACACACCAGCTTAGGAGGAAGCAAGGTTTGAAACGAGTAGACAGGAAAAGAAGAAAGAACACTTCTGATAAGCATGAGTCTACCCCCAAAACTAAAAAAACTAGAATTCCAATATTGAAGTTTATTATGAATAGAAGTAATTAAGTCAAAATCACCAAACACTATATCAGAAGGCTCGTGTTGATTCACTCAATCATATAGTATTCTATTATTATTTAAGGGTCACATTGATATCATAATTGAGTGATATTGGACACGTTTGATTCAGCTCTCAAGACACTCATTTAATTTGATGGAAACCATGCATGATTCAAAGATCATTTAATAAATCAAATAGTTTCATAAAGTTTTCATTTATACTTCAAATACTCGATTTGGGTTAATTTAGACTATGATGATAACTCTTCTGGTGTTGATGGGCTCGCCTCATTAATATTGATGTTAGATTTCAACTTTGATGATGCCAAAAAAAAAAAGAAAAATTAAATTGAATAAAAATCCTCTCATTGTATGACCACATTCTAGTTGATTTAAGCCAAACATCTTATATCAATTATTTCTTCATTAAAGGTGTCAAAATGAGTTTATGGGTTAGGTTCACGTTCAACCCAAAATTAAGTTGACTCAAATTCAATCAACTCGAATCCAACATGTTTAATAAATAGTTTAAAAAGACAAATCCAGAATCCGACCAGCTAGCAACCCGAATGACTAGAACCCGACTATAAATATAAATAAATAAATAAATAAAATGACTAGAACCTGACTCATTTATTCATTTTGGTTAAATTTTTTTTATAACTTATTAAATATAAAGTTATGATATTTGATAAAAAAAATAAGAAGATTAGACCCACAAATAAACATATTTAAAGAAAAAAAAAGATACCAAATGAGTCATTTTGGATCGAAAGCGGGTTCATGGGTCAACTCTATTATGATCTATTTAATACCAACTCGAATCCAACCTATTCATTAATCATGTCAACCTGAACTTAGATTTGTTCAGAATGGATAGGCGGATCAGGTCATTTATTGACCCCTCTATTTTTCTTTCAAAGTTTTCAAAAACCCATGGAGTAACTAGGGTTGAACTTTCCAAAACACATAGTTAGAGCGAACAAAATTACTTATCTAAAAAATCTCCTTAAGTAGACTACAGTAGAAAAAAATTTTACATGGCTTAGTCCAAATATAAAAGTTCACTAATTTTATGCATCATAATCTAAAACTTTTGTAATAAGAAAATCCTTTATAAAGCAGTAACAAAGCTATCCCAAATGAAGTCATAATTTCAACATAAAATAATTGACAATGAACATAAATAAGCATTTTTATAATAATTTTTTTTTTAAATTCCATTTTATTTGCATATAGCCTATGTGGTAGATTGTTGATGCGAAGGAAAGGAAAAAAAAAACGTTATCATTACTAATTTTTAAAAATTTAAAATTTCCAATTAAATATTAATTTTTTGAAGATAAAAATATTGGAAAAAAGTTATCATATATTACAGCTAAGATTGGAAAGCTCGTTTGTTTTTTTGTTGGCATCATCTTCGCGTGCTATTTTGTCTATTTGACTCCATCTCTATGTTTTCCCCCTTTCTTTCTTTTAATAATTTAAATACAAATTTAATTGTTTCTAGTAACAATAAGTAAAAGAGTTACAGCTCATGAGAGAATAGGTCATTTGCCAATTGGGCCCTGCATTTGGCTCAATTTTTATGAATTTTGGGCCCACCTAATTTCATACAAAATTTCTGGTGCAACCATACTCCAATTCGAACATATGGGCATCTAATGATTTGATCTTGAGTTAAGTGAGCACCGATTATAACTTAACTTTTGTTGATCTAAATTCGAGTCATATATGGCTCATTGACTTTGATTTAAAATCAGCTTAGTCTAAAAGTTCATGCAACGTCATAACAAGTATGTATTGATTGACAGGTCGATAAGGTGATATTATGTGTGTGTGAATAGCTCAAGGACTTAAATCATCTTGTCGTGCATGAGGATAAGCGTTGAGCACGAAAAAGAGCACAGAATGCACCGAAAAGTCAAGCAGTTGAGGTTATGTGACACGAGTTGGGTGTGATAAGTGTGGTGACGAAGGCGGGTGAGGCAAACAAACAGGGCACATGCGAGCTGGTACATGTAGGCAAGAGTTCGTAGACAATATGCTAAGAACATGTGAATAAGATGTTGGTGCACGTGTGAAATTGTTTAGGTTTCTAGGCTTCTTGATCTTACTCTCAAGCATTTGAGCCACCTCAATTTTTATAATAACTAAAGCTTGGTGAATATCCATCCAATGAAGAGTTTTCCCTTGCTCACTTGATAGACATAATTTTAATGTTTTAATCATGCCTTTCTCTTTTGCTCTGACCTATTGATAAAATGGCCAATTGGAAAATATATAGAAAAAATATGGAATTTGGAAGATAATGCTTAGAACCATTAAATGCTTATGAGCATAATTTGTGAAGGAGCTATGCATTGTGCATGTCAGTGTCTTTTTACTACTAATTAAGATAATATGAATTTTATTTTAAATATTGAACAATTTTGAGTTAAGATTATATGTGGCTATGCATATATTGGCAATGAGTTGAGATTATAATTAATATATCATTAAAATAATATCTTGATCGGGCACAAATCTCGAGGTAAAATCAAGTTGGAAACTTTAAAAATTAAATCTTGGACCATCTAAACTCTAATTTCAGCAAACTTACTGTCAAACTGAACGTCTCAAAAAGATAAACACAACAACACCAAATTTGACTCAATCCGAGCCCAAATGGATCCAAATAAAAAACCCAAAGCACATTTGGATGGTTCAAACCATAATTTGGATTACCAAACAGTTTCTAAACATGACATGCTTATAATCGAGTCGATGCAACTTGACGAGATGAATCCAACGAGCCCAAGATCACCAAATGTTGATATCATTAAGATAATTAAATGCCCAATAAACGATCCACGATCAAGGGATTCAACATCGGTCGTCCATCCAAACCACTCCAAATTTACCGTTGATCTTCCTCATATTTATGGTCAAGCCACTCTAAAAAATTTATAAATAGACCTCTCACTTCTCATGAAAGGCGACCCCAAGTAAGGAAGCAAGAAGAGAGATCGGAGATAACTCTTGCCACCTAGCTCATCCTCGACCACCGTCGGACCACCGCCTGACGTCGGACTTCTGCCAAACCACCGCCTACGTCGGACTTCTATCAGACCATCAACTGATGCCTAGCCTTTCGCCAAACAACCGCTCGATGTCGGACTTCTGCCCGATGCCACATTCACCAGCCGCCAGACTTCCACTGGGCCACCAAAGAATGCCAAACTTCTGCTCGGCAAATGACTGACGTCAAACTTTGTCCAAGATACCGACTATTGTATGACTATTGTTGGAACTCCGCCCGACTCACAAATGTCGCCAGAATTTTGCTCGGCCACCAATTGACGCTAGACTTCTAACTAACCACTAATGTCAGACTTTCACCTGGCTTCCAATTATTGTGAGCCACGCCGTCATCTGACAACAACTCCCATGGCTCCGAAGCGACCACCTTATGATGCTTAGGCCTCTTCCAAACATTAGCTAGACCGAGAGTTCGACCAGCATCTATCTTGGCACTAGTCATTACTTGATTACTGGGAATATCTTTCATTAAAAAATCATTAGGAGCAACAAAATTCAAGGCACCTTGACAAAGAACCCTATCCAATTTAGGCTTAGAATTCCTATTACAGCCCGTATCAACACCACAAGGACTACAATCAACTTCAAGAACGCTCGTTAGAAATGATTTTTAACCTCCATCCACATTAATCAAAGAACAATCATTGTCACTCCTAACCACACCATTCCCTTTAATGAAAAGACTAACCAGAAAAGACCGAGACTGGATAAAATCCACCTTAAAATCCTTAATTGATAAAGAATCACAAGCGAAACCTCTGATTTGGAGATTGTGAAACCTTCTCTTAAGATTTCAAAATGGAGCTTTCTTAGATCCAAAATTAGAAGGAATTGAAGAGCAACCATCCCCATAAGAGGCCAATCTGCAATCCTCCCCGCCATCACAGAGTTCCCGTGCAAAAAAAAAAAACAAAAACACCAAGCAGACTTGAAACAAGAACTTTCTCTCTCCCCAGAGCGTATCTCTCACAACTTCGCCACTCCTCAGGCTCATATTAGTATAATCATATGACATCACTTATAGCACTAAGTTTAATCTAAATTTAAATATTTTGGAATCCATATTACAAGATCAATTATAATGTTTATAAGAACTATGCTTTTGTATATATAATGTTGAAACTAAGAAATTAAAAATTTTTAAAACCCTCCAAGTTTGTAATTTAGCATTTTAGACTTTGAATTATAAAAATGTTGTATTTATAGGACTGTGCAAATATGCACTTTATGAATAATTTGATGTTTGTTCCTAGAATATTTTTTTAATTATAAAATTAAATGAATTCGAATAAAATTTTAAAAAATTTCATATAATAAAGAGATTGAAGCTTGATTATTTATATTCAGAAATATGCTCATTTGATATTTAATATACAGTTTAATAAGAAAAATATAAAAATATAATTTAATGATAATTGATTTTTTATTTGATGATTTATTTTTTATGTAATTATATTAATTTCTTTTATAATTTATAAGCTTTAAAAATTATTTTTATTTTGATATTTATATATGAAATGAAAATATCAAATAAATAGTTAGATAGATATAATTTTTTTTTTACCAATATTTATATTTTTATCCAACAATTTAAATAATACTTAATGAATTGCACCAATTTTTATTAAAAATTTATAAATTTGATCATGCTTAATAATTGAGTTATATATATAAATTAATAGTATCAAGTTTATAATTAATTGAGCCTTATTAAAGGTTAATTAGGATTTGAATTGAAAAGAAAATAAGTTTATCAAAGATTTAAAATTCAAGGAATGTATAAAGTGTGCTTGAATTTGATAAAAAAATAAATAAATGGATTTGATCAATTAATATAGTACTAAACTCAATTTAATTTATATATATCCCTAAAAATGAATTAAATGGGTAAAGAGCCTAGCTAATTTGACGAGCTCATAATTTATTCATATTTTAAAAATTTATTTGCTAAGAGTATGGAACATGCTCTAAATTATTCGTGAATAATATTTTTGTTTTTTATTCATTTGTTTTCGCGTGGCTTGTGTTTGAATTAGTTTGAAATAGTTAAACATATTAAATTTCATTTTTTTAAAATATCTCATGAAAATAAAATAGTTTTTTAATAAAAATTCAATCATAGTAAACAATTAAGTATAAAATTTAACATCCAACATTATAATATCTTACATTATAAATAACAAGTTCATTATTATAAAATAAAATAAAATTTGCAATCAATAATCTTCAATAAATATATATATACCACCATGTTGTACATACTATGAACAGCCGAGTTAATAATTATAATTTGTATCTAAGAAAATTATTTAAATAAAAGAATATAAGGAATTTAAGAGAAAAAGAACACCACCAAGAAATTTGATAATATATTTATCTCAAAATAAATGTAATAGCTATAAAATATATTTTAAGTTTTTTTTTTTTTTTTCTCTTAGCTTCCAACACCATTAAAAAATACTAATGAGGTAGCATGTGTCTAAAAAATAAATAAAGCAATAAAGAAAATTAATGCGAAGGTTGATGAAAGTGCAAAAGGAAATAAAATTCATAGATTAAAGATGACATATCCTTAAAATTTTCTTTTGTTTGCACAAACTCAAAAACATAAAATCAAAATTAAATAATAATTCAATAATTATTTCATTTCAGAAATCAATAAGAAATTAAAAAGAATTATTTAGTTTTCAGTTGTGAATGATCCACAATATATACAAACTGGTTAACGCCGAGATTGCATTCTTCACAGTAAACCCTAAACAAAAAATCAGGACCTCCACAGTTGGTTCATGCTGAAATATTATGCATCTTCATATTTCATATATATCAAACAAATAAGATTGCTTATATATTGATACGAGGAATGTGAGCAATCTTGTTCCGATCGGAGCCTCCATCCTCTCCATAGCGCTTCTTTAAATCTGGATGACAATACCAAACTGTAAGACGTCCCAAAGAGGGAGGAAGGTTCGGTAATTCCCGAAGCATAGGAACGCCCTGAATATGTAGATTCTGAAGTGAAGATAAGCTTTCCAAGGAGGAAGGGAGAGACTATAAGGATTTGAGACCTACAAATGCCAGTAGAGAAAGAGAAGGCCTATCTTCCAGAAACCACTGCTCCGCCTGATTTGGAAATGAAACCAGCTCATCATTTTTACTGATTTTCAGCTCTTTTAAGGAGGTGAAACTTCTCAATGGCTCCATTAGCAACACCGATGGATCACTTATGCTAAGATGGTTGAGCATGAGATGGCAATTATTAGTGGTTTGCATTTCTCCGAGAGAGGTCAGATTGGGGCACTTTGTAATTGTCAAGGATCTTAGTGCTGCAAGTCTTGCTATTTCATCAGCCAGATGAAGAGATGTAATGTTTGGACAGGCAGAGACCTCTAATGTTGTAAGGGGAACAGAATTTGAAATGCTACAACAATTCAAAGTCTTCCACCCAGTGTTTTCCATCAACAAGCTGTAGAGCATAGGAGGCAAAGAAGGCAACTCCTTCAACTTCGGGCAGTCACGTAGCACAAGAAAACTTAAGCAAGGAAACAAACATCCATCTTCAGCAGCTTCTCCTGCCTCAAACCAATCTTCTAATGCTTCTAATCCTCTAATATATAACACCTCTAGCAATGGAAAGGCACGGTATTTATCATTTCCATTAAATTTACCTTCGAGCCATTTTACTTTCGGCATGTTTTTAACTTCCAGAGACTTGAGGAATGGAAGTTGCCCGAAAGGAGGAAGGTTTCCCACTCACTGCAACCTGTCAATTCGATTTTCTCTAGTATGCAGATCGGACTAAGTCTTGCTATTTCATCGGCCAGAGGAAGAGATGTAATAGGATTTGAATTGCTACACAAATTAAAAGTCGTCCACCCAATTCCATTTATCTCCAAGCTCTTGAGCTTAGGAGGCAAAGAGGGCAACTCTTTCAACTTCGGGCAGTCGCGTAGCACCAGATCAATTAAGCAAGGAAACAAACATCCATCTTCAGCAGCTACTCCTGCCTCAAACCAACCCTCTAATGCTTTTAATTTCTCAATACATAACACCTCTAGCAATGGAAAGGCGTGCTGTTTATCATTCCCGTTAAATTTACTCTCGAGCCATTTTACTTTTGGCATGTTTTCAAGTTTCAGAGACTTGAAGAAGGGAAGTTGCCCGAAAGGAGGAAGAGTTTCCCACTCCAAGCAATCCGTCAAATTGATTTTCTCAATTTTCTTTAAATTGGAGAGCAGATTGACATTGTTCTTCCATATTGCAGACCTTGCACCAATGTATCTCTCTATGCTCAGTTTCCTTAGACATTTTGGTGGATGAAGGTTGTCGAGCACGTTCTCATCTAAATCGGTTTTCCTCCGATTAGTGTCACTCCAACATAAGGTCAAATCTGTGAGCCTCCTCTTTTCACATAAGTGGGCATTATGAGCCTCCTCGCCATCCTTAATATTTTCAAGACAATTGATTCCTAATTTGTAAAGATCTTTCATATTCTTCAGCTCCCCAATTCTATAACCACTCACATCTCTAGGTATAAACTTATCCAGTTCTTGAAGAGACTTTAGCTTCCCAATCCCACATATCGATGAAATAAAATTCTCGGACAAGTGCAGGTAACGTAAGTTTGAAAGGTTATTAATGTCACATGGTAAAAAATTATCAACTTTTGATGGGCATAGACAACATGGCATATCATTGATTATGTATTGCAAGTGATAGAGATTACTTAGAGATCTTGGCAGCATAGTCAAATCACAACCATCAATCTTTAAGTATCGAAGATGTATCAAATTTTCAATCTCCTCAGGTATCATTTTCAATCCACCAATATGTATGTATAATACGCGCAAGCATCTCGATGCTTTGAATATTTGAATAAGTGCACTGCAAAGATCCTGATTAAAATATTTATTGAACAAGACAAGAGAATGCAACTGTTTAAACTTCTCAATATTTCTTAAGATGTCTGGATTTATATTTTGAACAGACAAGTGTCGAATAGTCTCAGAAATTTTGAGAGATGACACTTCATCATCTACAAATTTACCACATTCCTGTGCAAAAAAATTAGATGCTGACTCATGTATTAAATCATGCATCTTGTGCATCTTGTAGTGCCATCCTAGCTTGTCAAATAAACATTTTTTAACTAAATCATCAAAATACCTTCCTCCGATATCCTCCATAGTCATTCCTTGGGACGGTTGAATGAAACCCAATGCATTCCACATTTGGACTAAATCATCTTTATCAAACGTATGATCTTGTGGGAACAAACAACAAAATGCAAAACAATTTCGTAGATGTTTTGGCAGAAATATATAGCTCAGTCTTAAGATAGAATCGACAGAATTCCGACCCAATAAATTGTTTTCTAGAATTGTCATCCAATACCTTTCATTCAAGTTAGAACTTAGAACACCACCAATGACTTTAGCTGCCAATGGAGATCCTAAAAGTTTTTTAACACTCTCTCCAGCAATGGCTCTTAATATTTTATAATCGTCACTAGAGGGGTTCTCTACACCAGCAAATGCATGAGTGTTGAGGAGCTGCAAACACTCATCTTCCTCTAGGCCCTCTAATTTAACTATTTCCTTCTTC
Organism: Dendrobium nobile; assembly: GCA_022539455.1. Taxonomy (NCBI): domain Eukaryota; kingdom Viridiplantae; phylum Streptophyta; class Magnoliopsida; order Asparagales; family Orchidaceae; genus Dendrobium; species Dendrobium nobile. The sequence goes on along the minus strand of CM039723.1, from coordinate 32,146,121 downwards.
TTTTTTATTACCTTTGCAAACATCAGTGCAACAGAGTCCGTTCGAGTGGTTATCAGAATCTTACTACCAAAACCCCCAGAAGCTAGAGGGGCGAGCAAAGCCTCCCATTTGCCTTTATCCTTCTCCTCATCCTCCTCCCAAATATCATCCAGCACAAGTAAGAACCTTTTGGACATCACCTCCTTCTCGAGACGCCCTTGAAGAGCCACAAGTGTTTCCAAACGAGGCCTCTCCTCCTGAAGACATTCCAACATATCTGCAATGACTTTTTTCACATCAAAGTTGTTGGAAACACAAACCCACATTTTAGGTTTAAATTCCCTTGTAATTTCATCTTTATAAACATGTTGCAAGAGAGTTGTCTTCCCCATACCACCGTGGCCCACTATAGATAGAAGAGAAATGTTTCTGTACAAATCAGTTTCCCGAGGCTCATTTGATGGACTCCTCAGCCACTCCATAACAAGCTCCTTCTCCTTGCGCCGCCCGATGAGATCATTTTTAGGCAAATATCCTGTTTCACGTATTTTGTAGAAATCAACCTCCTGCTCCTTGTATTCCTGCTTCGCGCTGTCTAAAAGATGAAGGAAAGTAGTAACATCAGCCGAAACTTTATCAAGTTTCTGCACAGCCTCTTCCAGTCGCTTCAAGTTGTGATCAATTTTGAGAGCACGCTCGCCGGTTTTGATAAGTTTACTAGGAATTTTAGATATGAAGCTCGGAAACTTTCTTTTCTGATCATATTAGTTAGAAATAGACTATCAAATAAGTAAATAAATGTATATTTTCGGAGCATAATCAAATAGGAAGCTCGTGGTGGCGGAACGCACCTTTGTTTCTTCCGTGTTTTTGGTGAGCTGTTCTTTATGCTTTGTGTACTCAAAATCATCGAGCACATCATCTGCCTCATCAATAGCATCTCGCAGCTGCCATATCCATTTGTTGAGTGCCGGGTTCTGATCGCTAATCTGTGCTTGGTTAGCTTCAATGACTAAAGCTTGGATCTTGGGGTGGTTCTCTCGCAGCCTTTCCAGCTCCTTCTTCATTCCCGTCTGCCATCCGACTTGATCTTCCAGATAATCAGAGCAAGCGTTGATGATCTTGTTCATGATTGGACCGACAAACCATTCCGCCATCGCACCGATGTTCGACGTAGAGAGAGCAGAACAACTGAAGCGTAAGAGAAACAGAGATCGGAAGAGAAAGACCTCTACCAGGAAATGGTCACGTGCAGCATAAGTCAAGTAAACGGAGATTAACTGAGAGAGGAGCCGAAGCTGCCTCGTAGTTGTCAGTTGACTGAAGTCAAGCAAAACTGAGATTAATTGGAAGAAATGGAGATTAAGGCTTCTTTTGGGACGGTTTTTTTATTTCTTTCTAAAATGAAGTTTTATTACAAAAATAAAAAATTTTGTACTAAAATTCCGTTTTAGAAAGCTGTAAAAAAGCCGTCCCAAACGAAGCCTAAATTATTATTTTATGTGCATTTAATTGTTTTTTCCTGTATTTATTATGATATGTTATTATTAGAAAATGGTATATATATATATATATATATATATATATATATTCTAATGAATTGATGACATTAAAGTTCAAAGGACATCACATGCAGAAAGTCTTAAGTGTCTGCCACTTAATATTCTTACTTTTTTACAAAGCTTCAAAAGTACGTCACATGCACATCAATAACTTTGTCTGCCACTTTAGTAATGGAGATCCACCAACATGCTTGTTGCGTCTTGAAATACTCGCGACGGTAGAGAAATATGAAGTTTAATGTCTTAGCCTTATACAAAGATTCAGTACACAAGAAAATAAGAGAGAGGGTATAGCGTTCATAAGAGACACCAAAGTTTTTACGTGAAAACCTCTAAAAAGGGAGGAGAACCATGGGGTCTAGCCCAGTTGAATGAATCCACTAGTATTTGCAGTCAATTACAAATGAGGCCCTTCCTTGGGAGAAGGCCTTGGCTTTATATCATAAATGTACATCTTATAAAGCGCATTACATAGTGGGAGTTATAGTAATCAACATAGACATGTTTGTTTGGTTGGTAGGACCACAGTCAATAGGATCAAGGTTGGAAAGACCGTAGAAGATGACTGAGGTCTGAAAGATCGTAGTTGGCAGAAGACCGGGGTCAAAAAGACCATTGTATGGTGATGGAGGACGGAAGGACTATAGTCGACAGGGATCAGAAAGATCGTTGTCTGGCGAGGGAGGTCGAAAAGACCTCAGTTGGCAGAAGACCAGGATTAGAAAGACCGTTGCCTGGTGATGGAGGTTGGAAGGACCGTAGTCGGTAGGAGATAGGGGTCAGAAAGACCATTATCTGACGAGGGAGGTCAGAAGGATCGTAATTGGCAGAAGACTGGGTTAAAAAGATCATTGTCTAGTGATAGAGGTCGGAATGACCTTAGTCGGCAAAAGATAGGGGTCAGAAAGATTGTTGTCTAGTGATAGAGGTCGAAAAAATCGTACAGGTAACAAAGGTTGGAAGGACCGTAGTCGGCAGGAGATAGAGGTCAGAAAGACTGTAGTAGTAGGGTAGTACTTCGGTAGAACTCTAGCCATCAGGTGGTGGTCCGGTAGAAGTCCGGGCCTCAAGTGGTGGTACGATAGAAGTCCGGGCCTCAGATGGTAGTCTGGTAGAACTCTGTGCATTAGGTGGTGGTCTGGTAGAAGTCCAGCCTCAGGTGATGGTCCGACAGAACTCCGGGCGTCAGGTGGTGGTCTGGTAGAAGTCCGGGCCTCATCGGTAGTAGTCCGAGCCTCAGATGGTGGTCCAGCAAAACTTCGGCGGTGGTCGGGGAGGAGCAAGGAGGGCAAGAGCGATCTCTGATCTCTCTTTTGCTCTCTGGCATGGGATTCCCCTCTCAAAAGGAAAGAGAGCTCTATTTATAGATTTCATGGAGTGGCATGGCTTGTAAATAGGTGGAAGATCATGGGCGAATGGGGAGTGGTTTGGTTGGTTGGCTGATGTTGAATCCCTTGATCGTGAATGATTTGCTAGACATTTGAAGGTCTTATTGATGTTGGAATTTTGTGATCTTAGGCTCGTTGGATTCGACTTGTCGAGCCGCTCGATTCAACTATAAGCATGTCATGTTTGAACAGTTTGGTAATCCATATTGCAGTTCGAACCCTCCAATAGTGATTTGGGTCCTTGCTTTGGACCCATTGGGGCTCGGAGGAGTCGAATTGGTGTCGTTTTGTTAATTTTCGGACATGTTTAGTTCGACTGAAAGTTTGCTAAAATTGGAGTTCATATGATTCCAAATTTAATTTTAGAAGTTTCCAACTTGATTTTTCCTTGAGATTCATGCTTGATCAAGACAATTTTTTGATGATGTATCAATGCGACTCTCCTAAATTTATATTACTTAACATCATCAATTCATTTTACTTTAATGACACTGATGATGACTCTTCAATTATCTCGTCAACTTTTTTTTTCATTTTTTTAAAATTAGTATAGTAGACAAGTTTTGATTTTTTTACTATTGTTGAGATGTTTTGATAATTTTTTAATCGAGATTAATTTTATTCTATTTAATAAAATGCATATATATATATATATATATAAGGATGCTCTAAACTATATCAATGGTGATCAAACTGAGATGGACGTGGGCATGGAGGAAAATCTATTGGAGGAAGGTGAAATTGTTGCTAATAAGGATGCTTCAAAATTAGGAAAGTCTAAAGGTAATGATGAAGTTTCATTGTTATCCTCTAATCAGAAACAAATTGCCAATAAAGATGAGAAGGGTTATACTAAAGCTGGTAAAAAGAAAAGTAAAAATAATAAACCCTCGAATGGTCAAGCATCTAGGGTCACTCGTGCTTCTAGTTTACCCTCTTCCAATGGTTAAAGTCGTTACTTGTAATATTATAGGTGTGGAGAATTTTCCTTCTAGGGATAAAATTTAAAATTTATGTAGGATTCACAATATTAATGTTTTGGTTTTACTTGATTTTTTAACGTCATCTGCTAAGTTGGATTCGATTAGATTTTATTTGGGTTTTGATTGTTCCTTTAGTAATTGCTCTTATAAGATTTGGAATTTTTTGGAAAAATTGGATTAACTTAAACATTTTGCATGACTACCCTCAAATTGTGCACACTAAATTAATTTTTTACAATTTTCCTATTTTGCCTCCTTTGTTTATGCTTCTTGTTCTAAGTTTGAGAGGATAATTTTGTGGAGTCAAATTATGGATTTTGCTTCCAATAGTGTTGAGCCTTAGTTAGTTGGTGGTGACTACAATACTATTACTAATGCCTCTGAGATAATTGGCGGGAACTCTCCTAACTTCAATTTTATGGAAGATTTTAATGATATGATTTTAAATTCTTTCATAATATTGCCGATCATAAGAAAGTTACTAGTCATATTCATAAACTTTCTATTCGCAATGGTCCTCACATTGATGATCCTACTTTGATTAATAAATCATGTATTGATTACTTTAAGAATGCTTTTAAAAAAACTTTATGTCCGTTGTTGGATTTTTCTTTTATTAACTCTGTTGTTTTTAATGAGGATAATCAAATGCTTATTAAAATTACTTCTTATGAGGAAATTTGGATTACTATTAAAGAGATAAACACTGATTCTTTTACTGGTCCTGATGGTTTTACTACTAATTTTTTTCAAAGGTCCTAAAAAATTATTAAACAGGATTTAGAGAATGTTGTTATTGATTTTTTAAGGGTACTCCTTACCCTAAATTTTTTACTTCTACTTCTTTTGTTCTAATTCTTAAAAATGATGTAACTAATTTTTAGAGTGATTTTTCTCCTATTAGCCTTCGTTCTTTTTTTAAGCTTATTGCTAAGCTGATTATAAGTAGATTAGCTTTAATTCTCCCTAAAATTCTTTCTTTAAAGAAAATGGGTTTTGTTAAAGGTCGTTCTATATTTGATAATGTTCTTTTAGCCCAAGAAATAGTTCATGATTTGGAAGCTAAAATTTCTAGTGGTAATGCTATTTTAAAAATTGATATAATCAAAGCGTATGATAACCTCAACTGGATTTTCCTTTATACGATGCTTAACAAGTTCAGTTATAATAATGAGTTTGTTCGGCACATTAAAAACATTATTGAACATTGCTACATTTTGGTCATTATCAATGGTAAAAGCCATGATTTCTTTTCCTGTTCTTCACATGGTCTCAAGCTATGCGATCCTTTATCCCTTTCTTTGTTTATTATGTCTAAGAAATTTCTTTCTAGTGGATTAAATTATTTTTTCAAAAAAGACCCTTCATATTATGGGTGGTTTATCTGTTTCTCATTTAAGTTTTGCTGATGACTTTATTATTTTTACTAACGGTTCCAAAAAAAGGCTTCTTATAATGTTTAAATTTTCGGGTCTTTTTCAAAATGTTAGTGGGTTAATGTTTAACCCTAATAAAAGTTATTTTATTACTGCTATGTCTACATCAGAGAATCAATGCTATCCAGAATTATTATTGTTTCAAGCACAAATACGTCCCCCTTAAGCATTTAGGCACTCCTCTTGCAAAGTGTAATAAGAGATCTAATTTATTTGGGGACATTTTTCTTATATTAAAAAAAAATTATCTACTTGGGCTTTTAATTTTCTCTCTTTTTACAGTTGATTAGTATTAATTAAAAGTATTTCGAGTTCTATTCCTATTTATTTATTCCATACTTTATACCCTACTGTGAATGTTTGTAGTAGAATGGAAGCAATTTTCAACAAATTTCTTTAGGGAAATACAACAACAACAACACCAAGCCTTTATCCCACAACTTGGGGGCAATAAAGAGAGTAAATCTACTTTAATTTGGGCTTCTTGGGATAATTGCTCTGATGTTCAAGAAGAAGGTAAGCTTAGTTTTAAGAACTTGAGTGATATGGCTTTTGGTTTTTCTTATAAGTTTTGGTTCAATTTTAGATCCAAAAAACGTTTGTGGGCAAAATTTATGAACTTTAAATATTGCATGGGCAAGCATCCTCTTAACCATTGTTTCAAAAAAGGTTATTCATTTAATTGGAAGAGAATGTGTTCCATTAAATGGGATGTTAAAAGTTTCGTACAATGGGGTTTGGGTTTAGGTGAATTTTTTTTTTTTTTGGCAAGACAATTGGTTTGGCATTTCTTCTATTGATAATTTACTTAATACTCACTCTGCTAGTGCTTGTAAAGTGTCAGATTTTATTCATAATGGTAATTGGAATGTCGATTTTCTTCTGGAACAGGTGCTTGATTCTATCATTGTCCTCATTATGAAAATTCCTCTCCAACTTGATAAGAATGATTACATTTTATTTAATAAATCCAATGATGGGAGTTTTTTATTCAAGGAAGTTTTGCATTCTATTAGGGATTCTAAGCCTAAAAATCATATTTTATCCACTATTTGGCAGAAAGGTATTCCCATCTCTTTTTCTATTTTAATTTGGAGAATTTTGAATAATTACATGCTTGTTGACATTATTCTTTGCAATAAGGGTTTTTGCATTGTTTCCAAATGCCAGTGTTGTTATCACATGGAAATCTTGAATCATGTTTTTTCTAATGGGTCTATTGCTCTAAAAGTTTAGCTATTGTTTATAATGGTTTTAATACCATTTTTTATAATGATTATAACAATATTAAGAATATTTGCAAAGACTAGTTTATCTCTCCTAAGAATCATATCCATAACATTTTATCTGTTATTATTTGTTAGTTCTTTTGGAAGAGTAGGAATGAGTTGAAGCATGAGAATATCCATATGAATGCCATGAACATTATCCTCAAGGTCAAAGATAAGGTTAGACTGCTTTACTTGTTTAACTTGATTAATAGTAGCTCTTTTATTAGTTGTCATCAATTTTCTCAGCTTTTTGGTATTAATTTCACCTACACTGCTCAGTTCCCTACATACACTATTGTTAGCTGGACTAAGACTCCCTAAGGCTTCTATAAACTTAATGTTGATGGGTATTTTAAAACAATTAAAGCTGGTTGTGGTGGGCTTATTCGGAATCATAATGGAAAGGTTATTGTTGCTTTTGTTGGTCCCTCGGTTGCCAATAATACCATTATTATGGAGCTTGATGCTTTAAATTATGGTATGCAATTACACATTTCTTTAGGGATCACTAATCTTTGGATTGAAGTGGATGTTATGTTGTTCATTCATTATATTCTTGGTAAAGTTAATGATAATCTTAATTATTTTTATACCATAAGATAAATTAAGCATTAGCTTTCGACTATATATTTTTCTATCACTCACATCTATAAAGAAGCCAATTCTGTTGTTGATGTTTTAGCTAATTTTGGTTGCAATTTGTTGGAGTTCAGGGAATTTATTGGTCCTGCTCTTCCTACTAATTTTGTTGGCATTACTAGGCTGGATCATTTGGGTTTGCCTTATGTTAGGAATAGTTAAGATCTTTTCTCTGTGTGTGGTGCTTTTGTTCATTAATGAATTTGGTTATGGGGTCTACTGGGTTTATTCTTAGGTCGCTAAACTTGATTATGGTGGATTTGTCTCTTTGGTCTGTATCTCTTGAGTGGTGCTATGTTCACTCAATGCAAGATTACTTTACTCTTTCATGGGAAGATATAAACGTACCGGGATGAACCTATTTTACGGGATGATAGTCAGTCATTCCCTCAGAAGAGCAATAGAACAAATGGAAGTGAGAAAAATTTTTCTAAGTCTATCGTCTCTGGACGAATTCCTATTCATCCCGGACAAAATTGTTGAAACCCGTTCAATAAGAATTAGAATGTTTAGCCAATTAAATGTCCCACGCTAACCAGAGGGGGGGTGAATTGGTAATTAAAAAATTTATCCCTCTTTTAAAATTTAAAAATGAAAATTTATAATTGATTTTTTAGAAAATTTTTCAACCAAAAATTATATAAAAAAAAAAAAATGCAGGAGAAAATAAAAACACCAAAGTTATAGATGGTTGGGGTCAAAACCAACCTACATCCACTCCCCGGAGGCACCCTCAGTATTGCACTAATACCATAGTGACTCTCCTTTTGCACCCACAGCAAGCGGAAGCCTTACAAACTCTTTTCACCCCACTACCCGGTACGGCAGAGAATCATCGTTCTTCACACACTCACACTCACTCCGATGTCGCAAAGAACCGTTCGTCCTTTCACACTATTCCAGTGTTGGTAGAGTGCCGTCATTTCACTCCCTCGATGTCGCAGAGAACCGTTTGTCCTTAACACTATTCTCAAGTGTTAGGCAGAGTACCATTGTCCTTTCACACTCCCCATGGCCGCAGAGAACCGTCTTCTTTCACACTCTCCCGGTGTAGGCAGAGAAACCCTTCATCCTTTCACTATCTCCTAGTGTGGGCAGAGAACCCTCGGCTTTCACACTTTCTAAGTGTCGAGGAGAACCGGGTATCTCTGACAGATCTTCTTCACAAGTCTAATCTGAAAAGAAAAGAGAGAAGAGTGAAGTAATCACAAACTAAAAGTAGAACTCTACCCTTGAGACCAAGTGAACCTTCACGCCCAATGGCAGAAACTCCTTTCAAATGCTCTATCACACTCTCTCCTTGACTCTCTTCTCAATAGGCACGAAGATCAGTAATGCAAAAAATAAAGTGCAATTTAGAATGACCATATATAGAAGAGACAAGAAAAACCATCTAAAAACAGCTGATTTCAAGTCTCATGCACAGGATCGTCCATACGATCGAAGATGGTCCGGTAGATTTTACTTACAAAGCCTAGGAAAAACTCATTGTAATGTGTACAAATTACTCGTACACGTGGATCATCCCGGTACGAACCAATTCGTCCGGTTATCACAAGGTGGTTTCCAAAACTGTAGAACAAAATCAGACAAACGTACTAGAGTCCGTTTCCATCATCCTGGATGAAAATTATTTCGTCTGGACGAACATTTTACAGAGTACCAAAGTAGCCCCCCGGACAAACAAATTTCATCATAGATGATCATGGAGCTGTTAGAAAAATTTCTTTGTAGTTTTTATTCGTTCCATGTTCTCTTTCAAAGAGAAAACTGTTTGATCGTCCCGTACGGAACTATAAATCATCCGTAACATCCGTATAAAAATTTATGATTCCTTAGTGGTGTGTATATTTTTATTCACTCAAATACAATTACACTCCCTC
>CM039723.1:31704872-32136880 GCA_022539455.1 Dendrobium nobile | reverse complement strand
ATTTTTTCTTTCTCAGTGGCAGCTTTACTACTTGGGTTATCCTATTTTCCAACTTATCGATTTTCTTACGTTAGTTTCTGCTTGGAAGGTTTCTATTTCTGTTACTGACACGTGTTTTTTTGTTTTTGATTATTCTTATTATTTACATGATGGTTTACTCGTCTGGAGTTTGCGGTGGTATACTCTGATGGATTGTTAGTCCCTCTTTGTTTGGAAGGGTGCGGTGATTTAATTAGATTCCTCTCTTTTCTTTTTGTTCCTTACGGTATGCATTTTGCTTCAAGCAGTTATAGCATCTGGCAGCTTCGTCTTATACAATTTTTTCTTAGGGTTAATTTTCCTTCAGTATGGTTATTTATTTGGATAGTGCTCAGGATTTAATTGATTTCGTGCATATGGTTTCCTTAGATCATTACAATCATTCCGGTTTTTATCGGTCCACTCTGCTGTGTGAGTTCAAGGTCTTCATAAGGGTGCTCTGGAAGCTAATAATAAGGGAATTTTCATTATTTATGTTGAGAAATATTTATCTTTATTAACCTACATTTGCATTGGCTTCAAGTCTTAAACAGATATCTTGTTACAAGATTCTTGGAATTTTCTTCTTATTACTTTTGGTTATCTTTTGCAGTCATTTGTGGATAGAGGATCTTTTAAATAGGTTACTATTTTTTGCAGGAAACTGTGCTAAACTACTTTTATCTTATCTTCCTTTTTTTTGGTGTTGCCTATTGCAATCCTAGATTGTTATTAGGTGATTTTATGTATCTTAGCATGGGGGACAATCGCCTCTTAGGATTTATTTTTATTTTTGTTGTAGCTTTTCTGAGCATTAGCGAGCTGAAGGTTCCCCTTAAGAATTTTGTAACCTCTTTTTTATTTAAAATGTAGGCCACCATGGGTTTCCCCTTAAAATATATATATATATTTTTTTTAATTTCTAAATTTATAATAAATTAAATAATATTATAAAAATAGAGAATAAATTACAATAAAGCTCAGATCAAACATATAATCAAAGAAAAAAAAGCCCCATCAATCATTAATTAATATTAATTAGAGCTAAGGCTTAATTAAATTAAATCATATAAAACCATGCCTTGATTCAATTGGCCCCAAAGTTTTCATGATTGAGACTTAGGTTTCTCCAATATGGCATCAATCACTTGATCAATTAATTACACACTCTAATTTCCATTTATAGATACGAAATTGAATAAATACATCAAGTTTTTATTTCCATATATATTTAAATATTATACATAAAATATATATTAACTTCTTTCATCTCTAAATAAATAACTTAAAAAATGAAAAAAAAAAAAAATCTTCATTTGATTAAAAAGTCAAACTTTTGCCAAACCAACCCTCAGGGGTTTAACATTTAGTTAAATAAATTAATCAAATTAATTAAACTTAAAAATTAAAAGGAATTAATTAAAATTAATTTAAAATTATATAAAATTATAAATTAAAATTAAATAAATGAAATAAAAATTTGTGAATGTTTAATAAAAAGTATGTTATTTGTATTAAATTAAAGTAAATAATGAATCAAATTAAGTTGAATTTAAATAAATAAAACAAGATAATTAAATTTAAATGATAAAATAAAACTTATGGCCTTATGCATTTTCTTAATTCATATTGAATATTGTGGATTTTGCATTAATAAAGAAATGTGTTATTTCAAACTTAACGATAACAATTTTATCACAATCCTTCCTCAACAAAGACAATGAGGTTGAGGGAAGGTTACTATCTAATACATTATTCCAAAAAAATTTCCTAACATAGCTTAAGGAGAATAAATTATGCTAGAGAATATCCTTTTTTAGGAATATAATGAAAAATGATCTATTTGAAATATTTCAAGAAGGAAATATCATGCTCTAAACTTTTTTACTTAACAATTTAAGGTTATCTATAGAATTTAGAATTCACTTAATAATATTTGAATTATATCCCTATTGACCTCATTTTTGTATGAGGTCACTAGGGTCCATCTAGACCCCAGATCAATCCAGAACACCCTATTCAATCTAGTCTCCACATCAATCAAGAACCCAGATCAGTCAAGGTTCCAGACCATTCCAAACCTCAAATCTAACCTAACCTTAAGTTAATTCAATTCAAATAACATTTATAAGCTTCAATATTACAAAGAATTTTTTTCTGAATTTGATTTGAAGTCCTCGTAGGTCGGAGTTTGATTCACATGAAATGTTTGTTACACAAGAGCAAATACAAATTTTCATAAAATGTTAGGAGATAACAACATATAAAACCAATAATATTTGGAATCATCAAACTATACAAGTTACAATAATGTAAAACATGCAAATAGCAACTCTCTTAATAGAAATCCTTTGGATTCTCACTTTGAACTGTTCGTCCAGACGAAGTGCAACATTCGTCCCTTGACGAAATACTCTGGATCTCACTTTGAATTATTCGTCCAGACAAAGTGTACCATTCATCCATGACAAAGTTCTCTGAACACTTGAGTTACACTAATCATCCAGACGATCCATCTTGTTCATCCCAGGACGAAATCATCTGGACACATAGGTTAAACTCTATCATCGAGAAGATTCATCCTGCTCATCTCTGGACGAAGTTCTCTGGAGAACTTTCATCCAAACGAACTTCTATATTCGTCCTAGGACAAAGTGCTCTGTCCGTTGAAATTTTGGGAGCATCCTGCAGTTTGTCAAAACCAACCCATAATTAAAATTATCTCTTTAATTATTTTACCTACTGATCTTCATGTCAACTGAAGGGAGAGTGTGAAGGAGAGAGCGTGAGAGAGTGTTTGAAGGAGGAGTCTTACTACTAAAGCGTGAATGATTCACTTGGTACTCAAAGGTAAGCATCTCCACTTATGATTTGTGATTACTTCACTCTTTCTCCTTGTTTCTAAATTTCTTGTGAGAAGATCTGTCAAGGAGATCTGGTTCTCTGTCGACACTTGGAGAGTGTGAACAGCCGAAGGGTTCTCTGCTTACACTTAGAGAGTGTGAACAGCTGAATGGTTCTCTGCCTACACTTGGTGAGTGTGAACAGCCGAAGGCTTCTCTGCCTATACTGAGAGAGTGTGAAAGGAAGAAGGGTTCCTGCCTACACCGGGAGAGTGTGAAAGGAAGAGGGGTTCTCTGCCAACACTTGGAGAGTGTAAAGGATGACAATTCTCTACTGCACCAGGTAATGGTGGAAGAGAGTTTTGTGAAGGCTTCTCTGTCTTGTTGTGGGTGCAAAAGGAGAGTCACTACTGGTATTTGTGCAATACTCGAAAGGTGCCTCCGGGGAGTGGATGTAGGTCTTATTTGACCGAACCACTATAAATCTTATGTATTTTTTATTTTTCGTTGCTTTTGTTTTTACTATTTTAACTTGCGGTTGAAAAATCTTTTCTATAAAAATTCACTAAAGTTATTCTCGATTTTTAATTTCAAAAAGAGGGATAAATTTTTAATTACCAATTCACCCACCATCCTCTTGGTTAGCTGCTGGATAAACTTAGGTTTAACAACCTAATTCATATTGAACAAGTTTCAACAACTGGTATTAGAGCTTTGTTTTAAAATCATAAGTTTAGACTACTTTTTTATTAACGTAGATGGCTACATTTAGAAATTGAAATACACCTGAGGGTTACTCTATAACTAGACATCCATTGTTCGATAATATTTCTTTTAATTTTTAGAAAACACGCATGTCTATATTTTTACAGTCACTTGATTACCGTATGTGGATCTTAGTTCAGGAAGGGTGTACAAAACCAACTAAACTATTTAACGAGTTAGGAGTTGAAACACCTTATGTGGACTGGATAGTCAACTAAACGTCAAATGCTTAAATAGTTTCTTTTGTTCTCTTAAATCAGAAGATTACATGCGGGTTTCTACTTGCAAGAGTGGAAAGGATATATGAGATAGACTTTGTATAACGTATGAGGGGACTAATGAGGTTAAGCAATCTAGACTTAATATCTGATTGCATGATTATGAATTATTTTGTATGAAATCAAATGAATCCATTTTTGATATGTACACAAGATTCACATAAATAGTCATATCTTTACTTGCATTGGGTAAGAAATTAATGAATGGTGAAATGGCTTATAAGATACTTCATTGTTTATCTACTACTTATGATGCTAAAATTGCTGCAATTAGAAAGTCTAAAGATCTAAACATTTACTCTATTAACAATCTTCTTGGATTGCTAATTGCTTACGAGTAAGAAGTTAGCCAAAGAAAGATTGATGCAGGTGAATCACGAAGGGAGAAGAATATAGCACTGAAAGTGGAGGAGTCAGAGAGTGAACATTCATAACCTGAAGATGAAGATGACATCACACTAATAACTAGACAATTCAGAAGCTTTTTGAAAAGGAAGTAGAAGAGGCGCCAGCAACGGAATTGAGGTAAATTTAATAGAAATATCAAGATTTCAAATGATGTGATTTGCTATGAGTGCAGGAAACTGAAAATATTAAGACAAACTGTCCAAAACTTAAAGCCACTCCTAGCAAGGAGAAAGTAGAGGAGAAACCAATTGTGATGAAGGGCAAGAGGAAATTCCAAAGAGCTTTCTAGGCGAACTCAGCTGCAGACTTGTTAGAGATAGAAAAGGAAGAGGAAGTCACTAATCTATGCTTAATGGCCGATAATCTTGTTCAGTCATATCAAGAAGAGGTATGTGACTTGACTTATAATGAACTTTTTGAAGTTTCTAAACACATGCATGGTGCATATAGAAAAATTAAAAAAAAATGCATACTCGTTTGAGCATAGAATTTCAGGAATTACAAAAGGAACATGAAATCCTTAGAAAATTTCATGCTTTAATTGATGACAATCACATGAAATTACTTGATGAGTTTGATGACTTGAATAAAAATCATGAAATGTATATCCTAGACTTGAATTGCATTAAAACTCCTAATGCTTTTTGCATAAAAACTATTTCTGATGAGTCATGGCTTTGTTATAGGAGACTTTGTCACACTAGCATGAAAAACCTTAGAAGAATTATCCAAAAGAACCTAGTGAGAGGTATAACAAAATTAGACCTTAATAAGGACCACCTTTGTGATGCATGTCAATTAAGAAAATAGGTAAAGTCCTCTTTTCAGTCCAATAAAGATCTTAGAACTAGTAAACCATTGGAGATTTTGCATATGGATCTTTTTGGACCAGTTGGAACTATATGTCTAGGAGGGAAGGTATAAGAATTTTTAATTGTGGATGATTACTCTAGATTCACATAGGTTAGATTTATATTTCATAAGAGTGAATTATTTAGGGAATTTAGAAAGTTTTTGACTTAGATTCAAAGAAAGCTAGGATGTGAAATTATGACTATACAAAGTGATCTTGGAGGAGAATTTGAAAATGAAAAAATTAAGGATTTTTGTAAGGAGAAAGGAATTGATCACAATTTTTTTGCACCTAGAACACCTCAGCAGAATGGGATAGTTGAAAGAAAAAACAGAACATTAATAGAAGCCGCCCGAGCTATGTTGGTAGAAAACTCGTTTTCTAAAAAATTTTGGGCTGAGGCGGTTAGCACTGCATGTTATGTTCTTAATAGGGTGAATGTGAGATCAAAATTAAATAAAATATCCTATGAGTTGCTAAAAGGAAAAACAACTAATTTGTCACATATGCATGTTTTAGGATGCAAGGTGCTTATTCATAACAATGGGAAGTTTGCCTTAGAAAAATTTGATTCAAAATCGGATGAATGAATTTTTATAGGATACTCAAGTATTGGAAAATCTTATAGAGTAATTAATAAAAGAACTTTGGTAATTGAGGAGACCACACATGTTGTATTTGATGAATCTGGAATTTTGGAAGAGCCTATTGTTGTAGAAGATGAGATTGAGATAAACTCCCCAAAAAATTGATAAAATAAATTTGGAAAAAAATTTGGAGATTGAAAATCCTTTGCCTAGAGATTTGAGATTTTCTTAAAATCACCAAAAGGAATTAATTATAGGTGAACCTAATGAGGATGTAAGGACTAGGCGTGTACTAAACAATGAAGTTAATCATTCAACCTTCATTTCAACTATAGAACCCACAAATATTAATCAAATATTTTCGGATGAATTTTAGATTTTGGCTATGCAAGAAGAGCTAAATCAATTTGTAAGAAATAAAGTTTGAGAATTAACTACAAGGCCAAATGATCAAAGTGTAGTTGGAACTAAGTGGATATTCAAAAATAAAATGAATGACTAAGGAGTAATAATTTTGAGGAGACTTTTACCCCTGTATCTAGACTTAAAGTAATTAAGATTTTATTAGCCCTTGCCTGTTTTAGAGGATTTAAACTATACCAAATGGATGTAAAAAGTGCCTTTTTAAATGGGGTAATTCAAGAGGATGTTTTTGTAGAACAACCTCAAGGTTTTGAAAATTCTAAACACCCAAATCATATTTTTAAACTGAAAAAAGGTATTATATGGATTGAAATAGGCACCTAGGGCTTGGTATGAGATATTGAGCACCTTCCTACTTAAAAGATCATTTAAAAAAGGAACTATGGATACAACTCTCTTTTTGAATAAATTTGGAAATGATATACTCATTGTATAAATTTATGTTGATGACATCATCTTTGGATCTTCAAATAAAAATCTTTGTGATGATTTTTTTAAAATTATGAGTAGTGAATTTGAGATGAGTCTAATAGAAGATTTAAGTTACTTTCTAAGTTTTAACATTAAGAAAATTGAGGAAGGTACATTTCTTAGTCAGTCGAAGTATGTTAAGGATATCCTAAAAAAGTATGAAATGGATAATGCTAAACCTGTTAGTACACTTATGAGTTCCTCAGTTAAGTTGGATAAGGACCCTAAGGGAAAATCTTTTGACCAAAATAAATTTAGAGGGATAATTGGATCTTTGCTTTACTTGACATCTAACCGGCTTGATATCATATTTTTTATTTATTTGTGTGCTAGATTTCAATCAGATCTAAAAGAATCACATTTGATAGCAGTAAAAAAAATTTTAAGATATCTGTTAGGAACTCAGAACTTAGGAATTTGGTATCCTAAGTTTAGCCCTTCATTTGAAATAATTGGTTATTTAGATTCTAACTTTACAGGTTATAGGGTTGATAGAAAGAACACTTATGGAACATGTCAATTTATTATAAATTCTTTAGTCTTTTTGTCCAGTAGAAAACAAAATTTAGTAGCCCTATCTACTGCTGAAGTTGAATACATTGCATTAGAAAGTTGTGTGGCACAAGTACTTTGATTGAAACAATAATTGATTGATTTAAGATTAACTATAGGCACTATTAGCCATCATCCCGGCAGATCCTACGATCGTCCCGGATGATGTGATCGTATCAATCAGCCATTAATGCTTTCCAAAGTTACTAGTTCAATTTAGGCATAATTGAGTTAGATCGTCCTAGACGATGTCAATATCGTCCTGGCCGATTTCCTAAATATATAAATACATAATCTGATAATGGCGGCTGATTCTTTCTGAATTGAGTCTATGATCCTGGCCGATATAAGTATCGTCCAGGCCGATCAGCTTATGACGGCTGTCTTAATAAGGATGCCCTAATTAGGGTTTCTGCTTTTGGACCGAGCATCCAAGACGATATAAATATCATCCCAGATGATGTTACCAAAAATAGAAAGCTTTAGGGAACAACAAAAAATCTTCCAAGTTACAAAATATCAGGAGCCACACCAATTACAATAGGTCAAGAAAAAAAAGGGTACAAACTGACTCAGACCTAGTCTACCTAATCTTAAGCTGATTCCCTATTATAGTCTGATCTTGTGGACCTAAAATGTTAGTAGATAAGGCAGTCGTAGATAAATAAAAGTGTTTGCTATCATCAAAATCATAAATCATAAAAATAGATTCTTAACAATATTTTGCTCTCTGATTTATCCTTATTATTCTTAGTTTCAATTTAAAGTTCTGCCATGGATGTTTTTAATATTTCATGATTTTTATTCAAGTCATCAAACTCTTCAAGTAATTTCATGTGGTTGTCATCAATTAAAGCATGATCTTTCTTAAGACTTTAATGTTCCTTTTATAATTCCTAAAATTCTAAGCTCATACTAGTATGCATTTTCTTTAATTTTCTATATGCATCATGCATGTGTTTAAAAACTTCAAAAAGTTTATTGTGAGTCAAGTCACATACCTATTCTTGATCTGACTGATCAAGATTATCGGCCATTAAGCACGGATTAGTGACTTCCTCTTCCTTTTCTATCTCTAACGAGTTTGAAGCTGAGTCTGCCCAGAAAGCTCTTTGGAATTTTCTCTTGCCCTTCTTCACAATTAGTTTCTCCTATACCTTCTCTTTGCTAGGAGTGGCTTTGAGTTTTGGGCAGTCTGTCTTAATATATCTAGATTTTTTGCGCTCATAGCAAATAACATCATTTGAAAATTTGACATTTCTATTAAATTTACCTCGATTCCATTGCTAGCGTCTCTTTTGCTTCCTCTTCAGAAAGCTTCTGAGTTGTCTAGTAATCAGTGCGATGTCATCTTCCTTCTCAGGTTATGAGTGTTCACTCTCGGACTCCTCCACTTTCAGTGCTATGTTCTTCTCCCTTCGTGGTTCTCCTGCATTAATCTTTCTTTGACTAACTCCTTGCTCGTAAGAAATTAGTGATCCAAGAAAATTGTCAATAGAGTAAATGTTTAGATCTTTAGACTCTATAATTACAGTAATTTTAATATCATAAGCAATAGTCAAACAATGAAGTATCTTATTAACCATTTCAGCATTCGTTAGTTCCTTATCCAATGCATATAAAGAGGTGATTATTTATGTGAATCTTGTGTACATATCAGAAATAGATTCATTTGATTTCATACGAAATAATTCATAATCATGCAACAAGATATTAAGTCTAGATTACTTAACCTTATTAGTCCCCTCATAAGTTATACAAAGTCTATCTCAAATGTCATTTCCACTTTTGTAAGTAGAAACCCGCATGTAATCTTTCGATTTAAGAGCACAAAATAAACTATTCAAGAATTTGGCATTTAGTTGTGCTAAGTTACATTCTTCTACTGTCTAGTGCACAAAAGGTATTTCAACTCTAACTTCGTCAACTATTCTAGTTGGTTTTGCATACCCTTCCTGAACTAAGATCCACATACGGTAATCAAGTGACTGTAAAAATGTAGACATGCATATTTTCCAAAAATCAAAAGGAATATTGTCGAATAATGGAGGTCTATTTGTATAATAACCCTCAGGTGTATTTCAATTTTCAAATATAGTCATCTACGTTAATCAAAAAGTAGTCTAAACTTATGATTTTGAAATAAATCTCTGATACCACTTGTTGAAACTTGTTCAATATGAATTAGGTTGTTAGACCTAAGCTTATGTCCCAGCGGCTAATCAAGAGGGGGGGGGGGGGGTTAATTGGTAATTAAAAATTATCCCTCTTTTTAAATTTTTAAATCGAAAATAACTTTAGTGAATTTTTGTAGAGAAGGTTTTTCCACCACAAATTAAAAAGTAAATACAAAAGCAGTGGAAAATAAAAAGATACAAGATTTATAGTTGTTCGGTCAAACACGGCTACATCCACTCTCCGGAGGCATCCTCCGAGTATTGCACTAATACCACTAGTGACTCTACTTTTGCACCCACAGCAAGGTGAAGAAGCCTTCAGAAAAATTCTCTTCCACCACTACTCGGTGCGGCAGAGAATCGTCATCCTTTTACACTATCCAAGTGTTGGCAGAGAATTGTCCGTCCTTTTGCACTCTCCAAGTGTGGGTAGAAAATCCTTCATCCTTTCACACTCTCCAAGTGTAGGCAGAGAACCCTTCAGTTGTTCACACTCTCCAAGTGTAGGTAGAGAACCCTTCTGCTGTTCACACTCTCCAAGTGTAGGCAGAGAACCCTTCGGCCATTCACACTCTCCAAGTATCGGCAGAGAACCTAATCTCCTTGACAAATCTTCTTACAAGAAATCTAGAAGGACAAGAGAAAAGAGTGAAGTAATCACAAATCACAATTAGAGATTCTTACCTTTGAGCACCAAGTGAATCATTCACGCTCCAGTAGTAAGAATCCTCCTTCAAACACTCTCTCACACTCTCTCCTTCACTCTCCCTTCAATTAGCACGAAGATCAGTAGGCAAAAAGATTACAAGATAATTTTAAGTGGACATTATATAGGAAGGACACAAAAAACCATCCAAAAACTGCTGACTTTCAACTCTGTACACAGTCAATTGTCCCGGATGATCGTCATATTGTCCTGTATGAATAGTGTAAAAAAAAGTTGAATACGAACCCAGTGTATATTGGTATGAACTGACAATCAAAATACTAATCATGTATGCCTCTTAATAAAAGTCATTTATGGCCTCAAACAAGCTCTCTGTCAATGATTTGCCACCCTTTCATCATATCTTATTCATCAAGGTTTTCACTCTAGCTCTACTTATTACTCCCTACTAATCTACCAAGCAGAGGATATCCACATATATTTCCTTATCTATGTTGATGATATATTGGTCACTAGAAACGATCAAGTCTTCATTATTTATTTGGTACATATACTCTAACTGTAGTTTCACATCATAACCTCAACTCCTTATCCCATTTTCTTGGCATTGATGTCACCTCCACAAACCATTATTATAACCATTCTCAGCATTGTTACATCATGGAAACTATGACAAATAGTTGGCATGATAAATTGTAACCCCATTCTCAATCCTCTTCTCTCCAAAATCTCACCCACTATTTAATTGCAACATCTCTTTCATAACCCTGCACTATTTTAGTAATTGGCTTGATCACTCAAATACCTTACCTCCACCAACCTACATATTGCCTTTGTTGTGAACAAGATTTGCCAGAATATGCACCATCCCTTAGATTGCCATTTTCTAGTCCTAAAGCGCATTCTCAGATACTTAAATGGCACCTCGACACATGGCCCTCTTCTCCAATGAGGCCATCTCTAACTTGAGGCCTTCTCCGACTGGGTAACTGACACTGAAGATTGCAAGTCCACGACGGGGATTTGCACATTTCTCGGTCCAAATCTTCTCAAATGGAACTTAAAAAAACAAACCACGATAGTGTGTCCTCAACCGAGGAAGAATAATGCTCTGTTGTCGCTGTCACTACTGAGATTATCGGGCTTCATTGACTCTACCAAGACTTCCCACTTAAACTTTATACTATTCTCTTGTTCTGTGACAATATTTCATCCCTTTCTATTGCTAGCAACCCAATTTTTTTATGATTAGACTAAGCATATATAAATCGATCATCAATTCATCTGAGAAGGCATGCGATCCGATGCCGTCATTATTCAACATATTTTTATCACATATCAGATAGCAGACATCTTAACGAATGCACTGCCCAACTCTACTTTTGCTTCTCTTAGAGAAAAGTTGATGGCCATTAATCTAATTCAACTTGAGGAGCAGTAATAGTGATGCTCCTCTTGAAATGCAATTCTTCTCAAATCACTGCTTCTCCCAGACAGTCTGCCATCTTCATCTGATGTTGTTCAGACATCACTGTCTACCTTTATACTTGATCAAATCACAGCCGCTTCTTTTCAACAACCAAAATGGCACTTATGTAATTAGTACTAAATGTTTTAGCTAGTAAACTGTATCCAACTATAGTATGTATGGAATACATTTCTACCTTGCTTTGTTCTTTGCTGCTACATTTTCGTTGCTACATTTTCGTTCTATGTTTCTACTTTATTCTACAATGCTAGGTTGCAGCTACCTCTGCACTTCACATGCTCATTTCAATATTATTTCTGTTCTTCCAAGCTAAGCTCAATGAATATTAAAATAAAAATATTTTTATCCCATTATTATTTAGTTATATTTTTTATATATTATAGTAAAGAAGCCTTTATGTTTTCTATAACATCTTTTTCATTGCTTTACATTATAAAAATTTTTAATTCAAAAAAATTTTAAACAAAAAACCTGCTTTAGAAGGCATTAAGAATGTTGGTCCAAATGAAGTCTATGTATGCCTTCGTTTACTTCTTGTATAATATTACTGCACAATCTCCATTCATTTTTAACAAGTGTACGAGCATTTTATTAGTAACAAGAAAAAAAAGCAAAACATTTTACACCAACTCGTCACAGGAAGTATGACGAAAAAGAAAATATGCAAACTCGTCACAGGAATAATGACGAAAACAACATTAATTTTAAAAAAAATTATTGGGTAACAACACAACTGATATTTTTTTCAATTTTAACTTCTAGCAGGGAGGCAACGGCAAGCCGCAGAGGCACTTGTTGTGAAAATACGAATCCACCCCAAACATAGCCGTGATCGGCCCAGCCGGAATCTCCCCACAAAGCCGGTTATAACTGACGTTGAACACTGGAAAGTAAGTCGGATCTACCTGGTTTATCTGAGCCGGTATCGACCCTATAATCTTATTATGATTCAGATCTAAAACCGTCAAGTTCACCGGAAACGTAACCCGGCTCAGATCAAACGCGAACTCATTCCTGCTCAAATCAATATACCGCGTCGACTTCCCCGCACCAAATAAAAAAGAAGCGTCGCCAGTCAAATTGTTCCGGCTCAGATCTATTTTACCCCATACCGGCTCGCCGAGAGAGACGGGTAAATCGCCGGAGAGGCTGTTGTGGTTGAAAATGAGATCCGGTGGGAAGGATTTGTTGAAATTGCCGAATTCAGCTGGGATCGATCCTGTGAGGCGGTTGCGGGAGAAATCAAGTTGTTGGATAGACGGAAGTTTGGCAAGTTCAGGGGGGATTGAGCCGGAGAATTGATTGAAAGAGAGGTCGATGTCTGTGAGAGAGGGGATTTGGGAGAGGAACGAGGGGATGGGGCCCGAGAGAGAATTCCAGGAGAGAAGGAGAATAGAGAGGCGTGTGAGACGGGTAATGGAGGATGGAATGTTGCCGGTGAGATTAGGGAGTTTGTGGAAGCGTAGACTGGTGAGGAAAGGGAGGTCGCCAACGGCAGAGGGGATGGAGCCGGTGATGGTGGAATCGTCGATGACGAATAGGCCGGTGACGCGAGAGCCATCGGAGCCGGGTACGGTAGGATCACATTCGACGCCGCCCCAATCGCAGCAGGCGGTTGCGGAGTTCCAGCCGGTGTTGTAGGCGGATTTGATGGAGTTGAGGGCGCGTTTGTCGTCCTTATTGCATTTGTCGGCAGTGATGAGGAGGGGTAGGAGGAAGAGTAGGATGAGGAAGCTGGGGTGTATGGAAGCCATGTGTACAGCTTGTTTTTGGATAAAGTCGCAAGAGGTTCGGTATTTATAGAGTTGTAACTTGTAAGTTCGTGGATGAAGTGCAAGGAGATTCTTTACTGCGTCACGCGTGGATGGGTCAATGGCAGCCGGGAGATTTGACGGGATTATTTTCTTTTTTTGTTTTAACTATTCAAAGAAAAATACTGACTTGCCTCTTTTTTAATTTTTTAATTTATTATTATTTTTCAAATAGTTAGGTGATTGGAATGTGAGCAGTGTGGGAGTAGAAGCAAAGCTCGTCTAAAAGAAGTTGCAGGGGCAACACAAAAAATTGATAAAATTCTCCAGCAAAGCATCGATGATATGATTAGCCGACAATCATTAGAAGTAAGCTTTGAGCTTATGATAATTTATCCATCTAGAGCTTTTATGCCCAATTGACCTCTTAACATAAGGCAACAGTAGATGTACATTACAGATTCTACCCAATCCTTCTTGAATTTTTTTCCTTCTACAAGTAGTAAATCAAGTAATAGGTAGCCAGATAAAAACCAACATTGATCTTAGAAGAAACATCATTCATTTTCAAATTTTATTCAGAACCTGAGCAATATCTTGTCTAATTAGGAAGGATGTAAAAAATGAGATATTCTTGCAAAGAATATTATAGGAGATGTCATATTCAAAGAAGTGGTGAGTAGTAGTTTCATAATTTTAAAAGAAGTGAGAACAACAAGGTTGGGATCGAATGTTTTTTCTTAGCAAATTATTTGTAGTTTTAAGGACATCACTATTTTTTCATTAGTATTTATGATAAGTTTAAAACCTAAGATAACACATTTATTACACTCAAAATAGACTTCAACATATGAAACATAAGAATAAATTCAAAATGAACAATGTCACATGGAGGAACTTTGGTGCATGTTGGTCGAAGCAATCATGTGGAATCCCCTTACACACTCCCTTAAAACCCACTAGGATCTTCTCCCTATCTCACAACCTCACCCCTTATCTCCCCTGCTCAAAGCCCACTATTTAATGCTCTCTCATGGAAGACTCAACCTTCATACTACCAAAATATTCTCTTAGGTTATTAAGAGAGCATAAATTTTGGGATTAAAAAATCTTAATAGTATGATTAGTTCAATTCTATCATGCTAGTACTGTGTGATGAATAATAATACATTACAATCAGTGCAATTCCAACACTTATTGTACATTATGAATGAAAAATTGAGCATAACACTTAGTTCAAATGAATCATAATTTTTACAAGATGAACCCTAGGAAGAACATATATAAGCAATGCTAATCACCTGTATTATCAAATTCGTACTATATGATCCTAAATTTTAAATTAATCCAAATTTATTTGATTAATCACAAGAATCAAATTAGGCTATAGTTTAAAACATCGTACAATATTATTTGGTTCGTACTACATGAATAGAACAAATTTTAAATTCAAATTATTGCATAATTTAATTAAAGGCATGCGAGATTTCTTAAAATATATTATTGTCATGTATAATGAAGTGGTCGTACAACAAGATTAGTTAAATTTTATTTTAATTTTATTCTGACATAATTAAAAATTTAATTAATTTCTGATTACGTAGATAGTACAATACAATATATATTATCCAATACTTCTTCAAAAAAATTATAACATTTAATTAAACTCCCTCTTGTGTATGTACATGATTGTTAAACTAACGTACACTTATTACAAATATTGAATCAAGAAAAATAAAATTTCAAATTCTTTCAAACAAGTCTAACCTATAATAACCCTTTTTTGAGCTCTGATTTTCTGACGATGCTTTGTGTATGCTGAACATGAAATATTAGTGATGAAAAAAAATTATATGCAATATATAAAGCAGGAGAAACTAAATAAATACACAATAATATTTATAATTATTATAACCCAAGGTCGGGCAACCAGATTATAAACAAATAAATTTTGGTTTTATGATATGATAGATAAGTAGGTTATTATTTATTTAGGAAAGAAGGCTTATAGTCCAAAAGTTTAAAAGGTGGGTTTATTTGAGTATGCAAGGTTTTAAACGAACCTAACTATCACAGTTAAAATATTTTCTAATGTAATTCTGGATGAAAGAAAATAAAATGATTGATTTCCAAGAAAAAAATCTGAAGCAGAATAACACCGAACACCAATAGGACATGTAGGCTTAGCCCCATTGCTTAGGTTAACCCTCACTTGCTGTTGCCATATGTAAATTTTGTGTACATAGCAAAAACATAAAAGATGTGTCGTGTTCACATTGAAGTAGTTTGTGTGTGTGTATTAAAATGATTAAAACCAAATATTCCTTAAAGCCTAGTGATAATCCAACTAAAAAGCATGCACATAAAGATGCTTAAAGAAAAGTAAGAATTTTAATGCATAATTACTTTAAATGCATCAATTAGTCAAATTAATTGAAGTGTCTAAAAATATTCGAAATAGAAATAATTTTTTTTGTGGCACCATTGCTCATTATAAGGCCCAACTTGTTGCTGAATGGGTTAAACAAGAATACGATCTTGATTACCATAAGACTTTCAGTCCTGTTGCTAAATCACTAAAGGTTTGTTTATTCCTCATCATTTCCCTATATTTTTAATGGTCAATCTTGCAACTTGATATAAATAATGCTTTTCCTCAGGGAACTTTCAATGAAACAATCTTCATGTCTCAACCACAAGATTTTCAAGACAATCAATATCCTAATCATGTATGCCTCTTAATAAAATTCATGTGATGCCCCAAGATACAACTTGGAAAGAATGTCAATAAATCCGACCATTTACCAGAGTCATCTATAAATTTCGATTGATTACAGTCAAACAAAATCTATAACTTAAAACTTCAATGTACAAGTCGATCCAACTCAAAATATCATATACAATACTCAGGAACTATCTATCAGCACAAGCACTGGAATCTATCATGTCCTGAGTACAAAAGAATCAAAATCACCAAAAGTACAAAAACCTGAAGATCCAGATCAACCTCAATCTCCTGCTCCCTTGCCCTAATCTGAAAAGTATCAACCACATATAATGAGCTTTACAAAGCCCAGCAGGTCACCTAAAACCTATAACTGAAATCAAAGCATGGCGATGCTATCAATATGTATGTCAGTCAATCAAATCCATATCAGTCAATGGTCAATGAATCTATGCAATACGAAAATCCATAGTCAATCACTACAGGAAAAACAGTGAAAACCGGCGGTTTTTACCGGCGGTTAGTGTAAAATTACCGGCGGTCTAACGGCGGTTCAGTGACCGCCGGTACAAACGGCGGTTCAGTGACCGCCGGTACAAACGGCGGTTCAGTGACCGCCGGTACAAACGGCGTAGGAAACAAATTCCGACGGCCTTTTACCGGCGGTTTATTTTTGCGGCGGTTTTCCGGCGGCCCATACCGCCGGTGATCACCGGAATTTCAACCGTCGGTCTTTCGGCGGTTTGGCCGCCGGTAATGTAACCGCCGGAAAACCGCCGGTCATAGTACCAGCGGTGTTCCGGCGGTTAAACCTGGCGTCGTCTGGTTCATTAGACCGCCGGACGGCGCCGTTAGACCGCCGGTACATTACCGACGGTTGACGGCGGTTATAGCCGTCGGTATTACCGACGGTTTAAACCGTCGTGCGTCCATCGTAGCACCGCCGGTGACCGTCGGTAAGCCGCCGGTATTCACCGGTGGTTTAATAATAACACCGACGGCTTTATCTTGCCCGTCCGGTATCGTAGTTTCCGGCGGCCAAACCGCCGGTTCAAACCGCCGGTTTTCACTGTTTTTCCTGTAGTGAATGAAACCAATCAATACAGCAGCAGGTAAATCGATAAGTCTAGCTCAATCAATACACGTCAATCTCGAAGAAAATCAATCAATCCGTCAAATCAGTCGATCAGTCAAATCAATCGTGTCAAATCAATCAATCAAATCAAATCAATGCTATCTAGTCAATAAAATCAATCGGAAAAGCAATACGATAAATCTCAATCTATCCTATCAATAAATCAAATGCAGCAAGTCAATACAATGCAGCATCAATAGTATCAATGAGTCTATAAGCAATATCAATAAATCTATAATATCCATAGCCATCCATATCCATGTCTATGCTCAGTAGTATCAATGCTCGGCAATCAATCGATGAATTCAAAGAAATCGTACCATACAGTAAATCCGATCAAATCAATAAAGCACAAATCGATAAAACAGTAAATCCGTATGTCAATACAGTAAACATGCATTTCAATATAATAATACTGGACAAGTACAATCAACTGGCTATGTTGCTGTTGTAGAATCCATATTGCTGTTGTAGATATCCATACGTTGGTTTCAATAAAAAGAGTCGTCACTCTATTGCCCGTCGGCCGCCCGTCGGCATATCTATAAGAACTCCTTATGACTCCCATCCATATATCCATAATCAATGTTTAAAGGAAAGCCCGTCGGCCCACCATCCTGTACAGGTCAATTCAATCTCCAACCAACGTTCAACCAGGTTCCACTTATTTTCTAGTATCAATAATCAATCAATAATCAATTCAATAGTCAATATTAAAGCAATCATATCAATATTCACATTCATATCTATTCAATCTATCAATCTCAAAAAAATCAGAAATCCTACGAAAATTCGGTAGAGTAACGGCAGTCTACCGATTTACACAAAAAAACCTGCAAAAAGCACTAATTTCCAAATTCACACAGAACGTTCACAACATCAATATAAGGCTATTGTTCTACTGAATTCATATCAAATAACATCCTGATATTTTTCTATTCAATTAAAATCGCTTAGAACCAATTCCGACCGGTAAAATCATCGTAGAAAATACTCAAATCGTGTACAATATTCATATCTATAACATTCTAAAAGTTGTGCGGTGAAAGTTGTGTCAATACAAAATGCGGCGCGTTTATCGGTAACGAAAACACAATTCTGTGCACAAAACGACCAAAACTCAACATCTTCGAAAACAGAAATAGGATTCGGAGTCCTTACCGCGAGATAAACAAATCTTCTAACTGCGTCGTCGGACGAAAAGCGCTCCGCGGGCTCCAAAACCAAGCTTCTTCTTTCTCTTCCTTCTCTTTCTCTCTCTTGCCTTCTCCTTCTCTCTCTTCGAAATGAATAAAAATATCTCAATTGGATATTTATCAACACTGATCGTCCCGGACGATCCAAAATTCGTCCCGGGACGATTTGCTCTCTGGACGAATTTCGTCCCGGACGAAATTAATTATCGTCAGGACGATTTTCTCTCTGGACAAATTTCGTCCTGACGGATCGTCCCGACTGCTCCAGGTTCGTACAGACGAAAATGACAGATTTCTTCACAATTTTCTTCAGTTCGTCCCGTACTAAGTCCATTTCGTACTGACTGACAGCACTAAAAAAAAAATCAGCTTTTTAAGGGTTTTACAATTCATTTATGGCCTCAAACACACTCTCTGTCAATTATTTGCCACCCTTTCATCATATCTTATTCATCAAAATTTTCACTTCAGCTATGCTGATTACTCTCTACTGATCTACCAAGCTGAGGATATCCACATATATTTCCTTATCTATGTTGATGACATCTTGGTCACTAGTAACGACCAAGTCTTCATTGCTTGTCTGCTACATAAACTCTAATAGCAATTTCACATCACAACCTCGTCTCCTTGCCCCATTTTCTTGGCATTGATGTCACCTCCACAAACCATTCTTATCACCTTTCTTATCAAACTTACATCATAGAACTATTACAACTAGTTGGCATGACAAATTTTAGCCCTATTCTCAATCCTCTTCTCTCAAAAATCTCACCCCCAATTGAATTGCAACATCCCTTTTAGAACCCTGCACATTTTCAATAATTAGTTGGATCACCCCAATACCTTACTTCCACCAGCCTATATATTGCCTTAGTTGTGAATAAGCTTTGCTAGAATATGCAGCAGCCCTTAGATTTCCATTTCTAGTCCTAAAGTGCATTCTCAGATACTTAAAGGGCACCTCAACACATGGCCCTCTTCTCCAATGAGTCCATCTCCAACTTCAAGCCTTCTCTGACTCTAATTGTTAGCTGACACTGAAGATTGCAAGTCCATGACTGGGATCGTCGAAATATTTCTCAGTCCAAATCTTCTCACATGGAGCGTAAGAAAAATAAACCACGATCGCGAGATCTTCAACAGAGGATAAATAATGCTCTGTTGTTGCTTCCACCGCTAAGATTATCTTGCTTCGTTGACTCTACCAAGACTTCCCACTTAAACTTGATACTACTCTCTTGTTCTGTGACAACATTTCATCCATTTCTTTTGCCAGCGACCTAATTTTTCATGCATGTACCAAGCATATAAAAATCGATCAACATTTCATATGAGAAGCCATACAATCTGCTGTCATCACTATTCAACATACTTCTACAACATATTAGATAGAAGACATCTTACGAAGGCACCACCCAACTCTACTTTTGCTTCTCTCAGAGAAACGTTTATGGTCTGTAATCTACCTCAACTTGAGGGGTGGTAATAGTGTTGCTCCTTTGGAAATGCTATTCTTCTCAAATCCCTTTTCGCCCAGACTGGCTACCATCTTTGTTTGGTGTTCTTCAGGCGCGCATCACTATCTACCTTTATACTTGATCAAATCACAGTCACTTCTTTTCAACAATCTAAAAAGCACTTATGTAATTAGTACTAAATGTCTTAGCTAGTATATAAGAAACTACTGTATTCAACTTTAATATGCATGGAATACATTACTACCTTGCTCTGTTCTTTACTACTGCATTTTCCTTCTCTTCTTCTACTATATTCTACAATGCTAGGTTGAAGGTACAGTTACACTTATCATGCTCATTTCAGTAATATTTCAATTCTTTCAAATTAAGCTCAATGAATATTAAAATAAAAATATTTTTATCACATTATTATTTTGTTATATTTTTTTTTATATATTCTATTATAGAAGCTTTTATGTTTTCTAAAATACCTCTCATTGCTTTATCAAAAACTTTACATTTCAAAAATTTCTAATTCAAATAAATTTTAAACTAGAAATCTGTTTTATAAAGCATTAAGAATATTATCCCAAACAAAATTTAATTATATCTTTGTTTACTTCTTGCAAATGCACGAGCCTTTTTATTAATATCAGGAAAAGAAAAGCAAAACAATTACACAAACTCGTCACAGGAAATATGACGAAAACAAATTACGCAAACTCGTCACAGGAATAATTACGAAAACAACATTAATTTTAAAAAAAAAATTATTGGGTAACAACACAACTGATATTTTTAAATTTTAACTTCTAGCAGGGAGGCAACGGCGAGCCGCAGAGGCACTTGTTGTGAAAATACGAATCCACCCCAAACATAGCCGTGATCGGCCCAGCCGGAATTTCACCACAAAGCCGGTTATAACTGACGTTGAACACAGGAAAGTAAGTCGGGTCCACCTGGTTTATCTGAGCCGGTATCGACCCTGTAATCTTATTATGATTCAGATCTAAAACCGTCAAGTTCACCGGAAACGTAACCCGGCTCAGATCAAACGCGAACTCATTCCTGCTCAAATCAATATACCGCGTCGACTTCCCCGCACCAAATAAAAAAGAAGCGTCGCCAGTCAAATTGTTCCGGCTCAGATCTATTTTACCCCATACCGGCACGCCGAGGGAGACCGGTAAATCGCCGGAGAGGCTGTTGTGGCTGAAAATGAGATTCGGTGGGGAGGATTTGTTGAAATTGCCAAATTGAGCTGGGATAGATCCGGTGAGGCGGTTGCGGGAGAAATCAATTTGTTGGATAGAAGGAAGCTTGGCAAGTTCAGGGGGGATTGAGCCGGAGAATTTATTGAAAGAGAGGTCGATGTCTGTGAGAGAGGGGATTTGGGAGAGGAACGAGGGGATGGGGCCCGAGAGAGAGTTCCAGGAGAGGAAGAGGATAGAGAGGCGGGTGAGACGGGTAATGGAGGATGGGATGTTACCAGTGACATTGGGGAGTTTGTGGAAGCTTAGAGTGGTGAGGAAAGGGAGGTCGCCAACGGCAGAGGGGATGGTGCCGGTGATGGTGGAATCGGTTTGAACGAATAGGCCGGTGACGCGAGAACCATCGGTGCCGGGGACGGTAGGATCACATTCGACGCCGCTCCAATCGCAGCAGGCTGTTGCGGAGTTCCAGCCGGTGAAGTTGTAGGCGGATTTGATGGAGTTCAGTGCGCGTTTGTCGTCCTTGTTGCATTTGTCAGCAGTGATGAGGAGGGGTAGGAAGAGTAGGATGAGGAAGCTGGGGTGCATGGAAGCCATGTGTACAGCTTGTTTTTGGATAAAGTCGCAAGAGGTTCGGTATTTATAGAGTTGTAACTTGTAAGTTCGTGGAAGAAGTGGGAAGAGATTCTTTACTGCGTCACGCTTGGATGGGTCAATAGCAGCCGGGAGATTTGACTGGATTATTTTATTTTTTTGTTTTAAGTATTCAAAGAAAAATGCTGACTTGCCTTTTTTTTTTTTTATGAACAGTTTGGAGATTTGAATATGAGCCGTGTGAGAGTAAAAGTTTCGCTCAAATCAGCGAGCTGCACACAATCTCTCTTTTTTTCTTTTTGAAAAATTAAGAAAAACACGCTAAACTGTTGAAGGATTTTTGTTATCATTTATGAAGCTGATCTCATTTAGTCGGAAAAAGATTATGAAAATAAGATGTAAGTCCATTTTAAACATTATGTGAACAATTTACATAGGAAAAAAACCTGATTACAACTCAAGAAGATGAATAAAGAAAATTAAAGCAAGACAAAAAGGTGGCAATGCTTATGTAAAAGAAAGAATAAAGACTTAAAAAGTCAAGCGCTAGAACAAATTGCCAATAGCTACATAAATAAAACAAGTAATTAAAAAAAATGCTAGACTTAGGGTGCGTTTGGGACAGCTTTACTGTTACTGTGCTTCATAAAAATTTGTTAAACGGATGTTTCGGGCATTACGGCAAACCTACGTTGGAAAAATTTCTGCGGCGCATCCCTGCTTCCCACGACCTTTCACTGCCTCCCGCGGTCCGCTGCTTTCCGTGGTTTCAAGGTCAAAAATATCGCAAATGCCCCGACTACATAGGCCTAGCGGAAGTCTGCTCTTCTCTCGAGAGTTCCTCCTACGACCTCGCTGACGGCAATGCGGTGAACCTCCATGGGACGGAGCTTCGGCTAGGGCTTCCGGGATCTGAGTCGCCGATACGCAAGGAGAAGGTGGATCTCACTCTCAAAAACTTCCCTGTTGGTGCAAAGAGAGGGTTCTCAGACGCGATTGATGGAAAAGGAAAGTGGGGTTTCTCTGGGAGGGGTGGATCCGGGGTGGAAATGGAGAATGGTGGCGCCTTGTTCTCTCCTAGGGTTTTGCGGAGGCGGTGGAAATGACATGTCAGTGAATGCCGTGCAAGCGCAGGAGAAGAAGACTCAGGGACCTTCTACTACGAAGTAAGTTATTGAGTTTGGAATCAGGGTGAACTCTCCTTTTGCTGGGCGATTTCTTGTGGTACGTCTTTTCATGGATTGTCTGATTAGTGTTAGGAAGTAGACGTGGAGCATTATGTGTGAGAAATTGATGAGACATATTGTAGCTAATTTGTGTTATTTTTTTCTTGTTTTATCTTTTTTTTTTTTTACTTTTTACATATCTGTATGTGATTGCTGTTCACTTCCAATAGTATTAGCTCATTTTTGTTTAATGTTAGTCTCAATTTATTTGCTTTAAGACTTTGGGGAAAAAAGGGGATGAAGAATTTACTAATATTACCTAGAATTTGGCTCTTTCAGTTCTTCCTTGATCTAGATTCAGAAATGTGGCATACAGATTTTCTATTGGTTTTGACGGATTGTCGTTAAAAGAAAAAAAAAAGGTTTGGGATACCCCTAGTTGAGATTAATTCAGCATACTTGATACTTGTTTTTGAATCACAAGACACTTTTTTCCTATTATGTAAGATGATCTTTATTTGTGTTATGTGCCTGAAAAGAAAAAAAAAATTACATTTAAACAAATTTTTTTCATCTTAATATATAAGGGTAGTATGGTAATTTGTTTGTAAACATGTACAACAAAGCAGTTTGACAGTTATACTATCCAAACAAAATATAATGATTTATGTACAATAACTTCAAAAAGTAGCTTTCTGTACACCAACTTCACAACCTGCTTTACGGACAGCTGCAGCCGTCCCAAACACACCCTTAGATGGCAGCAAAAGCTTTATGCACATTAGTAGGGGTGGAGAGCATAAGCAAAACGAAAAACCCAAAAAAATCTGCCGGTTGCCTGGGTAGAAGCAAAGGTCGCTTAGAGAACTTGCAGGAGCAACACAAAAATTGATCATCACCCCCAGCAAAGCATATGATCTGAATGACCGTCAATCATTAGAAGTAAGCTTTTAGCTTATCATAAGATTTCCAGCTAGACTTTTATGCCCAATTCACCTTTTAACAGAAGGCAACAGTAGATGTGCAATACAGATTCTGCCCAAACTTTCTTGAATTTTTTTCCTTCTACAAGTAGTAAATAAAGTAATAGGTAGCAAGATAAAAACCAACATTCATCTTAGAAGAAACATCATTCATTTTCAAATTTATTCAGAACCTGAGCAATATCTTGTCTAATTAAGAAGGAAGGGAAAAGTGAGATATTGTTGCAAAGAATATTATAGGAGATGTCACATTCGAAGAAGAGGTTAGCAATAGTTTCATAATTTTAAAAGTAGTGACAACAATAAGGTTGGGATTGAATGTTTCTTCTTAGTAAATTATTTGTGCTTCTAAAGCTATCACTACCTTGCCATTAGTATTTATGATAAGTTTGATCATTTCTTTATAAAACCTAAGATAACTCATCTATTACTCTCAACATAGATTTCAACATATGCAACATAAAAATAAATTCAAAATGAACAATGACACCTGGAGGAACTTAGATGCATGTTGGTTGGAGCAATCATGTGGAATCCCCTCACACACTCCCTTGAAATCCACTAGAATCTTCTTCCTCTCTCACAATCTCACAATTTCTCCCCTACTCAAAGCCCTTTATTCAACGCTATCTCATAGAAGGCTCAACCCTCAGACTGCCCAAAGACGTTTTCTTAGGTTATTAAGAGAGCTTAAATAGTGTGCTTCAAAAAATCCTAATAGTATGATTAGTTCAATTTTACCCTGTTAGTACTGCATGATGAATATTAGTACAGTACGATCAGTGCAATTCCAACACGGATTGTACATTATGAATGAACAATTGAATAATAAGGTTAGTTCAACAGAATCATACTTTTTATAGTACGAACCCTGGGATGATCATATATCATCTATGTCAATCACTTTAAAACATCGAACAATATTATTTGGTTAGTACCACATGAGTAGAACAAAATTTTAATTTCAAATAACTGCCTAATTTAATTAACAGCGGGTTGGGTTTCTTAAAATATATTATCGTCCTATATGATTAAGCGGTCGTACAACATGATTAGTTAAACTTTATTTTAATTTTTTTCTACTTAATTAAAAATTAAATTAATTTTTAATTACATATATTGTACAATACTATATATATTATCCAATACATTTTCAAAAAAGTTCTAACACATGATTATAAAGAATTGATATACAAAGTAGGATGGTACCACGAGGGCTTACTCCACCATTAGTGAGTTAAATGATACTAGGCTGGTGCCACAAGGGGCTTGCTCCACTACTAACATACAACCATAAGAAAAAGAAGCATATATTAGGGGCATACACCTAATCATAGAGGATCAAATAATCATACAAAATGGAAGCTAATATTAGAGACATACAAAAAATAATAGATGATCGATATACAAATTAAGATGATGCCATAACAGGATTACTCCCCCATTAGTGGGTTCAAGGAAGCATATAGGATTCTATGAGAATTGACTTATACGTAGACTATTTTTTATAGAACTGAGAGGCAGCTCTTGAATGAGAAGATTTACATGTTAAGTCATAAAGTTTTAAAAATAAAGGATACCATAAGAGATTTTACACTAATTATTTAAGGATATGGTTTAGTATGTTTGGGGATTTTAAATCTTGTAAACTTTTGTATAGATTTTAGATCCCATCTTATCATTAGGAACTTGTTCCTTTCTAAGATTTTAACACATTTGAAAAATATACATAAATAATGCCAAGAAAAATATTTCTTTTATTATAACACTCCTTTTTAATTATATTTGCCATAATATTACTTAATATATCATCCATTGATAGGTAACATTGGATGATCCCCTTTACAATCAAATAATTTATAAGATCATCCTTGTTATACTTTTTCCACCATAAATAGACCATCCCAAGTTAGTTTAAATTTACTACCTGTATTTCGATGACTAAGATGGGTCTTCACAAAAATATGACCAAGCCTCCTACATGGAATGTTCTCGGATGAACCAACTTAACATTAGCTTGAATCTACTTTCCTTTGTATAAATTGAGCTTTTATTGAGCACGAAAATGCTTCTCTTCTTAACCTTTGAGATCATCTAGTTTGAGTCTTACATATTATTTAACAATATGAAGTAATGTTGACCTCATTTTTGTGGGAGGTCAATAGGACCCACTTGGGTTTATTTTTGGTGAACTAATGATTAGAAGATGACCACTTCCCAACCATATAGGTTCTAGTCAAAAAACAAATCCAAGTCTAGTCAAATCTAGTTTCACCCCTAAATTCAATTCCAAGTTCAATTTTCAACAAACTTTCAATTAACCTTCAAATCATTTCCAATCAATCTCAATCATTGATTTTTTTTTCATTGATGTGGATAATTCAAAATCAGTCAGACAATTCCAAAACCCAATCCAAATCAAAAATTCCAAACCAAATCCTAAGGTTAAGGGCCTTGGTCTTCAAACCCTTTCTGGGTTAATTTTTTGTCACCTAGAAACCTAGTCAAATGTCCTATGATTTGGGGTCTATCAATTGCATCTTGCTTATATGTGTCTCTAACATCAACCCACTAAATTTGAACCCATTATGAGGTTCCTAACCCTAAAAATTGGATTTATTCCCAAAAGCTACAAAACCTTCAATTATTCACTACCTATGCTAATAGATTTGCCATTTAGTGGAATTTGACTTTGGGACTCTTTCCAAACTCTCCAACCATACTCATTAACCTCGTCATGAATTTCTAATCAGCAACCTATATTTTTGGGACCAATTAGTCCCAGGGCTGACTAGGGGTCACAATGACCAAAATACGCTTTAAAGGGTTTTTTGGTATTTTACCCAAAATTCAACATAACTTTCCCATAACAATTTTCAAAAACTATCACAATGGACCTAAATTATCATTAGGAACACATTGCAACCAAACCCATACTTTGGTTTGACCGAGTTGACCAAGTTAACCATGGTTAATCAAAGTGGACCTTAAGGGATTGAACACCCATTTCAAATCAAATGAGCTCCCATTAACTTGGGACCACTCCCACTGAGTTCATATGATCCATATGAACTCAATGGATCCAACCCTTAGCCCTAGGTGAACTTGGTGGACCAAGTAAACTAAGTTTGACCGAAACCCCCATACACTTCTACTATTTCAAACCCTTTGGTCAGGACTTTTCCAAACCCATTCAAACCCACGGGTTGACCTATTGGGTCCTCTAGATACCACTTGAGGACTCAAGCCTTGGCCCGCTTGGTTTTGCCATTTGGCTTGACCTAAATGCCCAAAGATAGGTTCCCCTTGAGCTAAATTCAAACCTTGGTATAATTGGATCAGACCAATATTGACACTAGGTTTCTCTTGACCCTATACACCTTCCTTAGTTGACCCAACCCTTAGGTCAACTTGGATAAGAAATTAGGCTTGCTCAAAGTGGCCAAAACCAGTATGGGTTAATCCATTTCTTGACCTAAGCCTAACCTAGCTCAATTAACATTTTCATTAGGTGGCCCTAGACCTAAGACACTTACCCTAGTTAGCCCCATCCTTGGATTAACTTGGGTCAACCTCTAGGTTAGCTCAAATTGGTCAAAACCACATTGATCTGAGCCATTTCCCACCATAAAATCTATCAAGCTCAATTGCCACTTGTATTGGGTAGTCCTTGACTTAACCCATCTCCCACCTAAACCTTATGATTTGACTCAACTTAGGATGCACCCAAGTTGATCCAAACCATATATGTTTGGGTCAACTCGAGCCTACTTATTACATTGGGCTATTTCAAGGCAATTCTGCTCATGATTTAGCTTGCCAAATCCCTAGCGGTCTATCCAGCTAAGCCCAACCTAGGCCCCTGGCAGGCGGCGACTGGAGCAAATGAGAAACTAGCTTCGGTGGTCCCCCATCCTTGAGCTCTACCTGAAAGCTTCTAGAGGTTGACTTCACTATTCTTGAGCTCACAAGGCTCTAGGATGATGTCCCCTTCCACCTAGAGTCCATCCAGTTGTCCGATAACGCAATCAGAGCCATCATTTGCCATGGGGATGACTTGTATAGGGCACCCTCACCAAGACCCTCTCATTCAATACTATCTTTAAAAAATCACTCTCCAGATCTCCTTGAAGATTTCCCTCTCATTCCCGAGCTTCCTATTTATTCCCAACCATCATCCTAAGCGAGCTCCAGAAAAAAGCTCTCCACCTCCCACTGAAAGTCTTACATTTAATGGACCTTCGGCCAAGACATTTGAAGGAGAAGTCTTCTTCTTAATCCATTCAAGCTTCCTATTAAAAAATTATTCATTCGAGCTTTCTCCATGGTAAAATTCCATTCCTGAGCTTCCTAGTTAGGTAGTCTGGTCAAGTGTGAAGGAAACCTTCACATTAATGGATTTCCACTGTTGGATTGAGCATTTCAACTATTTTGATGCTTTCTGCAAATTTTGGTGAGGTTTCACTGGTGGGATCTCTTAGGTCATGCTAGAATATGCTAATGGCTATGGGAATGAATGGGAGGTGGAAGACATATTCAGAACCATCAATTTCAAGCAACTTCGATTATATGCAGTGATATCAAATCATTATGAACCATAGTCGTCCAATTAAGCATCCAATGATTGTAGTTAATCCTACATTATCTAGTCATCCATAACGATTGGCTGACCAATCAAAGTGCACCCGCATGTAAAAGCACGGCTGTCAAGGCAATTTTGTATTTTAAAAAAATCAAAACTATAAGGAACTTCAAAATTCATATCTCCTAAACCACTTAGTTGATTTAGGTGTTTTAAGTCTCATTGGAAAGATCTTAGGGAGATTTTCAAAAGTCTTTTGGTCCCAACCCTCAATTATTTCTATATAATTATTTATTTCAATTTTAAATTTTATGTTATTAATGTATTTATGTGCTTATTTGATGTCACCAAGGCTTGGGACTTTGGGAGAGTGAATTTATGCATGTCTTTGACATGTCCAAATTTTCCCTCTACTATTTGATGTGTTTGAGGGCATGCTTGACTCAATTTAAGCTTAGGGGTCATCGTTTGACCCCTTTGTTCAAATTGGTATTATGATATATCTAATGAGAATTAGGAATTGAGTTTTGTTGTGCTGATTGTGCTTAATCTAAGGGGTTTAGAGCCACTAATTTCACCTTTTTCCAAGACTAGCGTAGTGACTTATGAGTTTTGTAAGGTGACCTAGTGGTTACCTTAGGTGGCTTGGTTAGCTACCTTAAAGAGATCCATTTGGACCCAAATTTAGAGGTCTTGGACCTTTACATTAGGGGATCTCTTGGTCCAAAATTTAATGGATTTGGTGCCCATTTGGTTCACAAACTAGTAACCTAAAAATCCCTTCTTAGATTTGGCCTAAAACCTTAAGTAATTAACTAAAAATTCATATTATATCCTAAAAATTTACATAAGGACTCTAATTAATCCTTATTGAACTTTTGACCTTTGAAAAATAAATGGCCAATCAGATGACTTTTAATTTAGCCTAAATTAAATTTCTATGGAAAATTGATAATTAATTCAAATAAATATTTAAAATATTAAATAATTCTAAACAATACCTAAATACTTGGGGATGATTTCAAGTGGTTTGGGATTGATTTGGATTGAAATAAAAAAACCTCCTTAATTGAGGCAATTTTGAAAATTCCAAAAATAGCCAATTTTTGAAAAACCACCAATAATTCCAAAAAATCCAATTAAATCAAAATTAATGTCATTCAATTCTAATTAAAAGTATAATAATTTAAAAAATATCAAAACCCCAAAATTAAGCTAAAGTAAAAATTCAACTTTTCGATTAATAATAGTTCAGTTATGTCAAAACCTTAGAAAATCATAACTTAATATAGAAAATTCCAAATTGAGAAAACAAAACAAATACTCATTTTAATGTCTAAAATTTAATAAAAATGTCAAAGCCCTAATACAAACATTAATTTTAAAATTCTACTTTAACCCCCTAATGAACACATTTAAATAATTCCAACAATTCAAAAATTACCCAGCTTAGGATCTACCCCAACCACACGGCCTTTAGCATACACTTTAGATGGTTTGCTAGGAAAACAAACTCTAGTGTAGGCTAGCTGATGTTAACATTTACTGTTTTAGGTCAGGCTCCATGAGTTTTTCATTACATGTTGTGATTGAAAAATGATTGATATCAGTGTTTACTTACTTTAACAATAATTTATGAATTGATTTGATGGGTGATTGCTTACCCTTTAGTTAGGATCGATCTAGTTGCTCACTGAGTTTTCTAAAGGTGGCCACACTCATGCATGGTAATAAAAAGGGAGCTAAATTAATAGTTACTAAAATTGCTATAGTTGCTTTTACTGCTTAGCCCACAAATAAATAAGAGTGTGGAAAATTGTGATTTGCTTTATTGTATATATATAAATTGCTTAGGATGTGTTTTTATTTTTTTTTTAATACTTAGGATAACCCGCAAGAGAGTATAGATTTTTATTTTTATGTCAATGTAATTTATTTAAAAGTTAAGATTTGTGAAAATTAGTCTTAGAGTAGGGATACATGTATCCAAAATTGAATTCCAAAGAGGAGATACCCCTCAAGGGGGTAGTCCTTTTCCATTTGAAAGCACAATTTTAGTTTATTTTAATACCCAAAGGGGAAAAGAATAACCTCCCCCTTCCGGAAGTTTTCTTTCCCATTTGGATATCCAGATATGATGAATCCAAGGAGTTTTAAGATGAGAAGGATAAAGAGTTGAAGACAAATACTATGCCACTCAAAGTCACTTGCGTCTATCCTAGGGTTAGAATCCAGGTTTATGTGTAGTGGTGCCCGATCACTTTTAATTTCTGTAATTTTGGGTTGTAATAAAAGGGGCATTTTCCTACAAAAATTATTTTAAGGAATTAATTAAATTGATTGATGTGTTTTGATTTGATTTAATTGTTTATAGGGTTGTTTGCTTTTTCTAGTTTTTTTTTGGTGATTTGTATGTCATTTTTGTTTTAGCCTGAAGTTTTTCAAAGGCTTGTGAGGGTACATATAAAATTTTTCTACTTAAAATTAAAATTTAATTTTTAGGCCAACATAAAAACTATAACAATCTAAGAAGTAAGCTCGTAAGCTCGGAACTAACACAAGTTAGCATAAGTATATTTTGCCTTCTCCTCCTTAATTTTCACCTCCCCGCCTATGGGTTATAGTAGACCACCTTGCCTTTGAGGGTGCATATTTTTCAAGGGAATGTTATGCAATCTCTAGGAATTTAATCCTTTTTCAAAAACTAATATATTATTTTTAAGCATTTAGTTAAGTTGATTACCATGCAATACATTAAAAACTAATTAAAAGAGTCTAGAATTTTAATTTCATTTATCTTTTAGCATTTTTCTCCCACAAAAGTTGTTGCAAATCTATTCTCATGACTTATGTTTTGATGATTGACAAACACTATTGATTCTCTTGGACTGCCTGTTATTGACCTCATTTTTCGAGGTTAATTTCCCCGAATTCAATTCTAACACCTAGGTCTTCCTAACCTAGAATAGACGTCACCCATAGGATTTCCCTTAGGTGGATGCCCACTGACGTAGCATCGACTCGAACTTACCACTCAGCTCGAATCAAAATCGATTCAATCTAGATTCTAATTCAACTCCAAACGAACTCAAATCAAACTCAATTTATTATTCATCAATTCGCCTCGACTCAATTTAATGCGATCTAATTCATTTTTGATCAAATTGATACATCATTGGACTCAAATCAACTCACCAATTAAATCCCAAATTCTTTCTAGTAATTTTTTTTATTTTGATCAAATCCTAGCCAATTCCTAAATCCTAACCGTTGATTTTAATTAAAATGAGAAGGATAATCTGTAGTTAATGCTGATCCAAACTCCCAATCCCACGATCACCCTCTCCCTCTTGTTTTCGGAAAACCACCCAGCCCTCACCGTTACTCTCTCTCTCCCACACTCCCATTCGCGAAACAACTGCCCGTCTCCCTCTCAAAAAAAAAAAAAATTTCGGAACTCCTCCAGGCAATATACGCACGAAGCCTCTTCTCCTACTCCATTCGCCCCTTGCTCTCTGCTCGAACGAAGCCCTCATCACTCGCATAGATAGACCGAACTCCCCTCTCCTCAGTTCGCACAACCCAGTTCGGAACTCCTCCCCATTCGCACGAAGCCCACTTCACCTCCTAGCTCTTAGCCTGAAATCCCCTACTCTCGCACTCTCTCATTCACACACAGAGAACGGATCTCCCTCTCAGTTCGCGTGAGAAGTCCAGTCGGCCTTCCTCCCTTGGTCGCATGAGAAGCCCCCAAGCCGTCACTCGTCTCCTTCCAGTTCGCACAACACACCCCTCACAGAAAATCCAATCTCGCAATCCCTTCTCTCTCTCTCTCTCGCTTGAGAAACCCAGGCGGACGAACCCCATTCGCACAGACCGAACTCCTCCATTCTGACGTCGCTGCAGTTCACGATCCAAACATGAGAAGTGCAGTTCATGAAATTCAGTCTCCTCTCTGTTTCTCTCGGCTCGTCTCCTCACAGCCCCGTCGCCTCCCTCTCCACAGTTCCGAAATCCCATTTGTTTTGCTCCAAGGAAACTGATTCGAGCATTCTTTCCTCAAGTAAGTTCAGGTATATTACTTCTTGGCTCTTCCTCCTTAATCTATTCTATCTTTTTCTAATTTATTGTTTAGTTTTATGTGACGGATCAAGAGAAAACTTTGTTTGAAGAAGATTTTTGTTTCTTGAAATCATGTTCATTTAATTCTTTCTCATAGAGTTTAAAAGAAATTTGAGTGTGAATTTTGTTAGGGAATATAAATGATGAATTTTGCTTTCTAAGTTGTGAATGTGCTAGATTTGTCTTGGAAAGTCAAGGGCTGAAACTCATTCCTTTGTAAAATGGTGTATGCATAATATGGGATGCTATCCACATTTATTGCTTAAATGAAGTTTTGTTTTTCCATTATTTATTAAAGTTCTGTTTGAACTTGTTTTCTCAATATCATCATATGAAACGTATTTGTGATACAAGGATGAACAAAAATCCATAGACACACACACATACATGTATAGGCATTATATCAAAATCACATAAATTAATCCCAACAGCTACACGTGTCACATGCAATTCATAACCCTTACATTTATTGATGGTTTTATTAGTTTAGTTTCTTAATAATGTGTAGATTTAATTCTAATTGTAAGTCTCTTGTAAAGTATTTTGGAAAAATGAGTTAGAAAGTATTCATAGATTTTATGCGAGGTTGTGTTGTGTTTAACTTTGAAAGATGAAATGTGTGTATTTTGGAGAAGTTAAGAAAATGTGGAAAAGTATAGTATGATATTTTTGGGAGGACGAAGTGGATGAATCTTGTAGTGTGTATTTGTGTTGAGAAGTATATAAAGTGTATATTGAAGAAAAAGTGTATAGAGTTTGGAAGATGGAAAGTATTTGTTTTGAAATATGGAGTATGTGAATTTGTAATAGTGAAGTGTATAAAAGTGTTTTGAAAAGGAAAAGTTTAGTGTGTGCTCTTTGAATGGTAAAATGAAACTTAATCGTTGGAGAATGAAAAATGTTCTTTTTGAAAAGGTAAAATGTCTAAGTGTGAGAATGCTTAAATATGGAAATGTGGTGGAATTTGTGTATATTTTGAGAGAGGAAATTGTGGAGATTTGAAGGGTAAAATGTGTTGGTTTTGAAAAGTAAATTTTGAGTTTTTGGAGAGTGAAAGGTGTATGTTTAAAAGATGAAATGTGAGAAAGGTGAAAAATAAGTGTTAGATTATGAGAAATAAAATATGTATATGTCAAATTGTGTTTTAAAGTGTGTGTTTGTTAAAGGTTGAATTGTTATAAGAAGTAAGGTGCAAGTGTGTTGAATGGTGTTTTGAATGTGTAGTTATTCAAAGTTGAAGTATTTTGAGAGGTGAGAGGTGTGAGTGTTAAAAAGTGAGTTAGTTGGGTTTTAACTAGAAAATGTAAATAAAAATGCTAAAAAGCAAGTCTTCTTTCTCTCTCTACCTCTCTTCTATCTCCCTTTTTATTCCCCCTCTCTCATGCATCGGGATAAATTTTGGAAAAGTACAAAGTGTGCTTTCAAAAAGGAAGGTTTCAAAAAGACATTCAACCAAGCTAGTGTTCAAGCCCGAAAAAAGGTACGTCTTTATTTTCAGTAAATTTCAATTATGTTATTATTAATTATTAAACATGCTCTAATCCTTGTTTTCTTTTCTTTATTGACATAAATTGCGAGGAATGGTACCGATCGAGGGAACAAAAGGACAAGGAGCTAATGACGTCAGTCGCCTCTATCCAACCGGGTAGATGTGCTACGGGCGGAACCATCGGGTCGTAGCCCCCGGTGACTGTGAGTATTCTAAACTTAGAAAACCTTTAGAGGCCCCCTTGATGTGGTTTATGCGAACCCTTCCTTTTTAGGTCCCTATAGTAACTTCAATTTATTAGGTTTATTTTTGTTTTATTATAGATCCTTAAACCCCTTTATACGTACGCAAAGTCCTAAGGGTTAGTAATAACAAAAATTTCACCCTATACAACAGTAGTGGCACTTAAGGACAAAAATTAAGGACCGAGTCTTAGAAAACTTAGATTTATGATGCATGCACACTTTAGGATAGAAACATATAACATAGAAAACTTAGTGACACCTCACTCTAAAATTAGTGAACATCTTTAAATTAAAATTCAATCAATTAGAAAACTTTAGTCAATAATTAACCTATATAGGACATATCAAAACCATACAACCTGTTGCACACACTTAGAATTGTTTGTTAGGACAACCGACTCTAGATTTAGGTTAGGCCGGTGTTTATTTTCTTACTGCTGTGTGATGGGCTTTCTCGATTTTTATTGCATGTTAGTTGTAAAATCGTTGGTATGTTTGTTTACTTACTCTTACTGCACTCTGTGATGTGATTTCGTTGACGATTAGATTACCCGTAGGTTAGGAGCAATCTAGTTGTTAACAAAATTTTTTGCAGGTGGCCACAC
This sequence comes from Dendrobium nobile, assembly GCA_022539455.1. Lineage (NCBI taxonomy): Eukaryota > Viridiplantae > Streptophyta > Magnoliopsida > Asparagales > Orchidaceae > Dendrobium > Dendrobium nobile. The sequence continues at coordinate 32,102,085 of CM039723.1, read as the reverse complement.
TCATGTAGTACAGTTAAAAGGGGCTAATTAATTAATAATTATATAAATGCTACAGGTGCTTCAGCTGCTTAACCGCCAAAATATAAAGGAGTGTGGCCAAGTGTGGCTAATTGATTTAATTTAAATGAGAATATATAACTGCTTGGGATGATTTTGCTTAGGATAACCCTGCAGGTGGTCTAGATTTTCTTTTTCTTTCTTTGAAATGTAATGTAATGTAAATATGTTTGAAAAATGTGAAAGTGATTTTGAAAGTGGGATATCACATCCAATTTGGAATCCAAAGAAAGAGAATATACCTTAAAAGATTATTCTCTTTTATTTGGAAAGCCAAATTAGGATGATTTTAGTATCCAAATAGAAAAGAAAATACCCCCTTTAGGGATGAGTTTCTTTTCATTTGGATATCCAGACCCGACAGATCCAAGGAGTTCGTAGAAAAAGAAAGAACAAAATGAAGAAACAGAAGAAAGAAGATGAAGAATTGAAGATACAAAAAAGAATATATCCCATTTCAAAAATCACTTGCGTCGTTCTTAGGATTAGAATCTGGGTTTGTTGTCGGTGGTGCCCGGCCACTTTACTTTTCTGCAAATTCTGGGTGTAATTATATGGACATTGGACATTATATTTTGGATTATTTAAAATGATTGTTTATATTATTTGTGCAGTAGCTTTTTTAGGAACCTTGCATGTCGTGTTTTGTTTTAGCCTGGATACGAATCGGAGTGCTTTTTTTTGTAAGGGTACACTTAAAATTCTTCTACATGTAATTTTTAATAAAATATTTTAGGCTCACATAGTAATTCTAACGATCTAAGAAATAAGCTTGGGGCCGCCGAGAGTCAGCATAAGAATATTATTACTTTCTCTTCCTTGTTAGGCACCTCCCCGCCTGCAGGTTCTGGCAGACCACTTGACCTATGAGGGTGCAGTTCTGTCAAGGGGAAGTTGTGCAATTTCTAGAGAAAAACCTATTTTCTAAGCCTAATTTTTAAACAGCTTTATATTCATTTTATGCATTCGAGTCAATTAGCATGCATTGCATTAGATACAAATTAAAAAGAGTCTAAAATGTTAATTGCATTATTTTTAGGCATAATTCACCCTACATAAGTTAAGGGGCCAATTAGGAACTGTCTTAGATGTCGGCCCCCCAATTCCTTAAAACTTAAACAATATCCCTACCCATCTTTCATAAGAGACTGGACACATGATTTTAAAACGCATAGGTGGTTAGCTGGCTCCCCAATCCAGGCCGGGGTAAGTCCAGATTTACACTTCATTAGTTAGGTTCGGGTTATTACACTCGTAGCACCCAAATTAGATTTAGGTTCTGAGGCAGATTCTTTTAAGATCTTAAGTCCTTGCCCTCCGGGAATATAATCCTAAATTTTTAATAAAATGTCAACTTAAACATAAAATTTCTCTCTTAAAATGTAAAGCCCAACATAGGATAGACTAAGGTTGTCTCTGAGCTTCTCAGAATTCGGCTCCTCCTACTTTTTCTCCTTTGACTCGCTAATAAATGTTCAACATTGAGCTTTCTCCTTGAAAAATCCTTACTTCTGTTCCTTGTCTTCTACTTTGTAGTCAAAAGGGTATGAAATCACTGCTTTAATTGAGAGTTTTCTTAGGAGCATTCCTCCTAGGATGTAATTAACTATAGGAGCTTGCTCCTATAGGGATTTGAGAACCCCAGACTAAAATAAACCTTGTTTTATTCATATAAAACAAGGGAAGAATCTTTGGGAATGCAGATATCTTTAAAAACTTCATTTTTAATCTTAAATATATTTGTAGGATGTTATTATTATCTTTTTAGATAATATAATTTTCTACTTGATATATTCAATTTTAGAATGATAAATTTTATAAAACTCATTCTTACTTTTGGATGTCTTGAAGGATTTTATGTTCATCTTTCAAGATGATATAATATTCTCTTTGCTAAATCTAAATAAAAGAATGAATAAATTTTTCAAAAAGCTTATTTCTATTGTTAAACACATTTTTTAAGAATTTCATGTTTATCTTTCGAAATAATATGTTATTCTTTGAACTGTGTTTGATTATAGAAATATCAAATTTTAAAACCCTATTTTAATATTGAATTCATTATAGAATATTGTGTCAGTCTCTCGAGATTGTACTTTATTCTTAATATAGTATTCGATTGCAAAATAGGATAAATCAAAATCTGCGTGGTGACATAATTTTTCCCACCACCTGTTACTTCTAATTTTTCGGGAATCGAAGATCGGACGAACAAATGAAGCCAGTTCAAGATTGCGTAGGTTAAGGTTGAGTTAGTCTGTACTTTATTTTTTCTCCTCTTGAGTCTATTTGTAATGTTCAAAGGGACTAATGTAAAATAATCCTACACACACACACTTGAGAGACTTAGAATTTTTGTTTTTACTCATATCGGCCAGGACGATATTTACATCGTCCTGGACGATATAGCTTAAAACAGAAAATCTAATCAGGGGTTCTTAATTAAGGCAGCCGTCATTAGCAAATCGGCCTGGATGATATGTTTATCAGCAAGGACGATAGGATCAAAACAGAAAGAAATTGCCGCCATAAACAATTAAGGTATTATGTATTTTTGGCAATCAGCCAAGACGATATTGGATCGGCCTGGACGATATTCACAATTATGCCTTAATTAATCAGACAAATCAAGGAAGTAATTAAGGATGGTTGATACGATGACATCGTCCTAGACGATCGCAGGATCGGCCAGGACGATCTAGACAAAAACCTTAGTTACTTCTGGACGATTAATATCGGCCAGCACAAATTCAGGGTGATACTCTGGACGATTTTCCTCTGATTTGAACTGATCAGCTTGGACGATCGTGATATCATCCAGGACGATCAAGCCAATTTTCAATCGTCCAGTTTGCATTCAGGGCGATGCCCCGGCCGATCTCATGAGATTTGTACTGATCGGCCAGGACGATGTCAATATCGTCCTGGACGATATAGTTGGCAACTTGCAATTAATGAGCTTCTTTGAAGCTCTTCTATTTAAGAGCTCTTGTTCAACATTTTTAAACATCTTTTGCTGCTGCCTTTACCTGAGAAGACCTTGAAGAGAGAAAGAGAGAAAGAGAGAGAGAGAGGATCTTGTGAGGGGGAGCTTGTGAGGGGATTCACAAGGGTTGCTTCAAGGATCGCTCTGCTTCTTCTTCTTCTAGAGTTTCTCGTCCGTGGAAGGGTTGGTAGAGGTAAGGATTCAGCAACTGATAGTGGTTCTCTGCCAGCTTCAGGAGGAAGAAAAAGGAGATAGGTTCTCTACCTTGCTGGGGTGGCAAAAATAGGTTCTTTGTAAAGGCTTCTCCGCCTAGCTATGGGGGCTAAAGGAGAGTCACGATTGTAGTGCAATACTCGGAGGGCGCCTCCGGGGAGTGGACGTAGGTCGAGTTGACCGAACCACTATAAATTTTTGTGTTCTTGTTTCTTGCTTCCGCACTTTAATTTCCGCACTTATTTTTTCTTATGGTGTGTTTTTGGTTTATATGATTTTACTTCTTTGTGAAAAGAATTTTTTAAAATACCAATTCACCCCCGCCCTCTTGGTTAGCTTGGGCCAATTCTATAGGGCTTAACATCCCTAACAAACTTTCACCCTTCGCCCTTTCACACTCTCCTAGTATGGGAAGAGAATCCTTCGGTTGTTCACACTCTCCTAGTATGGGCAGAGAACCCTTCGTCCTTTCACACTCTCCTAGTGTGGGCAGAGAACCCTTCGTCTTTTCACACTCTCCTAGTGTGGGCAGAGAACCCTTCGGCTGTTCACACTCTCCTAGTGTGGGCAGAGAACCCTTCATCTGTTTACACTCTCCAAGTGTCAGCAGAGAACCGGATCTCCTTGAGAGATCTCCTCACAATAAATCTAGAAGAAAGAAAGAAAAGAGTGAAGTAATCCCAAATTATAAGTAGAGATTCTTATCTTTGAACACCAAGCGAAGCCTTCACGCTCTAGTGGTAGGAATCCTCCTTTGAATGCTCTCTCACACTCTCTCCTTGACTCTTCTTCTAATAGGCACGAAGATCAATGAGCAAAAAGATTGGGTGGCAGTAAAAGTTGGACCGTATATAGGAGAGACAAGAAAAACCGTCCAAAACTGCAAAATTTTTAAGTTAACACGTAATGGATCGTCCCGTACGATCGTGGATCGTCCCGTACGATCGTGGATCATCCCGTACGATCGTGTATCGTCCTGGACAATTTTACTTAAAGTGTCAGAAATGATCCTAATGAATATTGGTACAAATTGTGTTCGTACAAGATTATCGTCCCGTACGAACTAGGTTCGTCTGGATGATCAGTTATTCCATAGGTCGGTTCCCAAAAAGTGCAGAACGCCTCCAAAATGTGAAGTGTTGATTCACTTCGTCCCGGGACGATCAGGACATCGTCTGGATGAAATTTTTATAAAGGACAACTCGTCCTAGAACGATTATGAATTTCGTCTCAACGAAATTTTTACAGAGAAGAATTCGTCCTGGGACGATTTGGATTTCGTCTGGTCGAAATTCTCACAGAGACCAAGTCATCCTGGGATGAAAATAATTTCGTCCTGGACGATCAGGACTTAGAAAATTTTCTCAATTCCTGATCGTTCCATTGCTCTTACGAGGAGATAACTGACCTGATCGTCCTGTACGAACTATGTTCGTCCCGTACGATCAGTACAACTTTTGTAAAATCTCTTTATGTGTGTGTGTGGTTTTAATTATTCACTTAATTACAATCACTCCCTCTCAATTTAAAGATTAATTTAAAGCTTCAATTTACAAAGGATTGTATGCTGAATTTGATTTGAAGTCTTCATGGTTTGGAGTTCGATTTTCCTAAAATGTTAGTACACCCAAGAGCAAAAATAATTCTTCTAAAAAATGTTAGGAGATAACTACACATAAAAATATAATATTTGGAATCATCAAAATCATATAAGTTGCATGAATGTAAAACATGCTAATAGCAACTCTCTTAACAATCTCACCCTTTTTGATGATGGCAAAATAATTATTGTTTGTAGGATTAAATTCTAAGAATCTCCTAAACTCCCCTTGAATTGATGAATACATGAAAAATAAGGAGGCACAAATTCAAATTTTTTTTTTTTCAAAGAGGACACACAAAACACAACTACAAAAACGACGAACATAAACTTCATAAAAAGAATTATCGAAAAATAAACAATAATTTCTCTTCCTTTTTGACAACAGTAAAAAGTGAAGAAGAAAAGAAGGCTTGAAATGTAAGCCGTAGTATGAAATTCATTTAATAATTTAACCTTGAAAGTGATTGAAATAAAGTATGCAAATAAAATTAAAACATTAGACAAATCATAGAATTTCATATAATTTAAGAGGTGATATAAGATAGATAATAAAAAGAATTTATCAAAGACATGAGTCAATTTAGACACTAAGATAAAGAAAATCATTGCACTAAAGATGAATAAAAATTGTATATTTCAAATTTCAATGTCAATTATAAATAAACATAAGATCAATTTGAATTAAGAGATTAAAAGAGTTTGGAAAAAAGTAACTACCACATGTGGCGCTTTGCGCATTTTTTTTAAATTTATGACACATTTTTGTGCATCTTTTTACTTTGGGCTTATTTTGTGCATCTTTTTCTCCTTGAGAACTTTTGCGCATTCCTTTTGATTTTTGTACATTTATACAATTTTTCAAGAGTAATTGAATTCTTTCCAAAATCAATAATCTAAAATTTCAAATTTTTCTAAGTGCTTAAATACTATTTGAAAGATGAAATACAAAATAAAAAAACATCTAAATTTCAGTAATAATATTAAAAATAATGTAGTCTAAATGAGAGACATGAAATTGAAAATCCTAATAATATCAAGTTATAAGCATCACTTAAATTTAGAATAATTAGATTTTATAATGAAATTAATTTTAATTTATAATTTAGTTTAAAGCACTATTAAGATTAAAAAATCTAATAATATTCATAATTACTAACACATATTTCAAAAAAACAATTCAAATCTAAAGCAAAAAATATATTGATATCAATTAAGGATTCTATAATCACAACTAGATATCAATACAATACATCTAAGAAATAAGATACAATCAACACAAACAAACTACAGAAAGACACTAGAAACAACTACAACAATCACTGAGGACCCTGTTCTGAAGGAGGAGGAGGAACCACTAAAGAAGTTATAGTATGAACTTATTAACATCACATTGGTGTTAATTTCATTCATATGCTCTTTCATGAAACCAATGTCTCTTTGCTGCTGCTGAAATTGACCCTCAATATGATCAAAGCGTTGATCAAAATTAGTCTCTAGTCGATCAAATCTTTCAACCAAATTCTGATAATTTGGTTCATTAGCAAGAGCAGGTACATCTTCAGCCTCTTCTTCTGTATCACTAGCATGTGATTTACCTTTATCTTTCTTGAAGATCGCTCTAAATGATGCATCATTGTAGAAGAGCGGTTCTTCATATTCTTAATCAGGATGAACCAAGTTATATTTCTTTTGCAGAACATAGGAAACTAAGTGTCCTAAAGGAATATTTCTTTTTCTTTTTTATTCTGCATGGCCAATTTTAGAAAGCCTATAAAGGTAGTCAAGAATAAGTTGGGCTTCATCTATAGGTTTATTGCTCAAGATTAAGAAGGTCGCCATGGAAAGAAGTGGTGTAATATTGACTCTATGACCAGCTTTTGGAATGATTGAAGTTCTAAGAACGTGCTGGATGATGCGTGCATTACGGACAAGACAAGATACCCTAGCCACATGCTCAGTTAAACCATTTCCTCTAATCACCCTATTGATTTCATATCATTTATATGTATAATTGGTGATTAAGGTATGGGCTCTAATTCCCTCAGTCCTTAAATTTAGAAATGCTCCTAAGTCATGCTTAGTGATTTCTACTTTTTGTTTAAAAATAAAGGAGCAAATCACAGAGTGGTCAGAATTGAAGGACATATTGGCTAAAAAGTAGTGGAAGGTTTCTTTGTTATAGAGATGGATGAGAGTTAGGATAAAGTGAAATTGAGTTAAAGAAAATAAAGGCATTACCTGAAAGGTAATATCTTCTTGAACTAAAAATCGGGAAAGTGTGATTTTGGCAGAAGCAAATCTTGGAAAGGAATCGTCATTTGCTTTGGACAAAAATTTTTTGGAGGAGTTCCTATGTTGTTTTTTTGCTAATACCTTTTGATGCTTATTAGAGCTGGCCATTTGAAAATGATCTAGTGTAAGAAAGGATTTGACAGTGATGTTTAGCGTGTGACTATTGAGTTAAAAATACTACCTATTTATTAAAAACGACTTGTTCGTACCAGACAAAAAAGTTTTCATCCCGTATAAAAAATTGTTCGTCCTGTACGAAAAAATTTTGTACAAACGATCCAATCCATCCAAAAAGAAATGACTTTTCATAATCAACGCGACTTACGAAGCATCCTTTCGTACAGACTTTTAACCAGTCTGATCGTACAAACGAATACGTGTTCATCCCGGACAATCAGAAATAATGATCATTTTTATGGCAGTTAAAACTGTCCCTAGACCAAACCGATATGTGTTCGTCCAGATGAACCAAAGGTTCGTACAGACGAAGTTCATGTTAAAAACTACCTTATCCATTCAACTGCTTCATTCATTCGTCCCGTCGTTTGAAAAAAAAACTTTTGTCCCGGCCGATCTTGATGATCGTACAGACGAAGTACATTAAAAACTGCACTCAAACGGTTCAAAATCCGACAGTTTGTCACACTACACAAATCATCCCATACAAAAATATTTCGTCCCGGACGATGATGACCAAAAAAAAATTTCAACTCAAATAAAAACTACAATTCAAAAACAAAACAAAATAAATACCAAAAATAATGAAGAAGTATAGACTCTAAAAAGGAAAGAAATCACACAAACAAAATCATAAACACATAAAAAACATTTAATTAATAAACAAACATCAATGTTGCAAGAAAATTTTTATTTAAGCATTTAAGTCAATCACACCAAGCTTTGTTCTTAATGCACTAAAAGTATCAAAGGCTAAAGGTTTTGTAAAAATATCTACAAGTTGATTTTTAGTTGTAACATGAATGAGTTCAATTTCTCCCTTGGATACATGATCTCTTATGAAATGATACCTTATGTCTATGTGTTTGGTTCTTGAATGTTGAATAGGATTTTTAGAAATGCAGATAGCACTAGTATTATCACAATAAATTGGTATAGTGCCTTTAGTTAATCCTAAATCAATCAATTGTTGTTTCAACCAAAGTACTTGTGCCACACAACTTCCTAATGCAATGTATTCAGCTTCAGCATTAGATAGTGCTATTGAATTTTGTTTTCTACTAGACAATGAAACTAATGAATTTCCAATGAATTGACATGTTTCATAAGTGCTTTTCCTATCCACCCTACAGGCTGCAAAGTTAGAATCTGAATAACTAATAATTTCAAATGAAGAGCTAAACTTAGGATACCAAATTCCTAAGTTCTGAGTTCCTAGCAAATATCTTAAAATCATTTTTACTGCTGTCAAATGTGATTTTTTTGGATCTGATTGAAATCTAGCACACAAGAAAATACTAAACATGATATCAGGTTGGCTAGCAGTCAAGTAAAGTAAAGATCCAATTATCCCTCTAAATTTCTTTTGATCAACAGATTTTCCCTTAGGGTCCTTATCCAACTGAACTGAGGAACTCATTGGAGTACTAACAGGTTTAGCATTGTCCATTTTATATTTTTTGAGGATGTCCTTAACATATTTAGATTGGCTGAGAAATATACCTTCCTCAAGTTGCTTAATGCTAAAGCCTAGAAAGTAACTTAAGTCTCCCATTAGACTCATCTCAAATTCACTACTCTTTATTTTAGAAAAATCATGATAAAGATTTTTATTTGAAGATCCAAAAATGATATCATCCACATAAATTTGAACAACGAGTATATCATTTCCAAATTTCTTCAAAAAGAGAGTTGCATCCACACTTTCTTTTTCAAAAGATCTTTCAAGTAAAAAGGTGCTCAACCTCTCATAACAAGCCCTAGGTGTCTAATTAATCCATATAATGCCTTTTTCAACTTGAAAATATGATTTGGGTATTTAGAATTTTCAAAACTAGGAGATTATTTTACAAAAACATCCTATTCAATTACACCATTTAAAAATGTACTTTTCACATCCATTTGAAATAATTTGAAACCTCTAAAATAGGCAAAGGCTAGCAAAACCCTAATTGCTTTCAAGTCTAGCTACAAGGGCAAAAGTCTCATCAAAATCAATCCCTTCACTTTGATTATACACCTTTACAACTAATCTAGCCTTATTTCTAATGACTACTCCTGAGTCATTCATTTTATTTTTTAATACCCACTTAGTTCCAACAACACTTTGATCTTTTGGCCTTGAAGTTAATTCCCAAACTTTATTTCTTACAAATTGATTTAACTCTTCTTGCATGGCCAATAACCAAAATTCATCAGAAAGTGCTTGATCAATATTAGTGGGTTCTATAGTTGAAATAAAGGCTGAATGATTGACTTCCTTATTTAATCCACGCCTAGTTCTTACACCCTCACTAGGTTAACCTATAATCACTTCCCTTGGGTGGTTTTTAGAAAATCTCAAATTTCTAGGCAAAGCGTTTTCTATCTCCAAATTTTCTTCCACATTTTCTTCCAAATTTATTTTATCAATCTTTTGGGAGTTATCCTCAATCTCATCTTCAGCAACATTTGGCTCTTCCAAATTTTTAGATTCATCAAATACAATATGTGTGGTTTCCTCAATTACTAAAGTTCTTCTATTGAATACTCTATAAGATTTCCCAACACTTGAGTATCCAACAAAAATTCCTTCATCTGATTTTGGATCAAATTTTCCTAAGGCAGATTTTCCATTGTTATGAATGAACACCTTGCAACCAAAAACATGCAAATGAGATAAATTAGGTGTTCTATCTTTTAGCAACTCATAGGGTGTTTTATTTAATGTAGATCTTACATTCACCCTATTCAGAATATAACATGCAGTACTAACCGCCTTAGCCCAAAAATATTTAGGAAGTGAGTATTCTACCAACATTGCTCGGGCGGCTTCTATTATTATTCTATTTTTCCTTTCGACTACCCCATTCTGCTGAGGGATTCTAGGTGCATAAAAGTTGTGATCAATTCCTTTTTCCTTACAAAATTCTTTAAATTTCTCATTCTCAAATTCTCCTCCATGATCACTTTGAATAGAAATAATTTCACACCCTAATTTTCTTTGAATCCAAGTCGAAAAATTTCTAAATTCTTCAAATGATTCACTCTTATGAAATAGAAATCTAACCCATGTGAATCTTGTGTAATCATCCATAATCACAAATTCGTATACCTTCCCTCCAAGACTCACAGTTCCAACTGGTCCAAAAAGATCCATATGCAAAATCTCCAATTGTTTATTAGTTCTAAGATCCTTATTGGATTGAAAAGAGGACTTCACTTGCTTTTCTAATTGATATGCATCACACAGGTGGTCCTTAGTAAAGTCTAGTTTTGGTATACCTCTCACTAAGTTTTTTTGGGTAATCATTCTAAGATTTTTCATGCTAGAATGACAAAGACTCCTATGCCAAAGCCATGACTCATCAGAAATAGTATTCAAACAAAAAGTAGTAAGTGTTTGAATGCAATTTAAATCTAGCATATAAACATTGTTTACCCTTTTTTCATTCAAAACATCTTTACCATTTTAGGCTTAATACGCAGCTAGTAGGAAAAATTTTTACACAGTAACCTTTATCACATAGCTGACTTATACTTAACAAATTATGTTTTAAGCCTTCAACCAATAATACATTATCTATAAAAAAATTCTTTAAATTTCCAATCATACCTGTCCCAACCACCTTTCTTGTGGTATTATCTCTAAGTGTAACCTTGCCTCCACTCCTAGCTTCCAGCATTATGAATTGAGCTGTATCTCCAGGCATGTACTTTGAACATCTGTTGTCCAGGTACCATATGCTCTGATGAGGTCTTGTGTGAGAGCGACCCTCTTCTTGATCTAACTGATCAATACTGTCAGCCATTAAGCACAGATTAATGACTTACTCTTCTTTTTCAGTCTCTGATGAATTTGAACCTGAGTCCACCCAGAAAGCTTTTTGAAACTTCTTTCTGCCCTTCTTTATAGTAGGTTTCTCCTCTACCTTTTCCTTGCTACGATTGTCTTTGAGTTTAGGGAAATCCGTCTTTGTATGTCTAGGTTTCCTGCACTCATAGCAAATAACATCATTTGAAATCTTGATATTTCTATTGAATTTACCTCTATTCCATTACTGGCGTTTCTTCTGCTTCCTCTTCAGAAAGCTTCTGAATTGTCTAGTCATTAATGCGATATCTTCTTCATCTTCAGGTTGTGAGTGTTCACTCTCAGACTCTTCCACTTTCAGTGCTATGTTCTTCTCCCTTCGTGGTTCACCTGCATCAATCTTTCTTTGGCTAACTCCTTGCTCGTAAGCAATAAGTGAACCAAGAAGATTATTATTAGAATAAATGTTTAAATCCTTAGACTCTGTAATTGCAGTAATTTTAGCATCATAAGCAGTAAATAAACAATGAAGAATCTTATTAACCATTTCAGCATTTGTCAGTTCCCTACCAAGTGCATGCAAAGAGGTGACTATTTGTGTGAATCTTGTGTACATGTCAGAAATGGATTCATAAGGTTTCATGCGAAACAATTCATAATCATGCAACAAGATATTGAGTCTAGATTATTTAACCTTATTAGTCCCCTCATATGTCATACAAAGTCTATCCCATATGTCCTTTCCACTTTTGCAAGTGGAAACCTATATGTAGTCTTCCGATTTTAAAGCACAAAAGAAACTATTCAAGCATTTGGCATTTAGTTGTGCTAAGTCACATTCTTCTACTGTCCAGTCTGCAAAAGGTGTTTCAACTCTAACTCCATCAACTAATCTAGTTGGTTTTGTATATCCTTCATGGACTAAGATCCACATACGATAATCAAGTGACTGTAAGAAAGTAGACATGCATGTTTTCCAAAAATCAAAAGATATATTGTCAAACAGTGGAGGTCTAGTAATAGAGTAACCCTCATGTGTGTTTTAGTTTCCAAATGTAGCCATTTACGTTATTCAAAAAGTAGTTTAAACTTATGATTTTGAAACAAAGCTTTGATACCACTTATTGAGATTCGTTCACTATGAATTAGGTTGTAAAACCTAAGCTTATGTCTCATGGCTATTCAAGAGGGGGGGGGGGGGGGGGGGGGGGGGGCTGAATTGGTATTTTAAAAATTATCCCTCTTGAGTACGTTGAACCGAAATTAAACTTTAATGAATTTTTAGAAAACGTTTTTCAACCACAATTTTTATAACAAAAATAAATGGAGAAAATAAAAAGCAGTAAAAATAAAAGACATAAAATTTATAGTGGTTCGGTTTAAGCCAGACCTACATCCACTCCCCGGAGGCACCCTCCAAGTATTGCACTAATACCAATAGTGTCTCTCCTTTTGCACCCACAGCAACGCGGAGAAGCCTTTACAAACACTCTTTCCACCACTATCCGGTGCGGCAGAGAACCGTAGTCCTTTTACACTATCCCCAGTGTTGGCACATAACCCTTCATCCTTTCACACTCTCCTAGTGTGGGCAGAGAACCCTTCGACTGTTCACACGCTCCTAGTGTGGGAAGAGAACCCTTCGTCCTTTCACACTCTCCTAGTGTTGGCAGAGAACCCTTCATCCTTTCACACTCTCCTAGTGTGGGCAGAGATGTCACGACCCGACCCGAGACGGGTCCCGCCCGCACCGGGCCGCGACCAGCCAAACAGACTAACCAGGATCTGGCTTTGGAATTTGCTTCGGAACTGAATCTTCCAAATATTTCAACTCAAACAGACACACAGACACAGAGCTACTATGAATCGTCAAACGCAGCGGAACAAAACATCTATATTTTCTTTTCCTCAAATCAATCATCTACAAATACAATACATGGCTTTTAGACAGAAAGAAAGACAGAACAGAAAAGCCATGACTGTACAAAAATCAAAAGGTACAAACAATACCTATACTGATCAGACTCTAAAATCTAGTCCTAGACTTCCTTCCCTTTCCCAGAACCTGAAAACCACCAGAAAGTAAGAGTGAGCTCAACAGCTCAGCAAAGCAACAAACCTCCAATCAAAACTCTCAGAATCCAAAACCAACACATCAGACAGAAATCCGATTAGAAATCAGAACAGAATCGGACAAATATCACATCGTGCAGATCAGAACAAATAGATCAAATCAAAACAGATACGGACAGATATCAAATCAGAACAGAACTAAACAGAACAGATATCAAATCAGAATATTCGTACAGAAATCAGAATCAGACGATCCACAGAATCGTACAGATCAGAACAGAACATATATCGAATCAGAAGCAGATCAGAACAGATCAGAATATCCAATCAGAACAAACAGAACTGTACGGAAATCAGATGTCATATCGAATCAGATACCAGATATATATAATTAATAGCTAAACTAAACTAAACAGAATCACTACGGATTCTGACCCTTATGTCTCCCTTGTGCTCACGACACCAGAAATTTTCTGAGTAATTAATAGCTAAATGTGCTCACAGCACCAGAACAGAATAGATTTCATCGGATCCGGAACAGAACAGATATTTCTCCAACTTGAGCTCATCTAAGATTTCCCCAGACACTAACTGAATCTCATAGGATCCAGGCCCCTTATAACTCACTTTTTTTATAACATATACAGATATCATATCAAATCAAAAGAAATCCGGCCAAATCAGGAATCACCAAAAAATCGGGCAGCATAACGGCAGCGTATGAAATTTACATAATTTTCCTGAAAAATTACAAAATACCAAATTCACACAAAATGTAGATAACAACATTTCAGAACATTTATTCTACTGCCACAGCATTTAATATTCACACAGAAAAATACAGACGGAATAAAACGCCGCCAAATCAAAACGGTCCGAACAAAAATCTCCAAAATATATTCAAAATATGCGCACCCGGCACGTCAACGATATACAGAAAGTTACGCGGTAAAAACTAAACCAGTCGGAAAATACATACGAAAATCGCTAACAAAAACGAAATCCGGACAGAAAATACCGTCAACAGCGACGGTTCTGAAAATTGAGAAAGTCGGATTGTGCCTTACCTTGCGTACAACAATATCTTCAACAGTCTCAACGGATGAAAACGGCCTTGCGTCGTCCAAAAATCAACTTTTCCACTTTTTCCTTCATTTTTCTCTATCCTCGTCTTTTCTCTCTCTTCAAAATATCTCATTTCCATATACATCCAGACTGATCGTCCTGGACGATCGCACTTCATCCCAGTACGATCTGGCTCTGGACAAATGTCGTCCAGACGAGATTTAATTATCGTCCCCGGCGGCGGGTCCTCTAGAAAATTTTCGTCCAGATAATCCAACATTTCGTCCAGACGAACTGCTCAATTTTCACAATTCTGACCAAACCTGTACCGATCGTCCCGGGACGATCCAACTTCGTCCCGAACGAACCTGGAGCAAAACTGATATTACAATCTCCCCAACTTCAAAAAAATGTCGTCCTCGACATTGTCCAATCAAAACTCCGTCAAAATAGATACGAATACGACTTCCTCATGTCCGACTCTTTCTCCCAAGTCGCTTCCCGTGCAGTACGGTGCTTCCACTGTACTTTAACCATCGAAATCTGTTTACTTCGTAGCTTTCAGACGTCGTACGCCAAAATCAACTCTGGCTCTTCCTTGTATGCCAGATTCTCCTGAATCTCAACCTCATCAGCAGATACCTTCTTTCCAGAGTCAGATACCCACTTCCTTAAAGTGGATACGTGAAACACATTATGCACGTCGGGCATCGAATCAGAAAGCAACAGTCTGTAAGTAGATTTCCCAATCCTTTCTAGGATTTCAAAAGGTCGTTAGGTATGTTGGACCTTGAACTGAACTTGCTCACCCTTCCAAAGTCTGGAAGTAAAACGTCCGTCTCGATCAGATACAATCACGCGAGGCACACCGTGCAATCTGATAATCTCCTTAACATAAACCTGTGCCAAGCGATCCACTGAATCAGTTTGTCTGATCGGAAGAAAATGGGCAGACTTCGTCAATCGATCTACGACCACCCAAATGGCATCATGTCCTTGCCGTGATCGAGGAAAACCCATCGCAAAGTCCATCGTCACCTCCTCCCACTTCCACTCAGGGATAGACAACGACTGCAATCGTCCACCTGGTCGCTGATGCTCTGCCTTCACTAACTGACAGGCCTCGCTTCTCGACACAAACTCCGCCACATCCTTCTTCATCCCAGGCCACCAGAACAAAAGCTTCATATCAGCATACATCTTACCACTGCCTCGATGAATAGTGTAGCCAGAATGATGAGATTCATACAGAATCTCCTGCCTCAAATCCCCAAACACAGGTACCCACAACCTGTTCTTGCAGAAAATAGCACCAGAATCAGAAATTCGAAGTTCAGGAGTCTTACCAGATCCAATCTGAGCAATCAACTTCGAATAAGCAGAATCTAACTTCTGGGCTTCTTGAATCCTTGTCTCCAAAGTAGATTGAATACTCAGATGAGCCAAATCCAAACCATTGGAGGGAATCACCTCCAACTGTAAGCGCTCCATGTCTCGAATCAGAAAGTCATCAGAAGTAAGATGAATACTTGATAATCCAGAAGACTTCCTGCTCAGAGCATCCGCTACCACATTAGCCTTCCCAGGCTGGTACTGAATAGTCAGATCATAATCCTTGATCAACTCGAGCCATCTTCTCTGTCTCAGATTCAGATCCTTTTGAGTAAAAATGTACTTCAGGCTCTTATGATCAGTAAAGATCTCACATCTAACGCCATACAGGTAATGACGCCAAATCTTCAAAGCAAAAACAACAGCAGCTAACTCCAAATCATGTGTCGGGTAATTCTTCTCATGTGGCTTTAACTGTCTAGAAGCATTTGCAATTACCTGACCATACTGCATCAGGACACATCCCAGTCCTTTCAGTGAAGCATCACTGAACACCTGAAAACCTTCCATACCTGACGGAAGTGCTAACACTGGAGCTGAAGTCAAACAGTCCTTCAATCTCTGAAAATTAGCTTCACACTCCGGTGTCCAAACAAAAGCTACTGACTTCTGCGTCAGTCTCGTCAGAGGCGTCGAAATCTGTGAAAATCCCTTCACAAATTTCCTGTAATATCCGGCCATGCCCAAGAAACTACGTACCTCAAATACCGTAGTCGGCCTCGGCCAATCATCAACTGCCTGAATCTTCTGGGGATCAACAGAAATGTCTTCTCCGCTAATCACATGCCCCAGAAAAGAAATGCTCCCAGCCAGAATTCACACTTGGAGAACTTGACATATAGCTGATGCCGCCTCAAAGTCTCCAACACAATGCTCAAGTGTCTGGCATGCTCATCCTCAGAAGCAGAATACACCAGAATATCGTCAATGAAGACGATCACGAATTGATCCAAATACTCCCTGAATACTCGGTTCATCAGATCCATGAAAATAGCAGACGCGTTGGTTACCCCAAAAGGCATAACCAAGAACTCATAGTGCCCGTACCGAGTACTGAAAGCTGTCTTCACCACATCAGCTTCCTTCACCTTCACCTGATAATATCCGGATCTCAAATCAATCTTCGAAAACACAGAAGATCCGGAAAGCTGATCAAACAAGTCGTCGATCCGAGGCAAAGGATACTTGTTCTTGATCGTGACCTTGTTCAAGTCTCTGTAATCAATACACATACGGAGTGTCCCGTCCTTCTTCTTCACAAACAGAACAGGTGCTCCCCAGGGAGAAACACTAGGACGGACAAAGCCTCTGTCAACCAACTCTTGAAGCTGAACTTTCAACTCAGAAAGTTCTTTCGGTGCCATCCTGTACGGAGCTTTTGATATAGGAGCGGTACCCAGAAAAATATCGATAGAGAACTCCACATCTCTATCCAGAGGTAAACCAACCAACTCCTCAGGAAAAACATCAGCAAACTCCTGTACTACTGAGATCTCAGAGACAGAACCAACCTCCAAGTTCAGATCCCGCACCGAAGCCAAAAACACTGGACATCCTTTCTTCCACATCCTGCTTACCTCCAACATAGAAATCAGACTAGAGAGAACACCTCGTAAGCCCTGAAATACAAATCTCCCTCCAGCCATAAGCAAGCTCACTTGCTTCTTCAGACAGTCTATCTGGGCCTCGTACTGACTCAGCCAATCCATGCCCAGAATCACATCATAAGAAGAAATCGACAGCAGAATCAGACTCGATTCCCACTTCTTGCCAGAAATGTCAATCTCACACAAGCAAAACTTCCGAGCAATCAAAGGATTTCCAGCCGGTAAAATCACAGACAAAGAAACCGGAAGCAAAAACGAGTCCAAATGCAAAATCTCAAAACAGTGCTCGGACAGAAAAGAGTGGCTGGCTCCAGAATCAAACAAAACACGATAGGGCTGATCAGAAATGTAAATCGTACCTGTCACAACATCGGGAGCATCTCGAGCCTCCTGCTGACTCAAGCTGTAAACTCGGGGCTGCACTGGAGCTGGAGCTGAAGCAATAGAACTACTCTGCTCCCTCTGAACAGTAGGTGTTCTCTGTGGTCCAGAACTAGAACCACCACCTCTACCAGAAAATCCCTTAGGGCAAGGAGGAACAATCCTCGGTCTTCTTGCTGAACTGACAGGTCTAACAGAGCCCTCAGATCGGAACTCAGAACGCCGATCAAATCCCATCTGTGGACACTCTGCAATCCGATGTCCTGGCTGATCACATCGGAAGCACAGACCAGCCATCCTGTACCACTGGCCAAAGTGTCGTTGTCCACAGCTCTGGCACACAGGTGCCGTACTAACAGAACCAGAACTCGTCGTACTGGTAGCAGTACCAGACGACCCTCCACTCCTCCTAGAATCACCAGATCCAGAACCAGGTCCAGATATAAATCTCCTCTTCCCAGAGGAACCACTGCCAGATGCCTCGCCTCCAAACCTCTTCCTACTCGCAGTCCACCGCTGCTGAGTAGCCATCAGGTCGTTCTCTATCAATCGAGCTCGCTCCACAAGCTCAGAGAAGTCAGTGATCCGGAATGGTATCAGGGGCTGCCTCAAAGTATCTCGTAGTCCCCTCAGAAATCTGTAGCACCTCTCAGCAGAAGTGCTAACCAGCTGCGGAGCGTACCTGGCTAATGCAGTAAACTCAGCCTCATACTGCATCACCGTCTTGCTCCCCTGAACAAGTCTCAGAAAAGTCTCCTGTATCTGCTGTCGTATAGAAGGGGGAACAAACCAGTCTCGAAACACCTCAGTGAACTCTTCCCAAGTAATCAAAGAGTTCAATCTGCCCTAAAATCTGGCTGCTTGCTGGCCTTCCCACCAGTGTTCAACCTCTCCATCCAACAGAAAAATAGCTAATGGAACCTTCCTGTCTGACAGACACTGCATTCCGTCGAAGGTCTTCTCCAATCTCCTCAGCCACTCCTCGGCTGCTCTGGGCTCGACAGCGCCCTCAAACCTCGGAGGTTTCAATCTCAAAAACCGCTGCAGATGTCTATCAATATCCTCAGATCTGACGGTAGAAGCTCTGCTCTGAGTCTCGCTCATCATCTGAGCAACAAGCGTAGCAAACTGAGACAGTGTATCAGCACCGGCCATTGGGGCTGTACTCTCCACTGGTGCTGCATGACTGACACTCTGCCCGTCTCTCATGTCTGGGACTGGCTGATCCATACAGAAAAATCCAGAAAATCCGGAAAACTATCACAAAAATAACACAATAAAAAGCCGAACAAACCAAAACTACCCCAGACCAACTCACTATAGATCACTTCCTATAGCTCTATTTTACAATCCAACCAAATTCCAAAACCAATGCTCTGATACCACATAAAAGCTTGTCACGACCCGACCCGAGACGGATCATGCCCGCACCGGGCCGCGACCAGCCAAACAGACTAACCAGGATTTAGCTTTGGAATTTGCTTTGGAACTGAATCTTCCAAATATTTCAACTCAAACAGACACACAAACACAGAGCTACTATGAATCGTCAAACGCAGCGGAACAAAACATCTATATTTTCTTTTCCTCAAAATAATCATCTACAAATACAATACATGGCTTTTAGACAGAAAGAAAGACAGAATAGAAAAGCCATGACTGTACAAAAATCAAAAGGTACAAACAATACCTATACTAATCAGACTCTGAAATCTAGTCCTGGACTTCCTTCCCTTTCCCAGAACCTGAAAACCACTAGAAAGCAAGAGTGAGCTCAACAGCTCAGCAAAGCAATAAACCTCCAATCAAAACTCTCAGAATCCAAAACCAACACATCAGACAGAAATCCGATCAGAAATCAGAACAGAATCGGACAAATATCACATCGTGCAGATCAGAACAAACAGATCAAATCAAAACAGATACGGACAGATATCAAATCAGAACAGAACTAAACGGAACAGATATCAAATCAGAATATTCATACAGAAATCAGAATCAGACAGATCCACAGAATCGTACAGATCAGAACAGAACAGATATGAACATATATCGAATCAGAAGCATATTAGAACAGATCAGAATATCCAATCAGAACAAACAGAACTGTACGAAAATCAGATGTCATATCGAATCAGATACCAGATATATATAATTAATAGCTAAACTAAACAGAATCACTACGGATTCTGACCCTTATGTCTCCCTTGTGCTCACGGCACCAGAAATTTTCTGAGTAATTATTAGCTAAATGTGCTCACAGCACCAGAACAGAATAGATTTCATCGGATCCGGAACAGAATAGATATTTCTCCAACTTGAGCTCATCTAAGATTTCCCCAGACACTAACTGAATCTCATAGGATCCAGGCCCCTTATAACTCCCTTTTTTTATAACATATACAGATAGCATATCAAATCAAAAGAAATCCGGCCAAATCAGGAATCACCAAAAAATCGGGCAGCATAACGGCAGCATATGAAATTTACATAATTTTCCTGAAAAATTACAAAATATCAAATTCACACAGAATGTAGATAACAACATTTCAGAACATTTATTCTACTGCCACAGCATTTAATATTCACACAGAAAAATACAGACGGAATAAAACGCCGCCAAATCAAAACGGTCTGGACAAAAATCTCCAAAATATATTCAAAATGTGCACCCGGCACGTCAACGATATACAGAAAGTTACGCGGTAAAAACTAAACCAGTCGGAAAATACGGACGAAAATCGCTAACAAAAATGAAATCCGGACAGAAAATACCGTCAACAGCGACAGTTCTGAAAATTGAGAAAGTTAGATTGTGCCTTACCTTGCGTACAGCAATATCTTCAACAGTCTCAACGGACGAAAACGGCCCGGCGTTATCCAAAAATCAACTTTTCCACTTTTTCCTTTGTTTTTCTCTCTCCTCGACTTTTCTCTCTCTTCAAAATATCTCATTTCCATATATATCCAGACTGATCGTCTTGGACGATCGCACTTCGTCCCGGTACGATCTGGCTCTGGACAAATGTCGTCCAGACGAGATTTAATTATCGTCCCCGGTGGCGGGTCCTCTGTAAAATTTTCGTCCAGACGATCCAACATTTCGTCCAGACGAACTGCTCAATTTTCACAATTCTGGCCAAACCTGTACCGATCGTCCCGGGACGATCCAACTTCGTCCCGGACGAACCTGGAGCAAAACTGATATTACAAGAGAACCCTTTGGCTGTTCACACTCTCCTAGTGTGGGCAAAGAACCCTCTGTCTATTTACACTCTCCAAGTGTCGGCAGAGAACTGGATCTCCTTGATAGATCTCCTTACAAGAAATCTAGAAGAAAGAAAGAAAATAGTGAAGTAATCACAAATTACAAGTAGTGATTCTTACCTTTGAACACCAAGCGAAGCCTTCATACTCTAGTGGTAGGAATCCTCCTTTGAATGCTCTCTCACACTCTCTCCTTAACTCTTCTTCCAATAGGCACGAAAATTAATGAGCAAAAAGATTGGGTGGCAGTAAAAATTGGACCTTATATAGGAGAGACAAGAAAAATCGTCCATAATTGCAAAATTTTCAAGTTAACACATAATGGATCGTCTCGTACGATCGTGGATCGTCCCGAACGATTTTATTTAAAGTGTCGGAAACGATCCAAATGAATATTGGTACGAATTATGTTCCTAATGAATATTGGTACGAATTCGTCTGGACGATCAGTTATTCCATAGGTCGGTTCCCAAAAAGTGCAGAACGCCGCCAGAATGTGAAGTGTTGATTCACTTCGTCCTTGGACGATCAGGACATTGTCTGGATGAAATTTTTATAGAGGATAACTCATCCTGGCATGATTATGAATTTCATCTGAACGAAATTTTTATAGAGAAGAATTCATCCTAGGACGATTTGGATTTCGTCTGGATGAAATTCTTACAGAGACAAAGTCGTCCTAGGACAAAAATAATTTCATCCTGGACGATTAGGACTTAGAAATATTTTCTCAATTCCTGATCGTTCCATTGCTCTTACGAGGAGATAATTGACCTGATCGTTCTGTATGAACTATGTTCGACCCGTACTATCAGTACAACTTTTATAAAATCTCCTTATGTATGTGTGTGTGGTTTTATTCACTCAATTACAATCACTCACTCTCAATTTAAAGAATAATTTAAAGCTTCATTTACAAAGGATTGTATGTTGAATTTGATTTGAAGTCTTCATGGTTTGGAGTTCGATTTTCCTGAAATGTTAGTACACACAAGAGCAAAAATAATTCTTCCAAAAAATGTTAGGAGATAACTACACAAAAAACAATAATATTTAGAATCATCAAAAATCATATAAGTTGCATGAATGTAAAACATGCTAATAGCAACTCTCTTAACAAGTTCCAACTACACTTTGATCATTTGGCCTTGCAATTAATTCCCAAACTTCATTTCTTATAAATTATTTTAATTATTCTTGTATTGCCAAAATTCAAAATTTATTTGAAAGTGCTTGATTTATATTTGTGGGAAACATCATAGAAATATATGTTGAATGATTGACTTCTTTGCTTAGTTCACGCCTAGTCCTAAAACCCTCACTAGGTTCACCTAAAATCAATTCATTATGGTGTTTTTTTATAAAATTTCAAATCTCTAGGCAATGAGTTTTCTATCTCCTCCAACTTTTCATCCAAAATAATCTTCTCAATCTTTTAAGAGTTATTTCCTATCTCATCCTCTTCCAAATTTGGCTCTTCCAAAATTTTAGATTAATCAAATACAACAAGTGTGGTCTCCTCAACTACCATGATTCTTTTGTTAAATACTTTATAAGATTTTCCAACACTAGAGTATCCAAGAAAAATTCCTTCATCTGATTTTGGATAAATTTTTCTAAGGAAGATTTTCCATTATTGTGTATGAACACTTTATATCCAAAAACATACAAATGTGACAAATTAGGTATTCTCCCTTTAAGAAGCTCATATAGTGTTTTATTTAATTTTGACCTAACATTCACCCTATTCAGAACATAACATGCAGTGCTAACCGCTTCAACCCAAAAATATTTAGGAAGTGAATATTCTGCCAATATGGCTCGAGCAGCTTTTATTAATGTTCTATTCTTTTTTCGATTACCCCATTATATTGAGGAATTCTAGGTGTAGAAAAATTGTGATCAATCCCTTTCTTTTTACAAAAATCCTTAAATTTTTCATTTTCAAATTCACTGCCGTGATCACTTTGGATTGTTAAAATCTCGCATCCTAGTTTTCTCTGAATCCAAGTCAAAAAATCTCTAAAATCCTCAAATGATTCACTCTTATGATTTAAGAATTTAACCCAAGTGAATCTTTAAAATTCATTTATAATAATAAATCTGTATACCTTCCTTCCTAGACTTACAGTTCCAACAGGTTCAAAAAGATCCATATATAAAATCTCCAAAAGCTTACTAGTTCTAAGATCCTTATTGGCCTGAAAAACTAGACTTCACCTGCTTTCCTAATTGACATGCATCACAAAGGTGGTCCTTAGTAAATTCTAATTTTGGTATATCTCTCACTAAGTTCTTTTGGGTAATTCTCCTATAATTTTTTAAGCTAGAGTTACAAAGTCTCCTATGCCATATCCATGGCTCATCAAAAATAGTTTTCAAATAGAAAGAATTAGGAGTTTTGATATAATTTAGATCTAGCATATAAACAATGTTTACTCTTAAACCATGCAAAACATCATTACCATTTAGGCTTAATATGCAGATAATAGGAAAAAATTTTACACTGTATCTTTTATCACATAGCTGGCTAATACTCAAAAGATGATGTTTTAAGCCTTTTACAAGTAGCACATTTTCAATGAAAAAATTCTATAAATTTCCAATCATACCTGAACCAACCACCTTCCTAGTGGTGTTATCTCCAAGTGTAACCCTGGCTCCACTTATGACTTCCAGCGATATAAATTGTTTAGTATCTCCAGTCATATTCTTTGAGCAACCATTGTCCAGTTACTAAATGCTCTCACAAGGGCTTACATGAGAGCTTTTCTGCAAAACTATCAAACATTAAACCTGGGAACCCAAACAAGTTTGGATTCTCCTTTTGGCAAATTAAAACTAGATGCATGTATGATATGCCTAAGTCTATGCATCTTAGGTTTCCATACTAAATGAGTTTTTCTATGTAATGTACAAGTGTGTGTTATATGTCCAATCATCCCACAAGAAAAACATTTTACTCCAGGAAATAGATTTTTTAATCTTCTATAATTACTATATCTTTTTAGGATTATAAAAATTTAAGATACAAAATATAATTACAGAAATATTCAAGTGTTGGTAGTTTCCTATTTTTCTCGAGAGCTTTTACTTTTAACTTTAGAAATGTATTTACATCTTCTAACACATGATTGGAAAATTTTAAATGATGCTCTCTGTTCTCAGATTCATCCTTAAAATTTTTCAATCCTTTTTCCAATTGAGCATATGATTATTTTAAGATCTCATTTTCCATATTCAAGTTATCAAATTCATCAAGTAAGCTCATGTGGTTGTTATCAATCAATGCATGATCTATCCTAAGGATTTCATGTTCTCTTTCCAATTCTTGCATTTCAAGATTTAGACTAGTATGCATTTTCTTAAGGTTCCTATATATATCATGAATTCTTTCAGAAACTTTTAACAGTTCAGCATAGGTTAAGTCACATATATCTTCTTGATCTAACTGTTCAACATTATCGGCCATTAAGCACAAATTGGTGACTTTATCCTCCTTTTTAATTTCTGATGAATCCAAAGCTGAGTTCGCCCAAAAAGCTCTTTGGAATCTCTTCTTGCCCTTCTTCTCTATTGGTTTCTCCTCTGCTTTCTCCTTGCTAGGAGTGGCTTTTAAGTTTGGGCAATCTAACTTTATAAATTCAGGTTTCCTGCACTCGTAGAAAATCACATCATTAGAAACCTTAACATTCCTATTAAACTTACATCTATTCCACTGTTGGCATCTCTTTTGCTTCCTCTTTAGAAAGCTCCTGAATTATCTAATCATCAAAGCAATGTCGTCCTCATCCTCAAGTTGCGATAAATCACTCTCCGACTCCTCCACTTTCAGTGCAATGTTCTTCTCCTTTCGGTGTTCATATGCATCAATCTTCCTTTGACTCACTCCTCGCTCGTAGGCAATTAGTGAACTAAGGAGATTATTAATAGAGTAAACATTCAAATCTTTAGACTATGTAATTGTAGATATCTTAGCATCATATGCAGTAGGAAAACAATGTAAATTTTATTAACTATTTCAGCATTTGTTAGTTCCCTACCCAATGCATGTAAAGAAGTTACTATTTTAGTGAATCTTGTGTAGATGTTAGAAATATATTCATTGGGTTTTATGCAAAATAATTCATAGTCATGTAATAAGATATTTAGTCTAGATTGCTTAACTTTGTTAGTCCCTTCATATATTATGCAAAGTCTATTCCATATGTCCTTTCCACTTTTACAAGTGGAAACCTGCATGTAGTCTTCTGACTTAAGTGCATAAAGAAACTATAAATATTTTGCATTAAGTTGTGCTAGTTTATGTTGTTCTACAGTCCAATCTACAATGGGATTTTCAACTCTAATCCAGTCAACTAATTTAGTTGGTTTTGCATACCCTTCTTGAACTAAGATCCACATACGATAATCTAATGACTGTAAAAATGTTGATATGCATGTTTTCCAAAAATCGAAAGGGATGTTGTCAAAAAAAGAAGGTCTAGTTATAGAGTAACCTTTTGGTGTGTTCCAATTTCTAAATATAGCCATGCTCGTTAATCAAAAAGTAGTCTAAACTTATGATTTTGAAATAAAGCTCTGATACCACTTGTTGATTCTTATTAAATCTTTATTAGGTTGTTAGACCTAAGTTAATGTCCCAAGGCTAACCAAGAGAGAAATGAATTGGTAATTTTAAAAATTCCTTTTTAGATTTAAAAAAAAATTAAAACCAATTAACGATTAGAAGCAAGTTAATTAAGGTTTTAAAAGGCTTTTCAACCATAGAAAAATAAAATTTGCAATAAGTAAATAAACAATAAAAAAATAAAAGGACACAAAAATTTATAGTGGTTCGGTCAAACACGAGCTACATCCACTCCATGAAGAATACATCTTTAGGTATTGCACTATACCACAAGTGTCTCTCCTTTTGCCATAACAGCAAGGCGGAGAAGTTTTCACAAAACTCTCTTCCACAAACTAGGTGTTGCAAATTCTGATTCTTGGACTATGTTTTGATGATTGGCAAACACTCTTACTTGTCTTGGATTGCCTTTTACTACTGACTTTTCAGAAATCAAAGAACGAACAAAAAATGAAGTCAGCTCAAGATTGGGTAGATTAGGGTTGAGTCTGTCTGTAAATTTCTTTTTTTTTTTTCCTTTCTTGAGTCCATTGTAATCTTTGAAGTAGTTGATGCTAAGTAACCCTACACACACACACACACACACACACACACTTGAGAGAGTTAGAATTTTTGTTTTTGCTCACATCAGCCAGGACGATATCTACATCGTCCTAGACGATCGGGCTTAAAACAGAAAGTCTAAACAGGGGTTCTTAATTAAGGCAGCCATCATTAGTGCATCGGTCTAGACGACCCTTATATCGGCCAGGACGATAGGCTCAAAATAAAAAGAAATAGCTGCCATGATCAATTTAGGTATTCTATATTTTTGGAAATCGGCCAGGAAGATGGTATGATCGGCCTGGACGATATTGTATAATTATGCCTAAATTGATCCGGCAATCATGGGAGTAATTAAGGATGATTGATACGATCACATCATCTTGGACGATCGTAGGATCGGCCAGAATGATCTATTCTAAAATCCTTTGTCGCTCTTGGACGATAAATATCGGCCAACCCAAATTCAGGGCGATGTGCTGGACGATCTGGATCGGACAGCTTGAATTCAAGGTGATGCTCTGGATGATTTTCTTCTGATTTGAACTGATCGGCTGGGATGATTGTGAGATCGGCCTGGACGATCAAGCCAATTTTCAATCGTCCAGTTTGCATTCAGGGCGATGCTCTGGCCGATCTTCTGAGATTTGTACTGATCGGCCAGGACAATTTCCATATCGTCCTGGATGATATAGTCGGCAACTTGCAATTAATGAGCTATTTTGAGCTCTTTTATTTAAGAACTCTTGTTCAACATTTTTGAACAATCTTTTGCTGCTGCCTTGACCTGAGAAGACCTTGAGGAGAGAAAGAGAGAGAGAGAGAGAGAGAGAGAGAGAGAGTGAGGATCTTGTGAGGGGGAGCTTGTGAGGGGTTTCACAAGGGTTGCTTCAATGATCGCTCTGCTTCTTCTTCGTCTAGAGTTTCTCATCCGTGGAAGGGTTGGTAGAGGTAAGGATTCAACAACTGATCGTGGTTCTCTGTCAACTTCAGGAGGAAGCAAAAAGAGTTGGGTCTCTGCCTTGCCGGGTGGCAAAAAGAAGGTGTCTTTGTAAGGGCTTCTCCGCCTAGCTGTGAGAGCTAAAGGAGAGTCACGTTGGTAGTGTAATACTCGGAGGGTGCCTCCGGGGAGAGGACGTAAGTCGAGTTGAACGAACCACTATAAACCTGTATGTTCTTGTTTTTACTGCTTCCGCATTTTAATTTCTGCACTTAGTTTTCTTGTGGTGTGATTTGGTTTGTGATTTTATTTCTTTGTGAAAAGAATTTTTGAAAATACCAATTCACCCCCCTCTTGGTTAGCTTTGGGACTAAGTTCATAGGGCTTAACATCCCCAACAAACTTTCAAGTGGTATAAGAGTATCTTTCATAAAATAAGTTTTTAAAAGATTTTGAATTTGATCCATGGCTAACTTTGGGAATCGTAACACTACTAAAGGTTATTCAATTACACGACCTCCATTGTTTAACAACTTACCTTTTGATTTCTGAAAAACCCGCATGTCAACATTTTTACAATCAACTGATTATCGCATATGGATGCTTATCAAAGAAGGTTATTCTCCACATTCTCGTGAAATTAATGGTGTTAAAACTGAAGTTGCTTTTACTGAATGGACTTTTAATGAAAGAGATTTAGCTCAACTAAATGCAAAATGTTTAAACTATTTTTTCTGTGCTTTAAAATCTGAGGATTACATGCGTGTTTCTACTTGTTCAACTGGTAAAGAGATTTGGGATAGGTTATGTATCACGTATGAAGGAACCAATGAAGTGAAACAATCTCGTTTGAATATTCTCTTGCATGACTACAAACTTTTTTGTATGAAACCATTTGACTCTATTTCTAACATGTATACTAGGTTTACACAGATAGTTACTTCACAGCATGCATTAGGAAGAAAACTTTCAAACTATGAAAAACTGAACAAAATTTTGAGATGCTTGTCTTCATCATTTGATGCTAAAATCACTGCTATAACTGAATCTAAGGATTTAAACACCTATTCGATTGACAACTTACTTAGCCCACTCATTGCTTACGAGCAAGAAGTGAATCAAATAAATCTTGATGCAGGTGAGAAGAAAATGGTGGCCCTGAAGGCGCACAAATCAGATTCTGAATCTTTTGGGTTTGAAAGTGATGACTTTGCCTTAATCACAAGGCAATTCAAAAGCTTTCTAAGGAAGAAGCAAAAGCATCATTGGAGAAAAGGTAAGGATAGTAAATATTCTAAAGGATCTTCTAATGTCGTTTGTTATGAATGTAGGAAACCTAGACACGTGAGAACTGATTGCCCTACACTTAAAGATCACTCAAACAAAGGAAAGGGTGAGGAGAAACCCAAGTACAGGAAGGACAAGAAGAAACTATAAAAAGCATTTTGGGCGGATTTTGCATCGGACTCATCGGAGACGGAACCAGAAGATGAGACATCAAAATTGTGCTTGATGGCAGACGATAATTTTGATCAAGATGAGGTATGTGAACTTTCCTACGATCAACTTCTTGAAGTTTCAGAAAAAATTCATGCATCATATAGGAAACTCAAGAAAACTCATGTAAGTTTAAAATTGGAATTTTTCGAATTACAAAAAGAGCATGCTATTATGACTAAAGATCATTCTACAATTGATTCAAATCATATGACTCTACTTGATGAATTTGATGAGTTAAACAAAAATCATTGTGAATTAGTTAAAAAGCTTGAGTCACTAAAAGTCACACACATCTCACTTGAATCTAATTTTAAGAAGTCTAAAGAGATGGAGAAAAGTTTGAGGATGGAGAATGAGGTCTTAAAAGGCACAAATTTGAAGATTCAAAATGAATTAAAAATATGTAAGAAAACTAGGATGACACCTACTTTTGAACAAAAGCCAAAACCTAGGAAGAGGCATTATAACTCAAATCACTTAAGAAACCCTTTTCCTGGAGTTAGATGTTTTTCATGTGGCATGCTAGGACATATCTCACACACTTGCACAGTTTATCATAGCACAGATTAGGTGTGGAGACCTAAGGTGCATGATCCACAGCATACCACACATGGATTGCATTCTACTTTTCATAAGAAGGGACCCAAACCTGTTTGGGTTCCTATATCTGACATTTGATAATCTTGCAGGCTTGCTCTCACAAAAGGCCTCGTGAGAGTATGTGGTACCTGGACAGCGGATGCTCTCGACATATGACTGGTGATGCCAATCAGTTTGTTTTACTGGAGTCCAAGACTGGAGGCAAGGTTACTCTTGGAGACAACACCACCAGGAAAGTGGTAGGCTCAGGTATAATTGGTAATTTCAAGAACCTTATGATTGAAAATATTTTGCTTGTAGATGAATTGAAGCACAACTTGCTCAGCATCAGTCAACTTTGTGACAAAGGCTTTATCATGCAATTCTTTGCAAATTTATGCATTGTAAGTTTAAGTAACAACACTATTTTGCAGGGAAAACGGATTTACAACGTCTACATGCTTGATTTAAATAACATTGAATGTGCTGCTTCATTTTGCTTAAAAACTGTGATTGATGATTCATGGTTGTGGCACCGGAGATTATGTCATACAAGTATGAAAACCTTTAAGTAAAGTGACCCAAAAAGACCTAGTTAGAGGTGTCCCCAAACTCAAGTTTTCAAAAGACCACCTTTGTGATGCCTGCCAACTAGGAAAGCAAGTCCACTCCACCTTTCACCCCATTAAGGACATTAGCACCTCTAGACCTTCAGAAGTCCTTAACATGGATTTGTTTGGACTCATTAGCACTGCCAGCTTTGGAGGGAAAGTCTATGGATTTGTGATTGTTGATGACTACTCAAGGTTCACTTGGACTAGATTTCTTTCACATAAAAATGAGTCTTTTGAGAAGTTTAAAACATTTTCTGCTTCGATTCAGAAAAAGCTAAGTTGTGAGATATTGACCATCCATAGTAATCATGGTGGAGAGTTTGAGAATGAAAAATTTGGTGATTTTTGTGAGGACAAGGGGATTAGCCACAACTTCTCAGCTCCTAGGACCCCTCAGCAGAACGGAGTAGCTGAAAGGAAGAACCGGACCTTGGTGGAAGCCGCTAGAGCCATGCTTGCTGAGTACTCACTTCCAAAATACTTTTGGGCTGAAGCGGTTAACACAACTTGTTATGTGTTGAATAGGGTGAACGTTAGAGCTAAGTTAGAAAAGACACCCTATGAGATCCTTAAGGGTAGGACACCTAATCTTTCCCACCTTCATGTCTTTGGTTGTAAGGTTTTCATTCATAACAATGGGACTTGGGAAAATTTGATCCTAACTCTGATGGAGTGTTCTTGGGATATTCTAGTGTTGGGAAGTCTTTTAGGGTGTTTAACCAAAGAACTTTGATGGTGGAAGAGATTACCCATGTAGTATTTGATGAGTCTGATCCTAAGAAACATGGAGTTGAGGATGATGATGATATTGGAGAGATTACTAGTGGAATAGAAAATTTGGGGAAGGAAGTAGGTCACCAATACATAGAAGGAGTAGGAGATGTCACCCAAGGAGTAGAAAATTTAGATCTGGAGGAAAGGGTTCGACCTTCTCACACCTTACCTAGAGATTGGAGATACTCTACAAGTCACCCCAAGGATTTGATCTTAGGAGACCCTTCTAATGGAGTCAAGACTAGACATGGACTTAGGAAGGAGGTGAACCACTCTACCTTTATCTCAATGACTGAACCCACCAACATAAACCAAGCCCTTATTGATGAGTTTTGGATTTTAGCTATGCAAGAGGAATTGAACCAATTTATTAGAAATGAAGTTTGGGAGCTTGTGGAAAGACCTAAGAGACAAAGTGTAGTTGGGACAAAGTGGGTCTTTAAGAACAACTAAGAATCCTATCCAACATTCAAGAACTAAGCACATTGACATTAGGCATCACTTCATTAGAGACCTTGTGACAAAGGGGAACATTGAGTTACATCATGTGACAACTCAAAATCAATTTGCTGACATCTTTACTAAACCACAGACCTTCGACACATTCAGCTCTTTAAGAACCAGATTGGATGTGATTGACATAACTGCATAATATTCTATTTGCTTTACTTTGTTTTTTTTCTGTTGCTTTTCATTTTTTGCTCTTTGTTTTCTTTTCTGTTCTTTTAGTTTTTTTTTAAACTTGGTTGCTTTTCTTTCTTAATTTTAGCTTTCAAAATCATCACAGAAATGATATCGTATGCCTTGTCCTTACTTTTGATAACTTGTAGTCAATGTTTTACATCTCTTAATCTATTAGAATGGTAAAAATATTTTGTTGATTGTGTCTCTTTCTCTAACCTATTTTAGTGGCATATTTTTCTTTTCTAATCAAAATTCTATTTCAAATTAAAAATTGTGTATGCAATTAAGATCGTTTCTAAACTTGCTTAAGCAAATCTATCTTATATTTATAATGCTTAAAGCCTTTTTGTCACATCAAGACTCCTCGTTACTCTTGTCATTGGTTATTCATTCTGTCTTGTGATTAGTTCTTCCCTATGTTAGAGAGAGAGAGCTCCTATTCTCTAATATCTAGAAGATATACTCACAACTAAGATTATTTTTAAGAGTTTTTGAAAGAGAATAAAGCTTGCAAAAATGAAAAATTTCTTTTGGCCAATGATGCCAACAAAAGATGCGCAAAGAACGCCAAAATATATATAAATAAGGTGTATCAAAAATCAAAAGATGCGCAAAGCGCCATTCAAATTGACAAGAGGCATAAAATGAGCCCACCAAAAGCAAGCTTTCCTCTCCTTTCAAATCCTTTTAAAACTTAGAAGTTTTCATGTATCGAAGACTTGATTTCGATTGTTTTGCGATTGTGACAAATTTACTTTAGTTCATTATTCTATAAGATATTTTTTCTTAAACCAAGTGATGAATGGATTCTTCTTTCTCATATCCAATTGATTTTTTGATTTAGGTCATTGATTTCAAAAGACGATTCTACCCTAAGAGAAAGTGCGAGCTAAGGGTAACCATGATAAGATATTCTACCGTTCTTTGGATTGTTGATGTTGTTAACTCATTAACTCACATATTTTTTAAAATCAATAATATGGAATACTACATCATCTTCATGCCTTTATATAAAAAAAAAATCTTATGGTTTGCTTTAGTTCTTCATTCCCTCCTTTTTTTGAGATGTCAAAAGGGGGAGAAGTTTAGGATGTTTTTACACTTTCAAATACGTAGTTTACACTGTCATTTTTTTCATAGAATTTTGCCATCATCAAAAAGGGGTAGATTATTGCAAATTCTGATTCATGGACTATGTTTTGATGATTGGCAAACACTCTTACTTGTCTTGGACTGCCTTTTACTACTAACTTTTCAGGAATCAAAGAACGAACGAAAAATGAAGCCAGCACAAGATTGGGTAGATTAGGGTTGAGTCTGTCTGTAAATTTCTTTTCTTTTTCCTTTCTTGAGTCCATTATAATCTTTGAAGTAGTTGATGCTAAGTAACCCTACACACACACTCACACTTGAGAGAGTTAGAATTTTTATTTTTGCTCACATCGGCCAGGATGATATCTACATCGTCCTGGACGATCGGGCTTAAAACAGAAAGTCAAAACAGGGGTTCTTAATTAAGGCAGTTGTCATTAGTTCATCGGCCTAGACAACCCTTGTATCGACCAGGACGATAGGCTTAAAACAGAAAGAAATAGCCGACATGATCAATTTAGGTATTCTGTATTTTTGGAAATCGACCAGGATGATGGTATGATCGGCCTGGATGATATTGTATAATTATGCCTAAATTGATCTGGCAATTATGGGAGTAATTAAGGATGATTGATACGATCACATCGTCCTAGATGATCGCAGGATCGGCCAGGACGATCTATTATAAAATCCTTTATCACTCTTGGACGATAAATATCGGCCAGCCCAAATTCAGGGCAACGTGCTGGACGATCTGGATCAGACAGCTTGAATTCAGGGCGATGCTCTGGACGATTTTCTTCTGATTTGAACTGATCTGCCGGAATGATCGTGAGATTGGCCTGGATGATCAAGCCAAATTTCAATCATCCAGTTTGCATTTAGGGCGACGCTCTGGCCGATCTTCTGAGATTTGTACTGATCGGCCAGGACGATTTCCATATCTTCCTGGACGATATAGTCGGCAACTTGTAATTAATGAGCTATTTTGAGCTCTTCTATTTAAGAGCTCTTGTTCAATATTTTTTAACAATCTTTTGCTGCTGCCTTGACCTGAGAAGACCTTGAGGAGAGAAAGAGAGAGAGAGAGAGAGAGAGAGAGAGAGAGAGAGAGAGAGAGAGAGAGAGAGAGAGAGAGAGGATCTTGTGAGGGGGTGCTTGTGAGGGGTTTCACAAGGGTTGCTTCAAGGATCGCTCAGCTTCTTCTTCGTCTAGAGTTTCTCATCCGTGGAAGGGTCGGTAGAGGTAAGGATTCAGCAACTGATCGTGGTTCTCTGCCAGCTTTATGAGGAAGCAAAAGGAGTTGGGTTCTCTGCCTTGCCGGGGTGGCAAAAAGGAGGTGTCTTTGTAAGGGCTTCTCCGCCTAGCTGTGGGAGCTAAAGGAGAGTCACGTTGGTAGTGCAATACTCGGAGGGTGCCTCCGGGGAGTGGACGTAGGTCGAGTTGATCGAACCACTATAAACCTGTGTGTTCTTATTTTTACTGCTTCCGCATTTTAATTTTCACACTTAGTTTTCTTATGGTGTGATTTGGTTTGTGATTTTATTTCTTTGTGAATTTTTTTTTTAAAATACCAATTCACCCCCCCCCCTCTTGGTTAGCTTTGGGACTAAGTTCATAGGGCTTAACATCCCCAACGAACTTTCACTAGGGGTAAATCTAACGTACATCACATCATTTCTAGAGTACAATAAAAGTAAGCAAACATAGTAACAGTTCATCACAACATGCAGTGAAAACTATGAAAATCCTAGCACACAGCAGAAAAGGAAACACTGGCCTAGCCTAAGTCTAGAAGTGGTTCCCTTGCAAACAATTTTATGTGTGTGTAAGGCTCGTGTGATTTGGATAGGTCTTAAGTTGGATAGTTAGTTAAAATTGCCTAGAGTTCAGATTTGTTGAAGGCCAAAAAAGAAAATTTTAGTTAAAGTTTAAATATTAATGAATTAGGATCCATTTTTAGTTAATTTAGTTTGCTGGTCACTTTTAAATGCTTAGGATAGTGATATTTGAAGTTCAATTGTATTAGCTAATTTTGGAAAGTCTCAGGTCCTCCTAGGTACTAGGCTGAGAGGGTCAAAAAGGTCATTATGGGAAATAGGCCAGATTTGGGGTTCCTAACACTTTAGTTAAATACTAGACCATAAGATGAGTAGTTAGACAGGTAGTTTGCTAAATTTGAAGTTTCCTATGCAAAGTTATGAATTTTTAAAGTTTCGGGCACTAGACTATAGGCTGGGGTTGACCGGAAAGTTGAGTTTTGGATTTAGGTTCGTTTCTAGAATCCTAATATTTTTAATAAATATTAGACCCTAATTGGAGTTGAATTTAATTGAGTTTGCCTAATTTGGATTTTTTTATAATTAGTAATAAATTTCTAAAGTTCGGGTAATTAAGGGAATTATTTAAATTATCTAATTAAGGGGTAATTTTATGGTTTTGATCCAAACCAGCTCCAAACTGATTGGAATCACCCTCAAAGGTCAGAAATGACCTGAGAAAGTGTTCCCAAGTGTTTGGAGAAAATTTGAAATTTTAAATATTTTTTAATAATTTATTAGGTGAAAGAAGGTAATTTCTAATTAAGGCTAAGTTAAGGATCAGGCTGAAGTCAAAATATAGGGCCCTATTTATCTCAAGTTAAGGACCTAATTTTGAACAGTTTGAGGTATTATAAGTAATTTTCTTATCTAATATGGATTTATTGTAATTTTTAAAAGATCTCGGTGCCCTATTTACCAAGTAAATTAGGGTTGGTTAATTAAGGGGTCTAAAGAGCCCTAAGAATTCCAAGAAAATTCTGAGGTATTTTAGATGTCACTTGGTTTAAATGTTGAAGTTTTCATGTCAATCGATGATGTACCCTAGCTCCTAAAAATTTTTTAAGTTTGCTAGAAGGGTCCTTAATTATTGTCCTTAAGCTGTCACTACGTTATAGGAGTTTGAAGTGAAGTTTTAGCTAACCCTCAAGATACCAATGCATGGTAACACACAAAAATAGTAAACACATCATGTCCTTAAATCTAGGAGAGCCAAAACTAAGTGGTTGTGCACCCTGCACATGCAAACAATGATAAAAGGAAAGTAAATACATATAATGAAGGGATTAGTGAATGATTGGGGCTGAATCATCCACTAATCCACCTCCCTCATGATTTTCTCTTCATATGTATAATCTATGTTTAAAATTTCACGAAACAATGGGTCTCCCAAAGTTAAAGTTTAATTATAAGTAGTTTTAAAATAATTTCAAAATACTTATAAATATATATATATATATATATATATATATATTAGAAAATAAGGTAATTAAAAATGAGTCAGTTCATACTACATAAGTATAGGGAGACCCACTGACCACCCTAATGAGGTTTCAAAATAATTTGAAAATAATTATTATAATAATTAATTTAAATAATACAAAAATATTCAAATAACTAAATAAATTGACATCTGTAAGAGCAGTGGAAATTAGCTTTTGAAAATAATTTTAAAATTAATTTCATAATTTTCTGAACAGATTGAGGGGTCGCACGCCAAAATCCGATTTAAAACGAGAAAGATATGAATTTTGCAAGTTTAATGTATTAAAAGGATAGTTTTAAAATAATTTTAAAACAACAAGTATTTAAGGGTAATAATAGATTTAAAGTAGAAATAATAATAAATAAAATTCTTAATATACAATAATAATAATAATAATAATAATAATAATAATAATAATAATAATAATAATAATAATAATAATAATAATAAATGCTGCAAATATTTTTAATATAATGTAATGATAATAATTTTAAAATAATAGTAATATTAAAAATAAAGAAATGATGAAATAATAATAATAGCAACTTTAAAATAATAATTATTCTAATTTTTAAAAATAACAATAATAATAATAATAGTAATAGAAAAAAAAATAATTTTTAAATTAATGTAATAATAATAGTAATAATATTACTGAAATAGTAAAATGACATAATAATAATATTAATAATAATAATAACAAAGATAATAATAATAATATAATAATAGTAATAATAATGACAATAAAAATAGTAGCAAAATAATAAACATTAAAATATTTAGACATAATAACAATAATAATAATAATATAAATAACAATTAAAAATAATTATTAAAAAAATCTTATTTTACTATTTTTTAAAATAAATCAAAATATAATTATAATTTTTAAATGAAAATAGTTTTAAATTAAAGAGGGCGCAAATATGAGTGAAATGAGGTATTGCACGCAAATTTTGGATTTATATTTAATTTGTTATGAATTATTGAAGAAAATACTATTTAAAATAGGTTTAAAATAAAATTGATTTAATTAAAACCGACGACGAGACACGTGGAGGGTTCTGATTGGCCTATTTAAAAGAGCAATGGCGGGTCAATCATTGGCGATGATTGCGCCGCCGCGCAATCATCTGCCAATGATTGGAAGGATGGCGGGCCCTACGCATCTTTGACTTAAATGAGTCAGCAACGCAAGGTAGCCAACCGTTCCTTCGCCATTTGATATGAAAGGCCAAGATCGCATTATACGAGCAAACATGCCGCAGGATCGTATATCTGTTTGAAAACCCGATCGAAACGATGGCTTTAAGACCGTTGATCAGCAGATCAACGGTTCAGACTGACCCCCGCTCATGTAGAATGGATTCTGATCCCTAGAATCATCTTTTGCCTCGTTCTCTCGATCCGCTCGATAGAATTTCATGACATTTTAAACCCTATATCTATACTTGAACATAAATCTTGGGGAGGTATTTTTTAGCTTTAAAATGGCATTTTAAAAAACTATTTAATGCGGAGTGTTGTGGACTATTCTAAGGGATTTTGAGAGATTTTACCGTCCGATCTTCGAGTTCCTGGTACGGTTGCACTTATAGACTGTCCTCATACGTTTCTCCTCTTGAGAACATGATCAAATGAGCTCTGGATTGTCGGGAAATCAGCTTGGAAGATCTTAAGCCTCGGTTGGCTGGAGATCTCATCGGCGGCAGCATTGATCGATGGAGTTTGGATCATGGAAGGGAGAGGGGACCTAGAGGAACTCTCACACCAAATATCTCGGGCTGAGAGGCCCTAGGGAGAAAGTGAGAGCCAAAAAGTCCTTTTTGGAAGCCTTAATTTCAATTATTTAAAGCATTAGGCTCCAAGAGAACAACCAAGATTAAATCTCCCACCCATTAGCAGAGAAACCATGCATATGGTGCCATGGTTTCAATTTAAAATCGATTGGGAATCAATTGGGCATTAAATGAGATTACATTAGGATGAATTTGACCAAAATAGGTCAAGTTTGACCATGCAAGGCTAGGTTTGACCAAGGCATGAGTCGACTTAGTCAACATGGTCAATTAGACCCAAGTAGGTGGAGGACTAAGCCATAAAAGAGTTGAAATTGATTTGAAATCGAATTAGGCTCTTCTAGGTCAATTTGGGTCAACCCTGGTTGACCTGATCAACCAGGTTGACCCAGGATTCAGGTCTGAGCTCAACAAAGCTGGTCTGATCCTCTGAGTCCAGGGGTGAGGAGAGATTGAGCCAAGAAACTCTTAAATTGATTTGGAATTAAGTAGAAGGGAATAAGGGTCCAATTGGGTCAACTCTGGTATTGCACGCCAAGAAACTCTTAAAGTTTACTTGTAAGTGATCCTAATTATTTGTATAGATCTTCTAACTCAGGATGCTTTGATTTTAATGATTCATGTGTATTAGTTTGGTCAATATGCTTCTTATTTAATGTATCATATTCACCAAGTAAAGACATGTGATCTTTATTTAATGTAGAATTTTCCACTCTAAGGCTATCATGCTCTCTTAGCAAACCTAAAAACATAGAATTTAAACAAGCATACATATTCTTAACCATTGTATATAAATTATGAATTTTCTTATATATAATAAAAAATTCATCATGAGAAAGTTACACACGTCATCTTGATTAGACTTTTCAAGATTATCATTTACCATGAGATACAGATTAGTTACTTCCTCCTTTGCTTCCTATTTTAAGGATTTTGAGGCAGAGTTAGCACAAAAAGCCTTATATATCCTATTTCCTTTTTTAAAGTTAACCTTCTTATTACCCTTCTCTTATTTGAGCAAGTGTTTAGGTTGGGGTAATGAGAACTCAAATGTCCTAGCTTCCTGCATTCAAAATAAATTATGTCATATGAAGTTTTAAAATTGTTATTACTTTTACCTTTATTCCATTGTTGATAACGTTTCTGCTATCTCTTTAGAAAACTTTTGAACTATCAAGTCATCAGCATAATGTCATCATCCTCCTCGGCTATAGAACTATAATTGTCAAAGTTTTTGGCTTTCAAAGCCACAACTTTCTCCTTTTCCTATCCCCTGCATCTTGAAATCTATGACACACACCTTACTCATAGGCAATAAGGGAGCCTAGCAAGTTTTTCAGATCTTTTGATTCATAATAATATAATAAATATTAAGATCTTTTGATTCATAAATGGCATTAGCCTTAGCATTATATTTACTAGGTAAATAATAAAGAATTTTGTTAAATTTTTCAGAAATTGAAATCTCTCAACCAAAATCATACAAGGAAGTCACTTTTTGAATAAACCTAGTGTAAATGTCTATGATGGTTTCATGCAAAAAATTTCATAATAGTGCAATAAGATATTTAAAAAAGATTTTTTTACTTCACTAGTACCTTCATATTTAATAAATAGTTTATCTCAAATGTCCTTGATAGTGGTATAGATAGAAACTCTCATGCAATCTTCATACTTAAGAGCATAGAAAAAGTAGTTTAAATATTTTACATTTAATTGAGCTAAGTCTCTATCCTTATTACTCCATTCATTAAATGGTACTTTAGTTTTGATGTCATTAACCAAATGAAATGGTGCAGACTAACTATATTGTACCAAAAACGAGATGCAAAAAAATTAACAAATTGCAAAAAAGTTTACATGCAAATTTTCTAAAAATTAAATAGTATGTTGTCAAATAAAGGTGGACAAGTTATAGAATATCCTTTCACGGTGTTTCTATTACCTAAATATGGCATGGATCATTTTTCTCTAGGTTTTCTAAAATGCTACTTGTGTGATTTGCTCTAATACCATATGGATGTTTGATGGAGGATGTTAAGCCACTTTGAACTATCCCTAGGCACACAAAGTGGGGGATGAATTGATTATTTAAAAATTTTCTTTAACACAAAACTTTTTTAAAGATTTTTTTAAATAAATTAAAATAAATAATGTCATTACCAAATGCAGAGATAAATTAATGAAACAAACTTATAACTATATTGATAATGAGTTACTAAAATCAATATAACAATAAACATAAAATTTTGCAACATGCAATTTTTTTGGAAAAATAAACCATAAAAAAGTAAATTGAAGAAAGTAAAACTTAAAATGAACACACCAAAATTTTATAATGGTTTGGTCAAATAATGACCTATGTCCACTCCCCATAGTCCTCCTCTCCAAAAACTTCACTAAGACGTTAGTATCTCTCATTTATCCACCACAACTAGGCGGAGAAGCCCATATAATATTTTCACTAAATCGGTGCAACAAAGAACCTTTACCTCTTTTTCTCCCTCTTGGTGAAGGATGTGAACCTAGCAATCCTATTTCACACTCTTGGTGAAGGTAAAGAACCTCGACAGTCTTTGGGATGACGTTCTTCTTCCAAAAGCTACCCAAGAAACCAAGCAAGACACTCGAAGGAAGAAGCTTGCTCAAAGCAACTATGCAAAAATCTCTCACTCCTTATCCTTCACACATAAACTCTCTATTCTCATTCCAAATGCTCTCGAAGATCTCATCTCAAAGCTCACTCTCTCTATAACATAACAGCCAAAGATTTGAGACAAGTCAATTAAGAGAGCTTAAATAAAAGGCTTAAAAAAATACACTAATAATTTAATTCTTTTGACACTAACTGTACAGTATAATAGAAGATCATACATTATGATTAGTTCAAATAGCCATGTTATTATTGTACAAAGAATAAGGCACAATACAATTTGTTTAAGTATTTGAGCTTTCATCTAGTATGATATAAGGAATCATCTAGTGTATAAGTTAAATCGAATTGATTTATCATTATGTATAATTGATTGTGATTAATTATTATCTCTTGGAGAGATAAGGCCATATAGTATGATTGGTCTAATAGTGCAATATAATCTAACTAGAACAATTAATCCAAATTTAATCCCCTAATTACAAGATTAAATAAGCTAAATTTTAATTATATCATATAATATGATGATTATTGTATGATATAATTAGTAAGAATTTTGAATTTTAAAATATTTTCTAAAATATGATTGACTGTTGAGATCATGATTTCTATTTATAAACTTATAAGATATGGATCATACAATTCAATGAGTAAAAAGAACTTTAATTATGCTAATAATCCATTAAATAATTGATCAAATAATATGATATGGATCATTCAGTATGATTATTTAGAAAAAATTATACTTCAAATTTTCTCACTTTCTCACTCCCATGTGTGTGTGTGTGCATGGTCACCATGTTTAACGTCCACTAAATACAAGACTATTCCTCAAGAATTGTATAATTTAATTAAAGTAAAAATACAGACTCTTAAAGAATCTTAAACATATTCTACCCAATATTAAGTTGATCACTTTGTGTGGTATACTACTTACC
This sequence comes from Dendrobium nobile, assembly GCA_022539455.1. Lineage (NCBI taxonomy): Eukaryota > Viridiplantae > Streptophyta > Magnoliopsida > Asparagales > Orchidaceae > Dendrobium > Dendrobium nobile. The sequence continues at coordinate 32,061,127 of CM039723.1, read as the reverse complement.
TAAAATTTTAGTGCATTAGAATAAATATCCAATAATAATAATAATAACAAGAGATTGGTAAACTACCCAATAATGTTTATTATCATCAAAATCATAAGACTTGGGTCTAGATATACAATAATATGCTCCATCAATAGACAAAAAATAGTCATTAGGAGTAAATCCATCTTCAACATGGTGTCCTTGATGCTCTTAAAAAAAATAGCCATTAAGTTTAAACCCATCTTCAATATTTTATCATATATGTTTCATTATCATCTAAATTTTCCATTAACTATAAATCCATTTTTATGGTATCCTATAAGCTCCATTGCCACCTAAGTTTGATTGTTAGGCATAAATCCAGTTAATATGTTATCCTATTTGCTCCTTGTTTTGGATAGACATCCCATTCAAGTATAAATATTTGTCTTCTAAGGTTAAGTGTGACTCTTTATGTTTCTTTTTTTATGACTAAACTTACTAGTGTTAGAAAACACACCTCATGACACCACCCAAATTTAACTCTAAATCTTGGTCCTATAAGGTTAAGTGTGAGTCCATGTGCCTCCTTTCTTATGACTAAACTCGCTAGTGTTGAATAACACCCCTTATAGCACCATCCTAGTTTTAGTCCTATCTATAAGTTGTGGATATTATAACTCCTAGGACAATCCTAGTTATACTCTAAATCCCATTCATAAAGATTTATGTAGTCTTCCTCTAATTAAATCTTTCTTTTTGAATTTTGGATGATCGGGTAGTTGTTCGGATCCAATCATTTAAATATCCTTATTTGGGATAGATATCCCATTCATGTTCAACATTTCATTCTTAAGATTGGTATAAGTTCCCCTTGTGGAATCCATTCATTTAAAATCTAATTTATTGAGGATATAACTCAATGTATTATGCTATTCTAACTAATAAAAGTTTCTTACACAATATCATTTTATTCTCAAATATAAATATGAATTTTAATTAAAATAGATTTTATATATATATATATATATATATATTCATTCATTCATCAAATAGTTTTCTTGATTTATTTGATCACTTTGATTAATGCCAATATGTTTGATTTATATTTCAAGTTCATAAAATATATTAGAGGTCCATGTGTTGACCTCGTTCCTATCTGATGTCTTTTGAACATCAAAATCCTACTTAAATAAACATGCTCAGTGCACTACTCCCTATAATATATAAACCCTTTGAATTCAATCATTATTCAAATCTCACCAGTTGGATCTTCATACAATAAATTAATACACACTTTTTTTATTAACCTAGTGCCAGACTCATTTGACCCAGTTTAGCTGGCTCAACCTAGCTCAATTGATCAAATCATCAGATTGACTCAATTCAAACAAAAATTTATATATGAACTTTACGAACTTTCTCAAAACTCATATCCTCATAGATTGAGCATGTTTTGATAATATTAACTAGTCAATAATTGACTTTGTCACCACAGCCTAAAATTGGTGAAACTCTGCTAGTTTATGTCAAATATTATAATTCATTTAAATCAAATCAATCAAACCCTTAAATCTAAACTTACTCATGCTTTTGATGAGTCAAGACCATGGGAGACTTCTTTTGACCATGTTAACTTAGTCAAAATGGTATAAACCCATTCAAAATACATTTATGAACTCAAACTTCAAACACAATGCTTCAAACCTTATATACTCAATCTAAATAGCCTCAAGGGAATCTCCATAATCTTTCCAAGTTAAATTGACTAATTTTGACCAATCTAAGTTTTCAAAATAAAAAAAAATGTTTAAATGATCAAATTTGGTCAAACCCAAGCAAACCCATTCATCAGTCCCTTACCAGCATGTTGTAACCGAGCATCTTATTTTGTTATTTTGAAGAAAAAAATATAATGTATTGCCTCTTTATTTCTCTTAGAAATTATATTCCATTTTTGTTTGTGTGTGTACTAACATTTTAGGTACATCATGCACCATTCATTGAAAATTCATGGCTTCAGATTGGGTAGAATCGGGTGTGTTGAAAGAGTCTATGTTATTTATTTATTATTTCTTGAGTCAAATCCTATAAGGGTGTATGCTAACTTGGTGACCTTGCACACACACACACACACACAGGGGGAGAAAAAATAAATTTAAATATTTTAATTTTTTCTATAAATGGTATTGTATGATTTAGATTATGTTGTATGATATGTTTATGTATAAAAATTAAATTAAATTATTTTATTTTACTAAGAAAATAATTTTGAAATATAAAAAATTGTATAATATGAACATAACATCGTACTAAAAAACATGTTATAATCTAAAACCCCTCCGTTTATTAAATTAGGCAAAATTTTGAATTTTAAATTTTATTCTATTCTTATAGTATAATACTTCAAATATTTCCTAATTTAATCATGTGATTAATTAATTGAATCTGGTTAATTTTGATTTATATAATATGAACTAGATCATATTGTATGATTGATAGAGACAATATTTGGTCAACACAAGATTCATCTTGGATGAACTACATTTCGATTGATCTAAAAGTACTATACTATTATTCATTCATACAGTATGATCTAAATAGATCACACTGTACTAACTACTAATCGTATAGTGCTATTATGCAAAATTGATCTTTGAAGGGTAATATATAAACTATACATCACATAGTACAAACTGTAAAAATTTTAACTAGTCCTACTGTACTAATTGGTGATCATATAATAGGTCAAATTCTGGGTATCATAATGTACAATCCTATTATCTTACTGTATGAACTGTGAAAGTTTAATTAAAATTTTTGGGTTTTTTTAGAGCCCTTTATTTAAGCTTTTATAATATACATTGTGACTGTCTTGTTGGCATTTATTGGATCATTTTATTCTAAAAGGAATCTTGAAGAGAGAGCCTAGAGCTTAGGAGAGCAAGGTGAAGTTTATGAGAGAGGGAGAAGATCCTTGTGAGATTCAAAGGAGTGTGAGAGGGAGTTTCACATGGTTGCTGCAATGAACTTACACTTAAGTTCCTCTATGCATCAAGATTTTTCTTGAGGGATGTTTGGAAAGAAGAAGAACCTTTGGCATCAAAGGGCCTGACTACTCTACCGCACTTTGAAGGTGAAAGACATTTCAGTTTTTCTGCCCCACTATGAGGATGAAAAGGATTGCAAAGTACTCTTCCTTCACCAGAAGGGTGAAAAAGCTTTCAAGATTCTTTATCTCACTAGGATGGTGAAAAGGAAAGCATGGTGCTCTGTCTTCAGCATCAGGAAAAAAAAGCGTAGAAGGTTATCAACCTCACCAGGAGGGTGAAAAAGATTTTGGTACTCCACCGCACCGGATTGTTAGTAGTAATTATTATAAGGGCTTATTTTCCTTGCTTTGGGGGCTAATGGAGGGACACTAAAGGTTTAGTGCTATATCTAGAGAGGAGGACTCTAGAGAGTGGACGTAGGTCAAGGTTGACTGAAACACTATAAAGTTTTAGTGTGCTTTTTTCTTTTACCCGCATATTTATTTAGCACAATTTTATTTCATGCATATTATTTTCTTAACATATTAGACGAAAATATTGTTATAATTGTGGATTATTTTCTATGAGCAAGAAAACAATAAAGAACAAAAACCTAAAAAATCAAAAGGAACAAAAATATTTTTTTTCAACCAAAAATATAAATTTTATTTTAATACATGATATTTACTTCTACATGAGTATTAGAGCTTCACATCATTTTGAAAGTGAATTTTTAAGGGGTACATTTTTTTAAAATAATTCATTCCACCCCTCCTCTTATTATGCCTAGGATAGTTCGATGAGGTTTAATAACCTCCCTTTAACTTTTACATCCCATTTGGTCTTTTCCTACTATATAACCTTCCTAATGATACTTAAATCTAACTCAAACACCTAGTTCATCCCAAACCAACTTCAAGTCATAACCCCTTCATGAAATGTCAAAAAATACTTTCCATAATGAATTGTCCATCCCTGGCCAAAGCCTACACCCCTAACCACTTCGGTCACTTGGTAAACATCAAAGAAAAAGCCCTGATGAATCTCACTCCTCCATTCAAATCCTAGCACTTGGAATGGGGAAAAACACTCATTCAAGCTTCTTTCCCCAACAAGTTCCTCCCAGAGCAAACTTTACTTTCATTTCACTTCTAGATCATCCCTCTTAACTTCCCCACCCTTTCTAGGCCTTCAAAGATTGAAGTTGAGAAGATCCAAGGGTAACCAAAATCCTATGCCTTAAAAACTTTCAAACTTCCAATCTACTGATCCTCCATTTATTCACGTTATTCTTCAAGATTGAAGGAAGGGAACAAGCCATTAAAAAGCCCCTGAGTTTGATTCTATAGATCTATTCTTCTAACCTTAAATTCGAACCTAATGTTTTAAATAACTTTCATTATATGCAATCTCAAACTTCATAACAGGGAAGTGTTTATGTTTATATGTCTTGCATACTATTTTAACCAAAAAATATATAAGGTTAATTATGTGATTAATAACCCTAATAAGCTTGGAATCATTCAAATTCAATAAGGAAGTTCTTTGGATATTATGCATATCCTTAAACCCTAATTGGTTTTTATAAAACTTTTTTAATCTCACAAAGTTATAGAGAACAACAAATAAATAAATTGAAGTTACATTGAACAAAAATTATATTTCAAACTCTTATGACATATATGAAACGTCACATAACATCATGCTTGAGGTGTATTTTATGTGATTATTTCAAAATCTTAGGATGAATGTTGTACATCTAAAACATTCATTAAAAGATCAAATAAAAATTAAGCCCCAAATTTGTAAAGACTGTAATAAAATTTGTATATTTCTAAGAACCGAAATTGAAACTAGTGATCCATAAAAATCAAACAAATTAAAATTAAAAATGAAATAACAAACAAATACAATAAAGAGGCACTACATGGCCTAACACACACTAAATGCTATAAAAGATACCAGCCATGTACTTTTAAAAGTAAGAATTTCAATTTTCCTATATTTTATTTCTATTATTTTGATTTATAGGATAATTTACATTTCATTGCATTAGAAAATGCTAAATCATCGATTGCAAAACTCAAACCATAATCAAAATAAAAAGTCATTTGATTATAAAATTTGATTGGAACTTTAAATTAAAATCTAAGTTAGGTAAATAGCCAACAAAATTCAAAACTTGATCAAAATTTTAAAACATCTAATTTGCACCCATTAACATCTTAGTTTATAGATAGAAACTAAATAACTATGATACATAGATCTTATATTTTTTATTTCAAGAAGGTCTAATTTTCTTATGACATTGTATTTTTTAGAATCCAAACTCTTACTACGAAAGAAATAAATAAAATAAAAATAATTAGAAATGATATCTGAAAATTAAAATAAACTATAGAAAGCCCTTCAAGATAAAAAATTAAAAATAAAATAAAATATTGCATTATTTAGAAGAATTGTACATTCTTTATTACTCATATTGCTTAGCTTGGTGGTTAAGTTATGAACCAACCAATTCCTAAAATAACAAGTCTAATCTATCTTGCATTATATAGAGACCTTGAGATCATGGTTTTGAAGTAATTAGACATGTTTAATAAGCTTTCCTATCTAAGTAGGATTATAAATCTAAAAGCGTTAAGCTTTCTTAAACCATTGGTGGGTTATAAGTTGAAAATCCCATTGCAGTTCTTTAGATTAACATTTAAGATACTACTACTTCATAGTGTTCACCTAAGTTTTAGAATTTGAGGAAAATTTATTGCAGGATAAATATGCACCTTTTGGGTATTCATTCAATCTTGTGTTGATGAACTCTAAGTTCCAAGTTTGTTATAAAATGATCAACTTAAAAACTAAGTTATAATTTTAAAACTATGAAGCCCGAAATAATATAGTTTGGAGTATTTCTAAGATTCTTAAAATTTAGTGCTCCCTACATTTCTTGATTTGACTCTAAAAAGGAATTATATTAATTTGAGAAGATCCCATTTAAAATTCTTAAATAGCATTGTGGTAAAAATTTTGAAATCTTAAAATTATTTTTTACTATTTTAGTTGAGTGTGTTCTTCTGAATATCGTTGCTTTAGGGGTGCAATTAACATTTAAGTCTTGCCTTTATGGGGAAACTGATAATAAATAAACCCTATGTCACTCACATATGGCAAGGAAAAAACTCTAGGAACGTAAAAAGTTTCTTAAAATCCTAATTTAAAATTTATTGTAGAATATCATTTCTATTTTTTGAGACGGTTTATTATTCTCTATGTAGAATTTAATTATTAATTTAGAATTTCAAAATCTATAGTTTATTTTCCAATATTTATGAGAACTTTTAGGGTTGGTCCTTTGTTATGGCATAGATCATAATCGACTAAGGTTTCGTTTGGGACGGCTTTTTTAGTGCTTCTTAAAATGAAGTTCTAGTACAAAAATTCAAAATTTTGAACTAGAACTCCGTTTTAAAAAGCAGTAAAAAAAGCCGTCTCAAACCAAGCCTACGACTAAGCACAAAACATGTTTAGTCAATCTACTTTTAAAATAAGTCAATAAGATCAAGTTAGATAATCATCTTTGGGTCATCGGACATAAGAGGATGAACCTTTCAAATAATTCATTTAAAGATAAGTATTAACATATTTTTTACATAAACAAACGCTCTAATCCATTATATGACATTTTATCTTTAAAAGTGCAACTCTTTATACTATGACTCAGTATAAACTTATCTTTTGATTAATGTATTTGACATTTTATATATAGCATAATTTATACAATCCACACCAATTTACACGGGCCAACACTTAAGGCTTTCACTGCTTGCCAAGGGATTCGAACCAGGGATCTAGGCTTTGCCCAGCCAGCTCTTCACCATCCGGACAAGCAGCGGTGGGTACGATTCGTGATCAGGTCACCCATATTTTTGCCCATCACAGTCATCTGGTTATATGATGCTCCACTCCTTTTTCTGACCCATATTTCTTTCATGGGTAGGTAGTGGAGCTCATTCTTTAATTGACTGATTCTTGATCGTGTGGAAGACTGGAGTCGCCGATCAAGTGTGGTCCATATTTCGTTATAGTGATCGATCAAGAGAACGTATGGCAAGATAGTGGATGAGATGACGGAGTACAAAGCTGCCGCAAGATTTTGATCGATTAGAACCCAAGTGGTATGTAATGGGATAGTCATTTGTTGACCGGAGGCAGTAGTGAGAGATGGGGCGTACAGCTTGTGGAGCCATTCAAGAAGCCTTCGAAGCTGTTTGCGTGGAAGAGTTTGATCACTTGAGATCACCACAATGAGCGATTCTCTGATGTGAGAGGGTGGGTGATGACGTTCTTGAAGTTATGCATCAACAACTTAAGGGAAGGGGGAATTTGAGGAGAGGAGAAGCTATCATTGGAGTAAGGGTTTTCTACCGTTTCTGGAGAAGAGGTGGTGGCGGTGGAGGACATGGCAGTAGCTTGGGTCATTAGTGGGAGGAAGTGAACGAGGCTTCTAATACCATGTAGATACCGAGAATAGGGCTTCGTTCAGCCAAAGAGGGAGGAAAAATATTAGAGCAAACAGATAAATAAATACATATATCTCTTTTTATAACACTGTACGGAGAGATGAGGTGTAGGCGTAGGATTGGTTCTCTAGTCTTCTGCTGCACTGTCTAAGGTCTATATAATAGACCTGTGTCATCTTGTAAAAAGGCATTCTGAAACATAGCATTTCTTTACACTTTCCTTACTTCCTCTGTCCTTCATTTTCTACATGGTATCAGAATAAGGTTCGGTTCTGCTCCATGGCGCTTTCGGCCAACTCCAGCATCGACGACTCTAGGTCGTCGCTCACCGGCAACACCGATCCGGTCATCTCCTCAGCCCTCAAGTTCTTGGTTTCTAATATCAAGAACATCGTTTCTGTGCATCTTGCTCCAGACAACTACTCTATCTGGAGATCTCAAATCCTCAAGATTGTTCGCGCAAATGGCTTTCACAACTTTCTTGATCCCACCTGCACACCTCCTGTGTCTACAATCACAGACCAGGAAGGTAAAACCATTTCTAATCCTCTCTTCTCACAATGGATCCTCACGGATCAGAACTTATCCGCCTCAATCTGCTCCACCATTTCTTCGACTGTGCTTCCCTATGTCATCTCGCTGGACACAACAGCATCTATCTGGACGACGCTCGAAAATCGTTTCCAGTCCACGAACAGATCTAAAATCATTCAGTTAAAGAACGAACTCCATCATATCTCTTTCAAGAACTCTATAATGACGAACTAGCTTCTTGAAATCAAGTCACTCATCGATCAAATTGCCTCTGCGGGTTCAGTAGTGGATACAGAAGATATCATTCTGTATATTCTTAACGGGCTTCCACCTACCTACCAATCGTTCAAAACGGCTATTAGGACAATGCTCACTCAGATCAGCTTGGATCAGCTATATCCTCTTCTCCTCAGCGAAGAGGTTAACCAGGCAACGGAGGCTGCTCGTTCGTCTTCAAATCCCGATCCAAACACGGCACTCTTCAACTCCCGTGGTCGCGGTCGTCGCAACCGCGGCAGAGCTCCGCCTAACAACAACTCTACCTCCCGCAATACAACTGCTTCCACAACTATCTGTCAGATTTGCCTCAAATGAGGTCACTCGACACAATCGTGCTGGCACCGGCAGAATCTTCAATGCACTCCATCTCCGCGCCAAGCTCAGACGGCCCTTCTTGCCAATAATGAGAACACAAATCTTGAACCAAATTGGTTCTTGGATTCGGGAGCCTCTACTCATCTAACCAACTCTCTTGACAATCTGTCAATCTCCAGACCTTACCAACGTTCTGACAGGGTCACCATTGGAGATGGAAGCGCTGTACACATTGCAAACACAGGGGCGGGAATCCTCCCGACCCCGTCCCGTAAGTTGTTTTTGTCACAAATATTGCATTCTCCCTCAATTCATTATAATTTACTGTCTATTTCCAAACTAACTAAGGACAACAATCTAGCCATTACGTTTGACCCATCTAGTTTTTCTTTAAAGGATCTGAAGACTCGCAAAGTAATTTTTCAAGGACTCTGTAGAAAGGGTCTCTACCTTATGCCAGCACACAACAAGACTCAAGCTCATCACGCTCTTACGGCAGATGCTCACCGGAATGATTGCTGGCATCAACGCCTTGGACATCCCAATAAAAGAGTCTTTGATCTTATTTCTCACTGTAATCCAAATCTCAAGTTAGGCAAGAACTTTGGTGATTGTGTTTCTTGTAAAACTGCAAAATGCCACAAAATTGCTTTTGAATCCTCTACTAACCAACGGACCTCCCCCCTGGATCTCATTCATTCGGATGTCTGGGGACTGGCTCCGGCGGTTTCTAGATAAGGATTCAAATACTATGTTCTTTTTACTGATGACTTTACACGATTTACTTGGTTATTTCCTTTACAACAAAAATCTGACGTTCTGTCTGTGTTTATGGAATTTAAAACGCAAGTAGAAAATTACACCTCGCTTAAAATTAAAACACTCAGGACAGATGGTGGAACCGAGTATATAAATCATAACTTCGCTAACTTTCTCAAAGCACATGGCATTACACACCAGATTTCTTGCCCCCATACCCCGGAACAAAACGGCCTTGCAGAAAGGAAGCATAGGCACATCATTGAGACTACGCGTACTCTTCTACACAATGCGTCTGTTCCCTACGTCTATTGGCCGGATGCTGTTCTAACATCTGTCTACCTTATCAATCGCATGCCCTCGCCTAATACTGGAAACATTTCTCCATTTGAATTGTTTTACAAAACTCCACCTCAATATGATCACCTCAGGATCTTCGGCTGTGAATGCTATCCCCTTACCCCACCCCAGTCCCGTCACAAACTTCAGCCCAAGTCCAAACCTCACATATTTCTTGGTTACAATGACAAGTACAAAGGCTACAAATGCCTCGATCCCTTGTCCAACCGAATCATGTTCTCTCGGCACATTACGTTTAATGAATCTAAATTTCCTTTCTCACAACTTCTCACACCTACTACAAATATCCCGCACAACACACCACCTGGGCTTCTTCAACCTGTCTCCTTATCTCATTCCAGTCATTCCTGCTACTCTCCGACAAGTCACACTATCACACCGCCTACTCTCACTACTAATCCCATTACCCCTATCACAAACTCTGCTGATCCACCTCTTCCCGACACCAACTCAACAGCACATACCAATGTTCAGGTTCATCCCACTCATCACATGATCACCAAGAGTAAGACAGAAGACGGTAAACCGAAAACTAGACTCAACTTAATACATAACTAGACGTCCCTACAGCCTCATCCCGACCCCACTATGTTCACCGAAGCTGTCAAGAACCAGGAATGGCGTCAGGCAATGGCCACGGAATTTCTTGCGCTACAAAAACAAGGCACGTGGATTCTTGTTCCGCCTCCGCAACATGCTCCTATTTTAGACTGCAAATGGACATACATAATGAAAACTCACACTGACGGGTCCATAGCAAGGTATAAGGCGAGGTTAGTAGCTCAAGGTAATCAACAGAAACTTTGACTGAACTATGTTGAAACCTTTAGCCCGATTGCCAAACTCCCAACCATATGCATCTTACTCACTGTGGTGCTTTACCACAATTGGCCAGTCCGGCAGTTAGATGTTGCTAACGCCTTTTTACATGATTAATTATCGGACATAGTATATATGGCTCAACCAAAAGGGTTTGAAGACACTCTGCATCCCGACTATGTCTGTCGTCTACAAAAGTCCATCTACGGTCTTAAACAAGCACCGCGAAATTGGTATAACACCTTCACTGACGCTCTTCTCACCAGAGGATTCACACACAGCAATTCGGACCCTTCGCTCTTCCTCTACCGCAAGGATCAGGTTCGCATTTACCTTTTAGTTTACGTAGATGACATATTAATTTCTGGCAACAATGAGCAGGTTATTACAACTATTCTGGACCAGCTGAACAAGGATTTTTCAATGAAAAATCTAGGAAATGCTCATGATTTCCTGGGTATACAGATAAGTCATCATCCTAACAAACTCTTTCTCTCACAAACAAAATATGCATCTCAGATCCTCACGCAAGCCAATTTACTGCAGTGTAATCCCCTAGCAAACCCAATGTGCTCCAAGCTACCCGCGGAAACTAAGGCTGACACGGCACTTCATGATCCCACTCTCTACCGTCGTTTAACAGGCGCATTACAGTACTTGACAATCACGCGCCCTGACATTGCCTTCAGCGTGAACCAACTATCTCAACATCTTCATGATCCCCAACCGCAGCAATTCTATATGCTAAAGCATCTACTGAGTTATATCAAATGTACGCTACGATTTGGCATACCCATAACCCGAACTAATCTCAATCTTACATCCTTTTCAGATGCGGATTGGGCAGGTGATCATAGTTCAAGAAAATCTACCTCCGGCTACTGTTCTTTCTTAGGAGATACAATCATCTCCTGGACAGTCAAAAAGCAGCACACGGTAGCTCGATCATCAACTGAGTTTGAGTACCGGGCCCTTGCCGCTCTTACATCCAACATTGTCTTGTTAAGGAGGCTACTCAAGGACTTTGACATCATTCAAGAATCACCAACTAAAATTTACTGTGATAATACATCCGCTATTGCACTAGCGAACAACCCGGTCTTCCATGCTCGCACAAAGCACATAGAGATTGATCAGAAGTTCATAAGGGATCATATTTAACAACACAACATTTGTATTCTTCCCATCAGTACCATAGATCAAACTGTGGACATATTTACCAAATCGTTATCTACACCTCGCTTTCAGCTCCTACGCAACAAACTGACTGTAACGGAAGATCCATCAGTTTGCCGGGGGATATTAGAGCAAACAGATAAATAAATACATATATCTCTGTTTATAACACTGTACGGAGAGATGAGGTGTAGGCGTAGGATTGATTCTCTAGTCTTCTGCTGCACTGTCTAAGGTCTATATAATAGACATGTGTCATCTTGTAAAAAGGCTTTCTGAAACATAGCATTTCTTTACACTTTCCTTACTTCCTCTGTCCTTCATTTTCTACAAAAAAGAAAGAATTTTTCTTATTGTGTTAAATAGTGATATAGGGCCTATAAATATACAATGGAAACAAGAAAGTACAAAGAGAAACCTAACGGTACATAAGTAAACTAATGAGGAGAAGCCACGTGTATGGGTGGCTAACACTAACATTTTTTATTTGACTTAGATTTATTTTTAAAATTATGAAAATATTAATTGAAACAAATACACATATTAGAGCATGCACTTAGTCTTTGATTGTGGTTGGCATGTTTTGTGACAAAATTATAAATTTAAATGCATTATTATATTAGGGTATTTTATTAAACTTTAATTTAAATGAAAGAATTCTCTATTGCGAAGCTATACCTGCTTGGTATCTTTTGGTTTAGAAGGCTGATCTTTTTTTGCTGGGTTGCAGATTGTTTTGATGAGACTTTGCCCAGGTTTTGGGTGGTTCTTTTTTGTTGGGGCAATGATGTTGGGGTAGTTTCCTTCTTTTCCCTTGGTCAGGGATTTTTGCAACCTTGTCCTTCTTGTGACAACAGTTCTCGCAACCAGGGGAATTTTTGGCTGTTGCTACTCCTCTTTCGTGAGCCCTTTGTTGTTATTTTATCTAACCCTTTTTTTATTCCTTTTTGTCATGTGTACTTTTGCACCTATTTGATATTTTCTCTATGTGCTTTTCTTACTTTTCTTTGGGTAAACCCGGGGCAAAAAAGGACCATGTATTAAAAACAGAATTCAAATGCAATTACAATTACAAGTAACCTTAAAGGAAGAAGAAAAACAGCAGCAAGAACAAACGGCAACAATGTAAAGAAGGCTACTACAAAGGGACATTACAATCATACAGACTCAGTAATTATAAAAGGACCAGAACCCATCATCAAAAACCATCAGTTAATAAACCACGACGTCGAGACAGAGACTCGGGTTGCCAGAGATCAAGTTGTAGGCCATCATAGAGCCTCCATCCAGAGAATATATTCGTGCCCGGTTGCCACACGGACCGTCCAGGGCAGCATTGAGGATCTAGCTCTGCACATCATTATCAGATTCTAGAAATGTACCCAGCAGTAATAGCCCACTGAACCAAATCTGCCAACTCAGTAAACCCAAGAAATGAGCTCCATGTTCTACAAAAAACGAACTGGACTTGGCTGCAGGAGAGGAGCAACCACAGTCCCAAAAAGTTCTTCTCAGGTCTGAAACAAAATTGGAACTAAAAGCAAGAACTACCAGAGCTCCCAAAATACCATAAAACCCGTTGCAGCAGCAGTAACCAGAAGTGATCTCCGCCATCAAGAAAGTCCAACAGCGCCATAAGAAAAACAAAAAATACCATGAGATTAAATACCAGTAAACCTTAGCAAAAGCTTGTCTTTGTTTTTCCATTTTGAAGTTTTAAACCTTATGGAAGCAGTAATATTACAAATCAGTTTAACCGAATTAGTGCTCAGATTAGAGAAACGACGGCTATTTCTCTCACGCCAAATATGATATACAATACAGCTCACAGTTAAGCAACATAAATCCTTCTCAATTCTACTATACGAAACATGTTGGCTAATAAATTCAAAAACCTGAATTAAATTGGGTCTCAACAGAAAACCATTGAAGTCAGGTAGAATGAATTTGAGAATATTAAAAGAGAAATCACACTCAAAGAATAAGTGAGTGTGACTCTCAGCCAAGCTAAAGCAGAGGGAGCACTGCGAGTAGACTTGAATACCCCTAGAAAGAAGGTTGTCAGCTGTTTTAAGTTTTCCAATTAAAGCCATCCAGGAAAAGCAAGCATACCTAAGGGAATGTTTTTGTGCCAGATGGACTCAAACCATTCAACCTTAGATAAATGAGAATGGTAATGCTCAATGAAGGTCTTAAAAGGCCAGTTAGAAGATCCATTCCAGAGAATACCAGACATTTCTTTGAGCTCCAAAGCCGAGATTGCAACAGAAAGAGAAGAGGGAGTATTAGAGGGTAGATTCCAAGTGTCATTAGTAATAAAATCCTTCACAAGCTTATCAACAAAACTTGGAATCACAAAATGATCAGCAATAATCATGCCATTAAACCACGGATCCCAAAGAAAAGAAAAGTTGCTAGCATGAGACACAGAAAAGGATATATACTCCTTAATTTTGGCAGCAGTAACAGTAATTTTCTTCCAGAATTTTGATGCAGAGGCAGGTGCAGTTTTCCAAGGGGAAATAAATTTTGCTTTAAACCAGGAACTCAAAGAATTTTGGGTGTTATAAAATATGCCAATAAAAGAGCAAAAAACCCCATGATATAAGGCCTCAATAGAGGGAATACCGAGCCCACCATAATGCTTAGGCAAAGTAACTTTAGACCAGGCAATAAGATGCATTTTCCTATCCTGTAGGTTACAATGGAATAGAAATCTTGAACAAAGCTTATTAATAGTAGCACAACAAGATTTAGGTATAATGGCTCCTCTTATCCAGTACGCACTAGTGTTTGTGATGGTGAACTTAAGAAATTGGACTCTACCTCCAAAGGAAATAAACTTGTTTTTCCAACCATCAAGTAGAGCAAAAATTTTACTCAGTAGTGGTTGGAAGTGAGATGTTTTAAGCCTTTTAGAGGAAATAGGAAGGCCCAGATAAATAAGAGAACTGTTAACTTGGTTAATACCAAGAATCTCAAAAATTTGATGCCCCATGTTGACATTGTGAGAGAATACAATTGAACTTTTAGAAGCATTGACATGAAGTCCAGAGAAAGAGCTAAAAGCATTCAGGCACTTTTTTAGAATAACAACATTATCTCTAGTGGCATCCCCAAACACAAGTAGGTCATCGGCATACATAAGATGATTGATATGACCCTCCTTATAAGCAATCCCCATGAAGTTTGAATTATTTAGAATATTGGAGAGTCCATCCATCACAACACAAAATAATAAAGGAGAAAGGGGGCATCCTTGACGGAGGCCAGAAGTGGAATTGAAATACCCCTCTAGAGATCCGTTCAGGCAAACCGAAAAATAGACATAAAAAATGCAACCTTTTATCCAAGAAACAAAAACTTCAGGAAATCCTTTCTGAAGCAGCCGAGCTATCAAGAACTCCCTAGACAGTATCAAAGGCTTTTTTGATGTCGAGTTTAGCACAAAACTCTTCTGAGATCTCTTGAAATCCTAAGGATTTCAGAAGCAAGTATAATGTTATCCGTGGAGCATCTGTTTGCAATAAAGCCTGATTGACTATCATGGATGATGAAAGGAAGCACCTTTTTAAGCCTATCCGCAATGATTTTTGCCACAATCTTATAGAATACATTAAAAAGTGATATTGGCCTATAGTCATTAATGTTAGAGGTATGTGAACATTTTGGAATAAGAGTGATAGCACAGGCCTTAACACCTTTAGGTAAAGATCCAGTGGTGAAGAAGTAGTTGACAGCATTGAAAAGTTCAGGACCAAGAATATGCCAAGTATTCCTATAAAAACCATAGGAAAAACCATCCGGGCCTGGAGATGAAGAAACTTTCCCATCAAAAACTGCATTTTTAACCTCTTCAAAGGTTATAGGAGCAACCAACATGCTATGTAAATGAGTAGGGACCACATTTCCCGTTGGAATATCTAAAGGCAAATCTAATTGAGTTGACGGGGTGTTGTACAACTCCTTGAAATGATTTACAAGAGCCTTGGAGATATCATTGAACGAAGTGTAAATTCCATCATCAATAGAAATCTCCTTTATACAATTTCTATTATGTCTACTTCTAATTTTGGCATAAAGAAAGCCAATGTCCCCTTCCCCATGAGTAAGCCAAAGAGCCTTTGCTCTTTGTGATATCCAAGAAGACCAATAACTTTGAACAGCTGCAAGCTCATCATTAACAACCTTTAAAGAGTTGTTAAGATCCAAATTTAAAGGGTTGGCTTGAATCTCAAGAAGGCACAAATGTTGTTTACTCTTAAGCTCTTGAATAGAAGAAGAGACGAATGAGGAAGAAGCCCAATTCTGATTTTTAAGAGCCCCCTTAAGTCTATGTAAACTGTGATAAAATGAAGCCAAGGGACTTCTAAGAGTCCTAGAAGAAAAAGCCATGACCACATCATCCCAAAAACCTTCCATATTGGTCCAGTAGTTTTTAAACATAAACCTAGCAGATAAAGGTTTAGCATTAGAAAATTTAAAAATTAAAGGTGAGTGGTCGGATCCCATTAGTGGTTCTACTTTATAGTACGCAGCAGGTAAATATTCTAGTAAAGTAGAGTTGACCAAAACTCTATCAAGCTTGATGTGAATAGGATTATCCACCCTTTGGTTAAACCAAGTGTAGAAGAGTCCAGTGGAAGAGAGATCTTGAAGCCCACAATTAAAAACCAAATTGTTGAGCTCCCCTAATTTGCTAGAGGAAAGAGAGGTTCCCCAGCCTTCTCAGTATCAAATCTACAGCAGTTGAAGTCTCCAAGAATTATCCAAGGCTGATCCCGGGGAGGGATAGCATCAGCTAACTGAATCCATAAACATCTACGCTCTTCAATATTATTAGAAGCATAAACCACCGAAAGATTGATGGGTGGAAAGGACCCCATAGAAAGAATCCCATGTATTAGTTGTGACGTGGAAGAAATTTGATTGAAGGAAACAACCAAGGAGTCCCATTTCATCCAAATCCTACCAGGGCTAGATTCCATGAAGTTATTACAGCTACCTTCATTCTCAAAGAGGACATGAGAATTAATAAACCAGGGGTCTTGAATGGAAGAGATAGCAACTTTAGCTTCCAAAATGCAGAAAAGTTTGAGATCATGAGAGGTGATCAGGGATTTACAGAGACGGACTTTGTCAGGGCTATTAAACCCTCGGACGTTCCAGCTAGCAAAAGAAGGAAAGGACATTAAGAGGATGATCCTTTGGCCTTCTTGACCGATTTTCCTTTCGGAGGTTTTGACTTATTGGGTGACTTTCCAGTTTGCACAGAAGATCTTGTTTGTGGCTGCATCATCATTTGATTTCTCAAATCAGGTGGGTCTTCCACTGGTTTGGAGTTGACATTTTCAGTCTCTGAGCTGGGTTCTAAGGAGTTGGAGGTGCTGCATTCATCTGTTTGCAAAGTGGCAAACTTGTTGAGTAAAGGAATATTTGGACCTTGTGAGGGTCTGGGAATAATCAATATCTCAGAAGAGGAGATTTCTTCTATGGGAATGTTGAGGTTCGGAATTGGTGTTGTTTTAGAGGGAGAATTAATCTGTGTTGACTTTGGTGGCACCAGCTTAACAGGAGAGCTCGTGCGGGGATGAGAAGAGAGCATGGGGAGATTCGACTGAGGAACATTATGTGTATGATTAGGAGAAGGCGCTTTGGATTTCGAATGATGAGGACGAGAGGTACGAGCTCGAGAAGAGCTGCGACCTCTAGTTTTTGTTGGCTTCGGAGGAAGCACAGTTTGCGGATTGGGGTTTTTGGGACACAGAGAAAATGGATGAATTAAAGAACCACAACCTTCACATCTATCCGGCTTCCAATCGTAAAGAACTTTCAAAACCATATCTTCTCCATCAATCTCTAATGGGATTTCATCAGGAAGAGCAGAATCTTTAGAAATCAAAACACATACCCTTGCAAATGTCAGTCTAGACCGGTTAGCAGTGAGAGAATCAACGGAGATTGGAATACCGATGAAGCTGGCGATCCTGGATACACCGGTCGGAGTCCAAAGTGCTAAAGGAAAATCCACTATTTTGATCCAAATAGGGATGGGCGCAGCTTCATCACGCTTCGGCTTGAATTTTGGAGACCATCTCTGGAGGATGAAGGGCTTCCCTAAGATAAACCACAGACCGCCGGATAGAATTGACTCAAGATCTTCGGAGGAGGTGAACTTCAGGAGGAAGAAGCCGTCCGCCAGGGATAGAAGACTCATCGATCCCTTGAGAGGCCAGAGCTTTTGCATGGCTTTGAGAAGTCGTTCGTAATATGGTCGGGGACCAAGGGAGTAACCGATCAAAGCAGTAGTCCAAATCGCTTTACCTTCAACAAGATCACCAGAGTTGAAGGAAAGTTTCTGACCAGGAGAATGAAAAGAGACCGGGAAGGAAGGCGTCTTGATGACCGGGGCTGAGACATTCTCAGCGTAGGAAAGGCCAGCAGGAGTTCCTAGCACAGAAGAGCCAGGAAGGGGAGGGAAATCATGAGTGGAGGAAGCCATGAAGGGGAGGGAGGAACCCTCCCACGCGGGTGGCGGCGGAAGCAAAATAGTAGCTAAGGAAGAAAAAACCCTAGCAGAGCACCGCACCACAAAACCTATGTGCTTTTCTTACGCATGTAACTAATTTTTACTGAATGAAATTTGAACTCTGCCCTCAAAATTTCCCAAAAAAACATATAGGGCCATGATAATTTGTGCGAGTCATAACTTGTTGGTTCCATTTAAGGAAAGAGCTCACCATTGGATAGAAAGTATGCCGACGATTCGTGATCAGGTCACCCATATTTTTACCCATCACAGTCGTCTGGTTATATGACGCTCCAGTCCTTTTTCTGACGCATAATAGAATTTTAATTCACAGTTTTAAGTATCTTATAGCATTCCTGTTTGTTTTGGAAAGGAGATTATCATTATCTCGGTTGAGATGTAGCCATTAATCTTTACATTTGCAACAATTAGCTTTGATTATTTTGTTAATAAAAACGTATTAAAAACTTATTACTTTAAAAATACAAAAAATAAACTTCAAAAGAATGTATTTGAGCCGAGAAAATATTGCTAATTTTTAAATTTTAAATGTTTTGTATTTAAATAATATTAATTGCTCGTTAAACCATTAATAAGGACAATAGAATTATTTTGAAATTAAATTAAAAACAAACTAAAGCGAAATAGAATTGTGAGATTTTATTTTTGAATAAAATTTGGTCTAGCAATATTTTGTTAAATTCAAAATTATAATTAACAGTTTTAAAACCTTACCAATTCAATTCTCAGGGAAAAAAATTGCTTTATCATTTTGGATGACAGCTCAAACATTATCTATTAATTTTGTTCATTATTTTTGTGTGTAAGACTGTAAAGATTTATTTCTAGTTAAACAGAGGAAGGAAATATCTCCTCCTTGCTGGCTTCACTTCTCTTCTCCCCTCCGCTTCTGCTTTGTTCTCTCTCTTCCTCTTCATCTTCCTCTCTCATAAATTCTATCTTGGATTCAATGGATTTGATAAAACTTTCCATCGTCGTTGGAATCCTTGTTTTAACCTTGCAAAATTTTCTTGACACCTTGTAGCTCGTCTAAAATCACAATAGTATCTCATGCCAAAAGCATAAAAATTGCTTTTTTTTTTCTTTATTACATCTGTGCTGTTATTCTTTTCTGTATATCAGATTTGGTGAAATGCATTACCAGAGGCGCTATCTTATGAGGTTTGTTTGTCTTTAAGGTCAGCTTCGAAACCAGATTTATTTTTATCGATTTCTTGTTCATATTATTTTTGTGTTCTTCTCCTGTTTAAGAGTTGCAGATTAATCGGTTTTTTACGAGCTTTTGTTCGAGTATCTAGTGTTGAATGGAAAGTGTTTTTGAAAGGGATCGTTCTTAACCTTCTTATTGTATTGATTTTTATATTGTTTTCTGAAAGATCTTATTTTCCCTATCGGATTCAGAGCTGCGTCTTTGGTGGGTTTGTTTTTCTGTTTATCTTTTGGTCATGGTTTTCCTGCAGGATTAATAAGTTGGCCTTTATTTTATTTAGAACGTTTGATGGAAAAGCACTCACGATTTTTCTATATTATTCTATATCTTGCTTCATATTTCTCCCCTTTCTTTATAACTTCATCTACTTTCTAAATAATTATATTTGGATTTCTTATCTTCTATCCAAAGTTTCATTGGCCCTCCGGTCATCAGAAGGTAACCTTTGTTCCCCCGTAAGGTATTTTGAGAAAGTTTTTATTTTAAATTGTCTTGGATTCTTAGAGAGTTTCTTCAGCAAGCTGTGGAAGTGGAAAGTTTTAGACTGATTTCTAAGATTTGAAATTGTGCCATCCATTTTTGCTGTTTTTAGATCTGAGGTAGTCCAATTAAACTCAAGGTGATTTTGATCTTGACTTTCATTTAGAAGATTAATAAAAATACATTCTGTTCCTATGCTTTCTGAAATATTTTGGGCTCTGCTACTTTTTTTTTTTTAAGAATTCTCATATATAAATTCTTTGTCCGTTTAGTGTCGCAGATTGAAAACCTGAGTAAAACTGTAAAAGTATCATCTTAATTGGATTTTGATATAAATGGGTAGAGGAAGAGGGAAGGGAAAGAAACTTGCAATTGTATCAAGACATGGGGACCCTGATAGTAGTGATGAAGAACAACTTCCTGTGCATAAAAGAAGAGGAAGGCCTCAAAAACCCTCCAAGAATGAAGCCAACGAGGAGGAAAGTGAAAAGAATGAAGAAGAGGGGGTTGATTTAAAACCTGATTTTAAAGAGGAAAACAGCACTTTTCTGGAGAATTCGATCAAGAGGAAGAGATACTCGCAAGCAAAGGGAAATTCTGATACAGTTTTGGAAGAGAAAGAAAGCATTAATAGATCAAAATTAGAGGAGACAACAAAGACTAATGGCTTCAGGCATAATGGAAGCCGACGCAAGAGTAAACCTCACAGAGCAGCTGAAGCAGGAATACATGTAGTGGCTGCCTATAAGGGATTTTAAATCATTGCTTACTGGAAATATTATGCTCATAAGATTTGATGCTTTAGCATTTCTTCTTTCTTGCGTACTTTTCTATTTGCTTTGAGTTTTTCAATGTCATCAATGGACGAAATCCTTTGGATCAAGGATGTGATATGTTCTGTTTATCTTGATCTAATCTTATAATACTGTTTTAGATGATTCAGTTTTGGTAAGTTTATAATATATTTGTTGCAAAATTTTTCTTTTCTTTTCTGGTCCTGTATATTTGTATTAGATTTCTTATTGTTTGCTTGGTGACAACTATGTTAAAATGCATGAGGAGCAAATAGAGAATGGTCCTCAAGTAAGTGATGTTAGAGTTAATTTTTTAATTTATTAGTTGTGGCATTTTACTGGTTTTAAATTTTTTGTTAATCCTTATCAACCTATAAATGGTGTTTTTGATTCAACATAAACCCCCTTAATGCTCTATCCTCCTAACAAGTTTTTATGTTGCAGAAATCAATCTATATAATCAATAATATTTATGTTTATTAAGTTAGAGATGATGTTTTTTAAATATGATGATTTTCTAAGCATATTTCTTACATGTACTTGTTAAATCTCGTTTTGTTGGATGGATGATACTGGGCAATATTTTGCGCCACCTGTAGAGCGAGATCTTGTGTGAAGAATATAATGATGGCTGCCTGATGGTCGTGACTTGACCCAGTCTATGGTGCTCTAGTGTTTAAGCTTCTTCCCGCCCTTGAGCAGGTCCCTCGAACTAGTTGTTCTGAGAGAGGAGCACATCTTCATTTTGCTCGACCCGATCATTACATATAAGACACCTATGAATGAGTAGGTGCACAGGTAATCATATATGTACATTTAGCTCCTCAATTTATGTGACCTTTGAATATCACATGTTGAAAAGGTTAGAATAAAATTAGAATGCGTAAATACAAATTTACTACCTTAAAACTTTTACAGATTTAAAGATTCAAGATTCTAGGACGATCAAACAATCAAATGGTCTAGTTTCTCTATAAATACCAGTTAAAGTCAAATTTATGCTTGCCATTACATTTCAATCATAAGCATTGTTTGATTTCGATGGGATTGACCTAATCGCTCATCTATCAAGTAAGCTTATTTTTTGGTAAAAGGGGAGAGTGTATGTCGAGTCAACTGATCTGACCGCTGGTTCTTTGTTGAAGAGAAAGCAAGTTGTTGACGAGGAGCTGATTATTATCGAAGATGATCGGCTGTGTAATCATGATGTAATGATGGAGGAGGTGATTACTCTTTTTATCATCGTAGTGGTATGTAGGATCTGAGGGTTTGAAGGTACGGAGGATGTGAGGGGTCATCGTTTTCTTCCTAGAAGCATTTATGGGAGCTCGAGCAAAGTTCTTTGGCAGAAGGCGAGTAAGCCCGAGCAGGAGATAGTCATGGAGGACATTGTCGATGCTGTTGAGAGGACTATCAAAGAGGTTGTTGAGGAATAGGTGTCTAATAAGAAGCTTGAGCAATCAGTTGCTTCTTTCTCATATACTTTCTTAATTTATCCTACCTTTCCGCCTAGACATATTTCTTTGGATGAAATTGTTGAGAGACTAATGACTCTGGAGTTCACATCTAGGTCTAATGGTATATCAAAACTTTATTGTCACTAAACGGGAGGGTGTTGTGTTGCAATCTAGGATACTAATAGTATGATTTTGATAATAACAAATATTATTAATTGTCTATTTATTTCTTTGAGTATTTCTAGCTCATATATATTTTATATGTATTAACATTTCAGGTATGTCATGTGTTGTACAATGAAAGATTTATGACTCAAGTCTAGGTAGAATAGAATAATATTTGTAAGAGATTTTTTTTTATAGTTTTCTTGAGTCAAAGTCATGTAAATGAGTACGCTAACTTGGCGGTCGTCTACACACATACAGGGCGGTGAGAAAGTGAATTTCATATTTTTGAACTAATCTTACTGTATAAATGAGATCGTATTATATGATATATTATTCAAAAAATCAATTAAAATACTTAATTGAGTAATTAAGATTTTTGAACTAATCATACTGTACAAACTAGATGGTACAAGACTATCATTTACCGTGGAAATCATAGCCGCCAGTAAAATTTAGGTAGGTATTTTAATATTTTAAATTTTGAATAGATATTACTATACAAACCAGTTTGTACGTTATGATATTTATATTTTTACCTAAATTAATACCTGTGATTAATCAATTAAATAAAGGTTTAAAAAATATGGCAGATCATACAGTATGATGTTGATCATGTTGGATGATTGGTAGAGATGAATACGAGTTTTACTTGGGATCATCCTCGATAAATCCTTCATTTTTTAACTAATCATACTATACCATGTAGATCGTCTAGATAATTGGTAGAGACGATTTTGAATTATCCCAGAGTTTGTCCAATACGATCTTAAGATAAATGAACTAATCGTATTGTATGATAAAATAATCGCACTATACAATTGCTATGTAATATTTGAATATATCGTACTATAACTATTCAAGATGTATTGGACGAAATAGGCTTCTGAACCCAGGTCGTATTATACGATCAAAAATAATAGAATTGAAAATTTATGATTTTTTTAAAGCCTCGTATTTAAATACTTTGATTAGAATTTTAAAAAGTCTTTTCCAATTTTAGAGTTATATAACAACCCTTTCAATGTTCTTAAAGCTTGGAGAAAGAGAAGAAGAGGTTGTGTGTTGGGGGGGTTCGTGCTGTTGCTCCATCAAAAATTCTTCTTTCGTTCCTCCAAGTGTCATTGTTATTCTTCTAGGTTCTTCTAGAGAGAAAATCTTCAAGGCCGAAGATCATCGAGTTCTCTGCCTCACTAGGAGGATGGAAAGGATTTAGGTTCTTTGCTGCATATTGAGTTGAAGTTTGAAAATGAGAGCTTTGCTTTAGAAAGAGGCAAAGCAAATTGGAGTTAAATTTCTTTGGAAATTTTTAATTTATGGAAGTTTCAATTTTGAAGATGAACGCATCATTATGAATGATATATCACTTCAGGAGATGATAATATCATTCCCTAATGGGTGAAGACAATACATTTGTAAACTTTATCTTGATTATGATAGTCAAATTCAAGGAAGAATCACATATGATCCCCAAAATGACGTTCGATCGAGTATTTGACTATGATAGTCCGAATGAAGTATCATTAATTTCATATTCGAAGTCGTAATAATAAATAATACATCTTCCAGATAAATGAAAGTATTATTTATAATAGATCGTCTAAATATGATGGTAATAATCATCATTAAAATTTATTTTCGCAAAGAGAATTATTTGAATTTTTAAATTTATTTGGACTCTTTAAATTTCCTGCAAGTGCAAGCCTTAATAATTAATTACATCGTACAAAACTTGAATTTCATATAAAAACTCTTAATTAAAATAATCGTAAAAAAATTTATTTTTGAGATTTTTAAAGAGTGAAATCAAATGAGTGAGACTGGAATTCCAACTAACATTAGATCAAAAATTGAACACTTATTTCTGGAGGCCAACAGAGAAGTAAGAGGCATTTTGGGATTCAGAAATGATTTAGAATTGTCTCAGTCTATCTTATATGTTTAGCTTTAAATTTTGGATCAAAGAGGAATTTTAATTTGAGTTATCAATATATTAGAAGGTTGTGATTATATTCTCGAAAGTTGGAGATTTATGATTTTGAGTCTGCGCTAGATCCTAAGTCTAATTTTGGCACTAAATGATATGAGTATGTACCTAGCTAATATAGTGCAAATTTGGACTGACTTCGTCTTGGATTGGGAAGCTATTTAACCACCTAAGTGCTTTAAAACCATGTATCTGGTCTTTTATGTAAGATTGATGGGTTGTTATTTAATTTTTGAGGAGTTGGGGCTGACTTCTAAAGAATGTCTAAACTGGCCCCTTGACTTATGTAGGGTGATTATGCATAAAAAATGCAATTAATTTTTTACTCTTTAATTTATCTCTAATATAAGGCATGCTAGTTGACTTTGAATGTATGACATAGTATGAAGCAATTTTAAAATCAGGTTTAGAAAATATATTTTTCTCTGGAGATTTCATAACATCCCCTTGACAGAACATCGCCTTAATAGGTCTAGTGGTATGTCAAAACTCATAGGCGGGGAGGTGCCTAACAAGGAGGAGAAGACTTTAATATGAATGCATATGAACTCCGGACGGACCCGAGTTTACTTTTTAAAATCTTTAATATTCTTATGTGAGCATAAAATTTTATTTAATTTGAGTAGAAATTTTTTTTTATGTTCCCTCATGGGCCTCCAAACTTTTTCAGACTAAAACAAAAAAGAGGCATGCAAGAAAAAAAACCTAAAAAAATATAAATAATGAAATCAATCAATTAAATAGATTTAATGTCTATGTTGTTGAAAATTCGTTAGGATTGCTAAGTCCTGATACTAACCAAGAGGGGGTGAATTGGATATTTAAAAACTTTTTTAACTAAAAGAAAAATCTTTTTATATCTTGCAGTGTAATTAAATTGAATTAATAATAAAAAGATTAATCAGAAATTTTACCCAAGTAGTAATTGTAATAAAAATAAATAGATAAAAATAATCAGAAAGAACACATCAGATTTATAGTATTTCGGTCTAACCTAACCTACATCCACTCCTTAGAGGCACCATTCGAGTATTGAACTAAACCTTTAGTGACTCTCTTTTAGCCCCCATAGCTAGGCGAAGAAGCCCTTACAAAATCACGTTCACCTTCACCGGCGCGGTAGAGTAGCCGGGTCCTTTGACACTAAAGAGATCTTCTTCTTTCCAAAACTTCCCTCAAGACCAACCTTGAATCTGATGGTACTAAGGTGCAAGCTTGCTAGAGTAACCGTGTGAAATTCCCTCCACACTCCCTTAATACTCCCTCCAATGATCCTCCCTCTCTCAAACTCCACCCTTTCCTCTCCCCCTTTCAAATTCATTCTTTAAGTTTTCTCCAGAAAAATGAAGAAATAATGAATGCTAAAGAAACTTACCAAGTGCCTTCACAAAGCTTAAATAAAGGGATTTGAAAAACCCTAAAAATTAATCTTGGCGGTAAAGATTATCCATGACAATATGATGTGTTTAAAAAGAGGGCTTTAGAAAACCCTAAAAATTAAATTAAGTGGTCAAATAACATTCTACACGATCGCAGGATCGTCTAGTACGATATGCAGAATTTGACCTAATAGCCCTAGACAATATCAGGATAGTCCTGGATGACCAATTCAAATTTATATAAATCATTCAGGACGATATTGTGGATCGCCCTGGATGATTAGAAGAAAAATTATAGTATTTCGTCTTGGACGATTTAGGAAAGTCAAATATGTCAGCAAACATCATCCATTATGATATACAGATCATTCAGGATAATCTGATTGAATAATTTACCCATAACTAGTCCTCTAATCATGTGATCAATTTAAGCATGATTGGTATTAATCATCCTGGACAATCTAGATTATCCGGGATGATTGGAACAAAATTTGAATATTAAATCATTGCCTAAATTATCATTTATGGCTATTTTTTAAGATCATAATGAATTGTTCTGGATGATCAAAATCATCCAGTACGATCAGTTCAATGAGCTGATCATCCTGGATGATATAAATCATTAAGTACAATTAGTTCAAAATCTGAACTTCTAGTTTTGACTCAATCTCACTCCCTTGAATGTGTGTGTACATGGTCACCAAGCAAGCATACACTCTTATAGGACTTGACTCAAGAAATCAAAAATACGTCAATGAATATTATAAAAAATGTTACAATATAATCTATTCTACCCAATCTTGAGCCTTGAATCTTTATTAGATGGTGCATGGTATTCCTGAAAGTTAGTATACACAAAAACAAAAATATATTGCAAATACAAGTTGACAATAGGATTTGAGCCATAATATTATTTATCATAAAAAATATAAACTCATAAGCTTGAGTTGCAACAATCTCTCCATTTTTTATGATGACAAATATTACTATTTGAATTTACAAATTTAAAATTTTTTTCTCCTAATCTCCGCCTCATTAAGATAATTATATTAAAAGTAGGAAAACTTAAAAAATGTTTTTTTTTAAATAAAAAAGATTTTAAAAAATTATGAAATAAATAAACTAAAGCAAATATAGGAGTAACATATGTAATTTAAACACAAATGCAACCAATTCTACCCGTTTGACATTATCAAAAAGAAGTGAAGTACCAAAAAAGAAACAAATAACAAAAAATGTAACAAACACAAAAATCAAATTGACTCTTGATCAGTTGGGGTGATGTTAATGTTTAAGAAGAATTAATTAATTTCAGTAAATTTTCTTAAAATAAGAAAGTTACCTTTTGAGTTTATTCAAAAATATAGTAAGAAATGAATTAACGGCACTAACATCAAGAAATATTAGAAATTTGAATTTTATCAATTTTAGCTCAAACTCCTTATATGTTAAAGTCCTTTTTAAAATAAAAATCTAATTCAACCAAAAAATTAGATAAGAAAAGTGATCTATTCAAACTTCTTTTAAGAAAAATATCTGAAATAATAATATTATAAAGTAATCAATCAAAATTATAATTTAAAAAAAATGAAGTGTTTGAAGATATCATAGCACATGAATTATTCTAAGATTTAAAGATTTGAAAGAGAATGAAGTTTAATTTCTTGTGTGCTCATTTTGTACCTCTTATTTTTTTTGGCGCACTTTATGCATCTTTTTATTTTTGATATACTTTGTGTATCTTTTAATTTTTTGGCGATCATTTCGCATCTTTTCAAATTTTTTTTTGGACTCATTTTATACATCTTATCATTTTTGTGAGCTAGCTCCCTTTTGAAACCTTTAAAAACTTTAAATTGTGAGGATATCCTCTAGATAAAAGTGAAGAAAAATCCACTCTCTAATAAAAAGAAGAATAAACCACAAACAGAATCATATTCATATGATAAATGCAACGACCTGATCAAGAAAACTTGAAAGAGATTTAATGATCTTGATCATTTTTTATATGAGATAATTAATTACTGTAAGAAGATATAATATATCTCAATTTCAAAGTCCAATTTTAAATTTGAAATAGATTTTGCTTCAAAAAGAAAATATACCACTAAATGAGTTAGAAGAAGAGATATAATCATCGTTGTTTCTTCCTTTAACTGATTTAGAGAAGTAAGTCATTGCTTACTAACTTTTTAGATAAAAATGAGGTAAATTTTTAATTTTTAAAAAAAATTTGAGAGAAGTAAATTGATTCTTTTAAACAAATACAATATGAATTATGATTTGTGTGTATAGTTCCAAGATAAATCACAAAAAAACATATAAGAAAAATAAAATAAAATTATTACAAAAAAAAAAAAACAACAAGAACAACACGAAAAAACATTTATAATGAACAAAATAAAACAAAGAACATATATGCATACATTAACTACAACACATAAACACACAAACAAAACTTTATGCCTCATTACCTTGCTCTTGGTATGATGATTCAGAAACTAGGTCTGCCTAAGAAATTTTTGCTTTTCATTATTTACCCTTTTTACAATTTGCTTAGCTTTTTTCATTTTCCTTTGTAGCAAGAGTTTTTAAATTAGGGCATTAATTTTAAATATGTCCAGGTTTTTTACATCCAAAATAAATAACATTTGAAGAAATCTTAATATTTTTATTATTTTTACCGTTGTTTCACTTTTGTTGATGCTTATACTTGTGCTTTAATAGTCTTTTCAATTTACTTGTTAAGTCGTCACTCTTATCATCTACTAAGCAACTTTTCTCCATGTCTTCAGATTTTAATACTATTTTTTTACCTACATTCAAAAGTCTTTGGCACAAGCTTTGCTCGTAGGCTATAGTGAGCCAATCAAATTATCAATAGAATATTCATTCAAAATATTTGATTCACAAGTAGCAATAACTTTGACATCAAACTTATCAAGTAGACAATGTAGAATTTTATTGAATTTTTTTTAGTTTAAAAATTATTTACCTAAAGTATGTAATGATGTCACAATTTTAATAAACCTAGTATACATGTCTAAGATCATCTCATAAGATTTTATGTAAATTAATTCATAATCATGTATTAAAATATTTAACTTGAATTTCTTGATTTCACTAGTACCTTCATATGTAGTGTGTAATTTATCCCAAATTTTCTTTCTAGGAGTGCACATAGATACTAATATACAATCTTTAGAATTCAAAGCATAGAAAAAATAGTTCAAGCATTTAGAATTTAATTGATCATTAATTTATTCTACCCTACTCCATTGATTAAAAGGAATATCAATTTTAATTTCATCTATAATATGAGATGATATAGAATAACCAATTAGAATCATATGTTACATTAGATAAATAATTGATTGCAAGAAATTAGTCATGTGAATTTTTAAAAAATCAAAATTAATATTATCAAAAAAATGTGATAAGGTGATTAAAAATCCTTCCATAATATTACAATTACAAAAATTAACCATTGATTGACTTTCAAAAGTTTTCAAAAACTTAATTTATGAATCTTGTTCTTATACCATTTAAAAGTTTGTTAGGGTTGTTAAGCCCTTACGAACTAATTTTGAGGCTAACCAAGAGGGAGGGTGAATTAGATATTTAAAATTTTCTTTAAATAAAAGAAAAATCTTTTATATCTTGCAGTAAAAATAAATTAAATTAATATTAAAAATATTAATCAGAGATTTTACCCAAGCAATTAATCGTAATAAAAATAAAGTGCGTAAAATAAACAGAAAGAACATACCAGATTTATAGTGGTTCGGTCTAACAAGAACAACATCCAGTCCTCAGAATCCCCTCTAAGTATTGTACTAAACCTTTAGTGAATCTCCTTTAGCCCCCACAACTAGACGAAGAAGCCCTTAAAAAATCACTTTCACCTTCCCCGGTGCAACGGAGTAGCCGGGACCTTTGACACCAAAGAGATATTCTTCTTTCCAAACTTCCCTCAAGACGAACCTTGAATCTGATGGTACTAAGATCCAAGCTTGCTAGAGCAACCGTGTGAAACCCCCTCAACACACCTTTGAAACCCCCTCCAAGGATCTTCTCCCTCTCTCAAACTCCACCCTTTTACTCTAGAAAAAATGAAGACACAATGGCTGCCAAATATACTTTTTTTTTGAAGAATTCAATAATGCATTAAAGAAAAAAATAAGTACAAAAGTCTAAGTGATAGAGGATCTATCACTTTCCTCCTTTAATAAAGAATAAAAAGTAGGAGGAACCTTATTTACTTCTAGAACATCCCAAAGGAAATTACCTCTTAAAGCATGGTTAGCGCACCAATGAGCTAACTTATTACAGTTTCTATTAACAAAGTGAAAGAGAATAACCTCAAAGCTTTTAAGAAAGTCCAAGTCCTCTCTAGAAGCTTTATCCAATAGACGTTTGCCCACATTCGTCAAGTTCTAAAAATGAGACATAACATTGGCATTGTCTCCTTCCACTATTATGCCTTTAGCATTGGGCATCCAATCTTCAATGACTTTACCGAGAGACCGAACAGCCATCCATTCAAGTGCTCCAATATCCCAATGCATAAGAGAAAAATCGAAGGATAAAAGCATTCTACCTTTGTGGTCTCTAAAGATACGACCAATTCCAGCTTCATTAGAGCATTGCAAAGAAGCATCTATGTTTATTTTGATCCATTCGGGTGGAGGGGGATGCCAAGAAGAAAGAATCAGCTCATGCTGGTTAGCATCCCAGTGGTCCAAATGAATATAAGAAAAAGAAGTAGATGCATAGGTTATGGCATTTGTCATAATGATGCTATCTTCCATCTCTTTTCCTTCATGGATTAACAAATTTCTACTCTTCCAAGAGTAAAAGACTAAAGAACAATAGAGATTCTATAAAAAAGGATTAACCTCTCTTTGTTTTTCCAAAAAAGAGACAACATCATCCAAATCATTGAGGATAGGCACCTTAAAACCCCAACTATTGGCATTTTTATTAAGCATTTTCAGTTTCAAGCAATTATCAGCTAAATGCTTACCATCTTCAATTAAAAGACAACCTCTAGGACAAAGGTTGCATCCAATCAACCTTCAATGTGACAAGAAATCCTTGGTGGGTAGAGCATTTTTTAAAAGTCTCCACCAAAAATGAGAAACACGAGGATTTAATTTAAGCTTTCTGAAGCAGCTCCAAATATTTAAAAAGGGGATGTCAACCTCAGTTTTATCTAATTTAGCATTTTTTACCAGAGCTGAGATTGTTTTACCAGAATGCATATTTAATAACTCCAATTTGTCTTCAAGAATATCCCTTTCAATCTTCAGGTTGCAAATAAGCTTGACTAGTTCATCCCCAAAACCTTTTTGGAGTTCTTCTATGTTCCAAACTCCTTCCGTGATGAAGCTTGATAGATTAGTAAGGTTGTCAGTCTCAATTGAAATAAAGGTAGGCCAACTTTCCAATCTTCTATCAAATAACCAAATGTCCTTCATGATATTTATGGATAGCCCGTCTTTAATGTTCCATCTCACAATTTGATTTAAAGGTTTAGCTCCACTAAGGAATAATTTCCAAGTTGGAGATGGCTTTTGTCTTCTTTCCTCATCACAGCCAATTTTACCATATCTAGCTGATATAGTTCTGCTAAGCAACGAATTTGGCTCGTTTAAGAATTTCCAAACCAATTTAGCTCTAAGAGGTTCTACTTAATCAACTGCAGAATGTATGCCAAGTCCTTCATGGTTTTCCGATTTGCATACTTCTTTCCAAGCTACAAAGTGCAAACCATTATTACCATCACATTTATTCCATAGAAACTCTCTGCATAATTTGTCCAGTTTTTTAAGTACAGACAATGGTACCAATGCTAATGTGGGGTAGAAGACGTGTAAAGCTTGAATCACAGATTTGATAAGGGTAATTCTACCAGCTGTTGAAATGAATTTCTTACCCCATACATCCATTTTACTAGCAGCTTTTTCCAAATTTTTTGAAAAATCTGATGCCACAAGCCATCTCAGAGTTATTTTAATTCACAGATAACTGAACTCTTTGACTTCCTTGATTCCCAATAGCGTAGAGATACTCCTTCTTCTTCTATTCATATTTTTACTGAAAAAGATGGAAGATTTGTTAACGTTAATAACCTGCCTGTCCAGCTGCAATACTCCACCGTAATCTTCTTAATTTTCTTTATATTTTATTCTTTAGCATTTGAGAAAATTAAGATGTCATCAGCATAGAGTATGTGTGAGATCCTGGGAGCCAAGGGAGCAACCTTTAAACCCAAACTTCTCTCTTTGGAAATAAAAGCTTTCGTGAGTAATTGAGAGCAGAGAATGAAAAGATATGGGGATAAAGGGCACTCCTGTCTAAAGCCACTTTTCCCTACAATTTTTTCCAAGATCACACCATTAACTTGAACCAAGAAAATAGGATCAGTGACACAATCCAATATTAGATTAGAAAATTTAGTAGGAAAGCCAAAGAAAACCAAGATTTGCTTGAGGGTATCCCAAGCCATACTATCGTATGCTTGTTCCATATCAAGTTTTGCTGCCACGATTCCTCTTTTAGATTTAGAAAATTTGAACTTATGGAAAAGTTCTTGAGCTAGGAGTGTGTGATCAGATATAGCCCTTCCTTTTATGAAAGCTACTTGCTCTTCAGTCAGCAGGCAATGAATGACTTTCATTAATCTATTTAATAAAATCTTAGCCACTATCTTATAGATGGACATACAAAGCTTATAGGCCTAAAATTGGAAGGAGTTAGAGGGTTGCTTACTTTGGGTAAAAGAATTACCAAAGTTTCCTTCCAATAAGAAGACATCTTCCCCGAAGTGAAGCAAAGTTGTATGGCTTTCCACACATCCCTCCTTATTATTTCCCAGTAAGCTTTGAAAAAAGAATATGTGATCCCATCTATTCCGGGTGCAATATTTTTGTCGAGCTCCTAAATCACAATCTCCAATTCTTCTTGAGAAAACTCAGCCTCAAGTAATTCACAATCTCCATGGTTCAAGATGTTTTAAAAAATAGGCCAATTTGTCAATTTACAGCCTCTATGCTTCCATTTTTCCTTAAAAAACTGAACAAAATAGTCTCTCATATTGGCCGGATTTTCAATCATATCATCAACCTCATTCTTAAGTTGTCTTATAGAGTTGGCATTTCTCCTTCCATTTGCATAAGCATGAAAGAAAGAGGAGTTCAAATCCCCTTCTTTCAACCATTTAGCTTTAGCCCTTTGTCTTCACCAGGTATTTAATCTTGCTAGATTAGAATTAAATTCAGAAATTTTGTTTCTTAGGATCATACTTTTGCTGGCAGGAAAAATCTGCTCCGAAGCTTCTTCAAGCTGTAATTCTTCAATTTCCATCTTCAAATTCTTCTTTAATACTTCAAGCTTTTGGTGCTTTGCCTTACTCCAAAAAAATATGGCTTTTAAAACTCTATTCATCCTTTTGTTTAGAGCTTCCATGTCATCACCTCTCACTGGTTTAGCCCAAGAATTACTGACCACCGAAGTGGCTGCTGCATAAGACAGCCAAATGTCTTCAAATCTTCGAATTTTGCTGCCATTAGGAGGTTGATTAAACAGCTTCAAAACTATGGGGCAATGGTTGAAGGCGATTCTATTCAGATTCCTTATAGAAGCTTGATTGCTAAAATCCAATGCCTTTGAATTTAGTATGCATATATCTAGCCTTTCTAGTATCCGGGCACTCCCACTTTTATTATTACACCATGCAAATTTAGAGACAAGAATACTTACATCATGTAAGTCATTCCTATTCATAAAGGATTTCATCTCCATTGGCCCGCCCGAGAATGAAAATTTTTTCCCTCCTTTCTTCTCATCTTGAGAAAAAATACAATTGAAGTCCCCTCCGGCTACAAAGGGAACTTCTTGATCAATAGCTCCATCCAAAAAACTCCACAAATCTCTTCTTCCTTGAACTCTCTGCTACCATAGATTGTAGCAACCTTCCACTTACCTTTGTTGAAAATCTCCAGTTCACCTAGCATACACTGATCCGATGAATCAATCAAAGAAAACTCTGCTATAATAGAATTCCAGATCACCATGATTCTACCAGAATTTCCTCTAGAAGGATAAAGTATGAAATTCCAATCCTTTCCCATCATCTTACCAAAGTCTTCTTTAGAAAGAGAAGTCAACTTTGTTTCAACAATACCAACAAAGAATACATCCCATTCTTTTATAAAGTCTTTCAAATAAAAGGAGGCCTCCTTCTTGTTCGTCCCCCTACAATTCCAAAAGCTGATGGAATTCATTTTGACTTGAATTGGGAGATTCCCCCACCCTTGGTCTTGTTAACACTGTTTCTTGTTTGTCTTGACATTGAGTTTAAAGGCCCCAAGTACTTTATTTCTTTGGCAAGCTTAATTTTTTGAGAAGAAGATTTTCCCATGTTCACAGAACTATTTAATCCATGCAGGGATTCATTGTTTCTTTCAGCAATGCCTTGAGCAATAGCAGAAACAACTTTCTTATGACATTCTTCCTTTTCACTGAAATTTCACCTTCTATTTCATTCTCCAATTGTTCCACTTGAAAATCTGCACCAATGCCATCTTCACATAAATCACTTAGAAGCTCAAATTTGTTGCTCGGGGTTACAAAAACTTTTTGGTTTGGATCAGCCTCTAGATTTCCTCCTGGAATTCTTTGTTCTGTTAAAACTGCAGTTCGGACTGTATTAAATACAACACCTAAGTTCAATGCAGCATCTCTAAAATTTCGAATTTCTACTTGGTTGACTTCAGTGAAAGAATTATTGCCAATTCCTCCTTGATCTGGAAGCATCCCCTCTTGCTCTAAAGATTTATTCTGAAATTTGAGATCTGAATACTGATAGGGAGTACTTGAGTTTGCAGATAATCCCTTGGGATATACCTGAGTTCGCAAGCAACCCTTCCCATTTATGTTATCAGAAGCTTCAAGACTAGGCTCTGAGCTAACACAATTGTTCTTTACCAACATAACTTGTTCCAATTGAACATTAATATGATTAGTATGCTCCACTGTATCTTCCTCCATAATGATTTCTCCTCCAACTAGTTGGGAATTACAACACTTGGCCTCCCAGGGAGTTCATGGGTTGATTTATTCTCTAAGCCAACTGTCTTAGTAATTTTATTAACTACCTCAGCTACTTTTGGAACATCATTTTTCCTCACATATCTGAAAGATTCAAGAATCTTCAACTTGTTCCTTTGCTTAGTGAACTTTTTCTTCTTATTTTTAACTAAGATCCACAACCCATAGGTAGGATCTTTTTGAATTTCATGAACCTTTATATCTTCATTCCTTACAACACCGTCTCCTTCCATTTCCAATCTAATTTGGGTTTTACTGAAATGGATGCATTCTTTATCAACATGACCAATCTTTCCACATACAAAGAAAAAGTTTGAAACTTTTTCATATTCCACTTTTTGAAAGAATCTTCCACCCATGCAATCAACCCAAACTCCTAAAGGAAGTGGTTGATCAAGTTTGATCCTCACACAAACTCTTGCAAACTCTCTTCTTCCCCAATGAAACATATTTCCATCTAGCATGATTGGTTTACCAATTCTTGAAGCAATGCAAGCCACATTCTTCTCATCCCAACATTGCAAGGGTAAGTGTGGCATTCTAATCCAAATAGAAGAAGTAATTAAGGCCTTCAATAGATGAAGAATTAAATTATGGAGTCCATTTTTCCATACCGACAATGTGTTCATTCACAAACCAAGGCCCTCCTGAATAAGCAGCTTCTTCCATTTCCTCCGAAGAGAAAGAGCACAAAAACCATCCTTTGCCCAATGTAGTAAAGTGGAATTGTCCAAATTGTCTCCATTGCTTCCTTAATTCCCATGACACTATGTTGGAAGGTAGATCTCTTCCAAAAACCTTAACTACCAAAGATTTTGATAGTCTTTTAGAATTTTCCTCCTCCAATTCCAAGTTGAGTTTAACTGCCTTGCCATCTTCCAATAACATCACCTCTTCATCTTTGAAATCCAACTTAATGTAAGGCTTGTTACTCCAAGGATTAACTTGATCTGATGCTACTGATTTAGGAATAACATCAATCATCTTGACTACATCCGATACTTTATCCTTAATCAGGTTAGAATGTAGATTGTCGTTAACCCTTTTCAGCGAATTCTCATTTATCGCGCTGCGACAAGGTCCAGGGATTGCATTCGAATTCACGAAATGGTTAACAAAAATATTCATTCCAGAAGTTGATGCATTAATATCAGATGTAACTTCAGATGATTTCAAGTTGATAGGAGTCTCTGAATCCATCGTCTGTACAATGGCTTTGCCTTTGCCTTCCACATGTTTGATTGGCTTTGGGGAAGGATTAGAGTTTTCCTTGATCACCAAAGCTCCTTGACGATTTTTCCATTGTGATTGAATTCGTTTATTAGAAATCAAATTTGTTGAACCATCGCTAATCTCCAAGTTATTTGAGTTACCTGCAACCAACAGAGAATTCGATGACAAAGAAAGTGTATCGAATTCCGAATACTAACTTCGCCGGACGTTATTGACTACGCCCCACATCTTCAGATCCTCAGGAGAAGACCTTCGATCAAACCTAGGACAATCGCCGGCAGAGTGCCGACGATCATCCTCCACCATTTGCGAAGTCGAACGTTACCGCCTAACGAAAATTCAAAAATTCTAATATTCTCTCTCTAAAAACTTAGACTCTCTCTCTCTCAAAGATACTTACCAAGTACCTTGATAAAGCTTAAATAGGGGGTTTTGAAAAACCTTAGAAATCAATCTTGGTGGTAAAGATCATTCAGGACAATCGCATGATCGTCCCATACACTATGCTTTAAAAGAGGGCTTCAGAAAACCCTAAAAACTTAATTACATTGTCAAGTATCATCCTAGAAGATCGCAGGATCGTCTCGTACGATATGTAAAATTTGACCTAATAGTCCTAGATGATATCAGGATAGTCCTGGATGTTCAATTCAAATTTGTATAGATCATCCAGGATGGTATTGTGAATTGTTATGGATGATTAGAAGAAAAATTATGGTATTTCATCTTGGATAATTTTGAAAAATCAAATATGTAAGCAAATATCATCCAGTATGATATATAGATCATCCAGGATGATCTGATTGAAAAATTTAATCATTATTAGTCTTATAATCACATGATTAATTTAGGCATGATTGGTATTGATCGTCCTGGATGATCTAGATTGTCCGAGATGATTAGAACAAAATTTAAATCTTAAATCCTTGCCTAAATTATCATTGGTGGCTATTTTCCATGATCATAATGAATCATTCTGGAAGATCGAAATCATCCAATATGATTAATTCAATGAGCTTATCCTCCTAAATGATATAAATCACCCAATAAGATTAGTTCAAAACTTGAACTTCTGGTTTTGACTCAACTCACTCCGCCTGAGTGTGAGTGTGCATGGTCACCAAGCGAGCATACATCCTTATAAGACTTGACTCAAGAAATTAAAAATACATCAATGAATATTACAAAAAATGTTACAACAAAACCTATTCTATCCACTCTTGAGCCTTAAATCTTTATGGGATAGTGCATGGAATTCTTAAAAGTTAGTACACAAATAAATAAAAATATATTACAAATATAAGTAGACAATAGGATATGAGCCACAATATATGTTATCATCAAAAACATAAACTTATAAGCTCGAGTTATACTAGTGGTAAGTGTCACTTAATTTATAACCCAGGGTCAGCATAAAATAAAAGTGGTTGGGTATTACTATCAACAACCCATATTTTAATCCTATAAATGGTGCAAGTGCTTTGAGAGTGGGATGTTCTCTATATCTTCACATCTTTGTCTTTCTGCGGGATATTTATATTCATCGGGTCCAAGTATCCAAATGGAAAGAAATCATCCTCGAAGGGGTGATCCTTTTCTCTTTGGATTCAAAATCATCTCAACATGAATCTCTAAATGGACATGAACTCTCTCCCAACCTATTTGGGGCCGTCGCCTATAGTGCTTACCGACTACAAGTCTTACTTGAATCAAACCAAGAGTTCTATCGACCCAAGCCAACCTCGCCTCAACCGAGCCTCCTCCCTTCCGGCCACTAACTCGCCATCAAGTATCCTTAAGTAGGTATAAACTCCCTCCATTCCCGATTTTGTGTTTCTCGTTTTAGATGTGTTGTAACTCAGGAATCAAGGTTGAGCTTTTGTATGATAATAAAACTAATTATTGTGTTGATTTTTTTATTATTTCTCTTAGCATATATTGAATACTTTTGGTTATTTTTATGTGTGTTAATATTTCAAGAAAATCATACTCCATACAGCTTAAAACTTCAAGAAAGAGTAGATTAAGATTTTATATAATAAATTCTGTAATTTTTTTATTTTCTTGAGTTTGAGAGAATGTGATTGTAATTGAGTAACCGTGCATGCACACATAGGGGGAGAGAGTAAAAACTTAAAATTTTTAAACTAATCGAAGTGTACGACTTCCAATCGTACTATACGATTTCTCATGTTTTTTCCTCTAAAATCCAGTTAATCAAATCATGGCTTGTATTTTTTAACTGTTTATGTTATACAATCTTAGTTCATACAAACAATTGACATTATATGAAATAAGGTTTGTATAATATCATACTAGATGAACACATTCATTTTTAAACTATTCATACGATACGATGTTAGTTCGTACGGATGACTAACAATGTATGAAATTTGGTTCGTCCATATTTGTACAAGAAAAAGCATGATCTATATTAACTATTCATACTATATGAAGTTAGTTCATATAGATGATTAATAGCGTATGAAATAAGGTTCGTACAATATCGTACCAAATGAGCACATTTAATTTTGAACTATTCGTACTATACGATGTCAGTTCGTACAGATGATTGACTCCGTACAAAATTAGGTTCATATAGGATTGTAACAAAAATTTTGAACTCTTTGTATAAACAATCCATGATTGTAATATATGATATGAAGTCCATTCACTTAAAAATTTTAATTTCTCGATTATTTTTCTTATATTTCCTATATAAGAAGTCCTAAAAACGGACACTCAAGACCTTTGATGTGATTTTCTCTTGAGAGTTCCATTGAGTGTGAGTATTTCAGAGAGATTATGTGAGTGAAGTGTGAGAGATCAATAGAGGGGATGTTGTGAGGGATTCATAAGGTTGCCCAAAGCGAGGATCTCTTTGTCTTCTTAAAACTTTTTCCCATCTCCTATGGAGGCTTTTTAGAGAAGATATTCAACATTATGTCAAGTTTCTCTGCCATCACCAAGAGGGTGAAAAAGGAAGATGGTTCTCTGCCATCACCAGATGGTTGAAAAAGGACTAAGGTTCTTTGCCGTCATCAGGAGGGTGAAAAAATATTAAAGTTCTCTGCCGTCACAGGGAGGGTGAGAAAGGATGATGGTACGCTGCCATCACTTAGAGGATGTAAAAGGTGTCGGTTCTCTATCGCAATAGATTGGTAGAAGAAAGTTTTTAAAGGCTTCTCCTCTTTAATAAGGGAGTAAATGGAGAGTAAGTTTGATTTAGTGCAATTCTTAGAGAAAGAGTCTCCAAGGAGTGGACATATGTCTAGTTTGGACCGAACCACTATAAATTTAGTATTATTCTATTCACTTTTATTTTTTTATATTTTATTTTATCACACTTTAAAGTTTTATGTTTGATAAATATTTTGATATAATCATATATAAACAACTGCATACTAAAGGACCATTATTAAAAAAATTTATACACAGTTTTTAAAAATCCAAGAAATTTTTATTTTTAAAATAATCAATTCAGCCCCCTCTTGGTTAGCCTTGGGATAGTTCATTAAGGTCTAATAACCTACATGAACTTTTAAGTGGTATAAGAGCATATTTCAAAAATTTAGGTTTAGACTACTTTTTGAAACACGATCATTGCTACTTTTGGAAACTAAAATACTTCTGAAGGATACTCAATCACTAGACCATATTTATTTGATAACATTTCATTTGATTTTTAGAAAACTCGCATGTCTACTTTCTTATAATCACTTGACTATAGCATGTGGACATTAGTACAAGAAGGTTATACTAGACCTACTAGACTTATAGATGTCATTAGAATAGAAACACCTATTACTAAATAGATTGTAGAAGAAAGGGAATTAGCATAACTAAATGTAAATTGTTTGAATAGTTTTTTCTTTGCATTGAATTTAGAAGACTATATGAGTGTTTCTACTTATAAAA
Source organism: Dendrobium nobile (assembly GCA_022539455.1). Lineage (NCBI taxonomy): Eukaryota > Viridiplantae > Streptophyta > Magnoliopsida > Asparagales > Orchidaceae > Dendrobium > Dendrobium nobile. The sequence goes on along the minus strand of CM039723.1, from coordinate 32,021,085 downwards.
CTAGAAAATAAATTTGGGATAGATTTTGCATAACTTATAAAGGGGTAAATGAGTTTAAAAAATCTAGATAAAATATTATATTACATGACTATGCACTATTTCGTATGAAATCTAATGAGTCAATTTTTGATATGTACAAACGCTTTACTTAGGTTGTTACCTTATTGCATGACTTAGGTAGAGAACTAAATAATTTAGAAAAAGTTAATAAAATCGTATATTATTTACCTACTACTTATGATGCAAAGATAACTGTCATTACTGAGTTAAAAGATATGAAGATATATTTTATTGACAATCTATTTGGATCACTAATTGCTTATGAGCAAGGAGGTCAAAGACAGATTGATGCAGGTGACACGAGATAAGAGAAAAATATACCTCTAAAAGTGGATGATTTAGGAATTAATCAATCAATGCCTGAGGATGAAGAAGATATTGCACTCATGATTAGGCAATCCAAAAGTTTCCTTAAGAGAAAGAAATGGAGACATCAATATTGGAACAAAGGTAAGTTCAATAATAATACAAAATTTTCTAATGACGTCATTTGTTATGAATGCAGAAAGCTTTGACATATAAAGACTAATTGCCAAATTTCAAAACAAATCCTAACAAGGAGAATGTTGAGGAAAATATTTATATTAGAAAGGGAAAGAAAAGAATGCAAAGAGCTTTGTTCGTTGACTTAGCTTTAGACTCCTCATAAATAGAAGCAGAAGAGGAAGTCACAAATTTGTGCTTAATGGAAGATAAACTTGATCATTTAGATCAAGAGGAGGTATTGACTTATCCTACAATAAACTATTTGAAGCTTCTGAGAAAATTCATAATGCATATAGGAAGCTTAAAAAATTATATGCTAATCTTAACCTCGGCATTAAATTTACATAAAGAATATGAAAATTATAGGAAAGATCATGCATCCATAGTTATCAACCACATGGCTTTGTGGATGAATTTGATGATTTAAATAAGAAGCATGAATCTTTAAAAACATCCTATATTAAACTTGAAAATAATTTTAAGGTGTTTATGGATGAATCAGACCAAAGAGAACATGAGTTAAAAGTTATTAATTTAGTTTTAGAAAGTGCAAACTCAAAACTTAATGAAAAATTGAAAGCTTTTAAAGAAAATAAGACACCTCTCATCCTTGAACAATTTTATAATCTTGTTCAAAAGTATATGATTTCAAAATATAGGAAAAGACATCATAACTCACATAGATTGGTAAATCCTTTTCCTTGTGTTAAATGCTTTTCATGTGGAGTGATAGAACATATTTTCCACACTTGTATTATTCAATCTAGAACACATTTTAGGAAGAGACTTAAAATGCATAAATTATAGAATATCAAACATGCATCTAAATTTTTATTGTCAAGAAGAGAACCCAAATTTATTTAGGTTCCAAAGTCTAACATTTGATAATTTTGTAGAAATGCTCTCATACAAGCCCTCGTGAGAGCATTTGGTACATAGATAGTAGATATTTGAAACAAATGACTCGAGATATAACTAAATTCATATCATTGGAGGTCAGGGTAGTAGGAAAAGTGACATCAGAATATAGTACTATTAGGAGAGTGATAGGTACAAATATGATTGACAAAGAGAATAATTTCTTTATTAAAAACATTTTATTGGTTGAAAGCTTAAAATATAACCTGTTAAGTATTAGTTAGCTCTGTGATAGGGGTTTTAATATTAAATTTTTACCTACAAGTTATATTATAAACCAAAATAGAGTTGATGTATTATTTAGAAATAGGGTAAATAAAATATACATGCTTAGTTTAAATTATATTAAATCTTCTAATATTTTTTGAATCAAACCTATCACTGATGAATCTTTGTTATGGCATAGAAGACTTTATCAAACAAGCTTAAAAAATCTTAGAAAGATTACCCACAAAGAGATGGTTAAAAAAATACTCAAATTAAACTTTACTAAAGATCACCTGTGTTATGCATGTCAATTAAGAAAATAAGTCAAGTCTTTCTTTCATTTAATTAAGGATCTTAAAACTAGCAAACCATTAGAAGTCATTCACATTGATCGTTTTGAACCGAATAGTACTGTAAGTCTAGGAGGGAAAGTTTTTGGGTATGTAGTTGTTGATGATTATTCAAGATTCGCTTGGATTAGATTGTTATCACATAAGAATAAATCATTTGATGAATTTATAATTTTTTCTACTTGGATTTAAATGAAGCTAGGTTGTAAAATTCTTTCAATTCAAAGTGATCACATAGGAGAATTTGAAAATAAAATATTTAAAATTTCCTGTGAAGAGAAAGGCATATATCATTACTTTTCAGCTCCTAGGACCTCTCAACAGAATGGGGTTGTTGAAAGGAAGAACAAAACTTTGAGAGAAGGCGCTAGAAATATGTTGGTTTAATATTCACTTTTGAAATATTTTTGGGTTGAAGCAGTTAGTACGGCTTGTTATGTTTTGAATAGGGTGAATATTAGATCTAAGTTGAATAAGATATCCTATGAACTTCTTAAGGGAAGAACACCCAACCTCTTATATCTACATGTTTTTGGATGTAAGGTATTTATTCATAACAATGGTAAAACACTTTTGGGAAAATTTGATCCTAAATCTAATGAGAAATTTTTTTTGGGATATTAAAGTGTTGGCAAATCCTAAACAATTTTTAACAAAAGGAATTTAATAGTTCAAGAGACCACTCATGTAGTTTTTAATGAATCTAATATTTTTGGCGGGTCTAAGTTGGAAGACGAAGATGTTGAAGAAATAACCCAATGAATTAAAAATACAAATCTTGAAGAAAGGGTTGAAATAAAAAATGCATTGTCTAGAGAATGAAAATATTCTAAGATTCATCATAAAAATTTTATTTTAGGAGACCAAAGTGAAGATGTTAGAACTAGGCATGAGCTTACCAAAGAAGTGAACTACTCAGCATTTATTTCAATGATTGAACCCACTTATATGAATCAAGCACTTTTTGATGAATTTTGGATTATAGCTATGCAGAAAGAATTGAATCATTTTTTTAGAAAAAATGTTTTGGAGTTGATTGAAAGACCTATAAATCAAAGTATTGTTGGAACTAAGTTGGTTTTCGAAAACAAGATGAATGATTCAGGTGTTGTGGTTAGAAATAAAGTAATATTGGTGACTAAGGGGTACAATCAAATATAAGAAATTATTTTTTAGGAGGCTTCTTCCTCGATAGCCAGACTTGAAGCAATAAGGGTATTTCTAGTTTTTGCCTACTTTAAATGATTTAAATTATTTCAAATGGATGTTAAAAGTGATTTTATTAATTAGGTGATAAAAGAGGATGTTTATGTTGAGCAATCTCTAGATTTGTAAAATTCACAATTTCTTAATCATGTGTTTAAATTGAAGAAAGAACTGTATGAACTAAAATAGGCACCTAGGGCATGGTATGAAAGGTTAAGCATTTTCTTACTTGAGAAATCTTTTGTCAAAGAAGTGTATATACCACTCTTTCAATAAAAAGGGTAGGAGATTAAATTCTTATTGTTCAAATTTATGTTGATGATATTTTGTTTACATCCAATGATAAAAAATTTATGATGACTTTTCAACAACAATGAGTAAGTAATTTGAAATGAGTTTGATGGGAGATATCAGTTACTTTCTTAGTTTTAGCATAAAACAGATAGAGGATGACACCATTCTTAGTCAATCAAAATATGTTAAAGACATCCATAAGAAATATAAAATGGATAATATTAAACCAATAAATACTCCTATGAGTTACTCAGGTGAGTTAGATAAAAATTCTAAAGACAAATATATTGATCAAAAGAAATTTGGAGGGATGATTGGATCATTACTTTATTTAACTACAAGCATACCTGATATCATGTTTAGTGTTTATATGAGTGTTAGATTTCATGCTGGTCCAAAAGAATCTCATCTAAATTTTGCTAAAAGAATTCTGAGATATCTTTTCGGAACTTAAAATTTAGGGATTTGGTATCCTAGGCGTAGTCCTTTAAAATTATTGGATATTCTAATTCAAAATTTGCAGGTTCTAGGATTGATAGAAATAGTACTTTTAGAACTTATAAATTCATAGGGAACTCCTTAGTCTCTTAGTCTAGTATCAAAATAAACTTCAGCAACTCTTTCTATTACTAAAGCTGAATTCATAGCCTTAGGAAGTTATGTAGCCAAGTTCAATGGTTAAAACAACAACTAGAAGACTTAAGTTTTTCAATTGATATTATTCTAATTTATTGTGATGATAAAAGTGTCATTTGCATCTCAAAGAATCCAATCCAATATTCTAGGACCAAGCATATAGATATAAGGCATCACTTCATTAGAGACCATGTCACTAAAAGAGAAATTGAGCTACATCATGTAGCTACTGAAAATCAATTTGTAGATAATTTTACAAAATCACTTGCTTTTAAAAAGTTTAGCACCTTAAGAACCATATTATTGTTACGAATCTAATTTTAGGGATTACAATTTTGATGATAGCAAATACTTCTGTTTTTCTACGACTTCCTTTCCTACTAACATTTCAGGTCCACAAGATCAAACAACAATTTGAACCAGCTCAAGAATCAATAGATTAGGTCTGATTCAGTTTGTAATCTTTTACCTTTTCTTTAATCAATTGTAAATAATGTGATTCCTGATGCTAAGTAACCTTGCACACACACACTTGGGGGAAAATTTCTGACTGTTTTAGATTTTTCTGTTTTTGCTCACATCATCTAGGATGATCAAAAAATTGGCCTAAATGATCAGTTAAAAACAAAAACCCAAATTAGGACATCCTGTTTAAGGTAGCCATCATTAAGCACATCATTCTGGATGATATTTGTATAAGCCGGGATAATAGGCTAAAAATAATAAGAATCAGCCATAAGATCTATTTAGGTATCTTTTATTTTTGGACATCATCCTGGATAATGAAATATAATTATGCCAAAATTAATCTAGTAATTAAGGTTTGATTGCTCGATCATATCATCATGGATGATCGCAGGATTGGCTGGGATGATCAGTTTATAAACCTTAGTTGTTCCTGGACGATCAAATATCGGCCTACTTCTATTCAGAGCGATGCTCTGGAAGATATGTACTAAATTAAACTAATCATCCGGGACGATAGTGAGATCAGACTAGATGATCAAGTTATTTTTACATCATCTAGACATCTATTCAGGGTGATGTTCTGGATGATATTTAATGACTTGTACTAATCGTACAGGACGATATCCTATTGGCCTTAATGATATAAATAAAAACCTTTTAATCATCCCAAATTGTCCTGGCTAATTGAGCTAAATTTGTACTAATCATATAGAATGATATTAAAATCATCCTGGATAATTAAGTCAGTTTATTGCAATTAAGAGCTTTTGTGAAGCTCTTCTATATAGGACCTCTTGTTCTACCCAAGAGAGTATTTTTTGCTATTGTCCTAGCCTGAGAGAGGCAAGAGGAGAGGGAGAACAAGGGATAGAGAAAGAGGATCTTATGAGGGGGAGTTTATGAGGGGTTTCATAAAGGTTATTCAAAGCAAGGATCTGTTGTCCCTAGTTCCTTGGGGGTTCTAGAGAGGTTTACTTCAACATTTGATCGAGGTTATCTGTCTGCTTCAAGAGGAAGCAAAAGGAGTTAGGTTCTCTGCCTACTTCTAGAGGAACCAAAAGGAGTTGGGTTTTCTGCCTCACTAGGGATGGTTGAAATGAGGTTTGTAAAGGCTTCCCCGCCTTAGTGTGGGGGAAAAGGGAGAGACACTGTATTTAATGAAATACCCAGAGGAGAGACTCCGAGGAGTGCACGTAGGTTAAGTTGACCAAACCACTATAAATTTATGTGTTCTTTATTACTGCTTCCACATTTAATTTCCGCACTTTGATTTCTTTGTAGTGAACATTGGTTTGAGTTTTGATTGAGAAATTTTTTAAATACCAATTCACCTCCCCCCCCCCTCTTGGTTAGCCTTGAGACTAGTTCATAAGGGCTTAACATCCCTGACAAACTTTCAAGTGCTATCAGAGCGAGATTCATGAAATCCAATTTTTTAAAACTTTTGAATTTTTATTTATGGCTAACTTTGGTAATTATAGTACTGCGGAATGGTATTCTATTACCCGACCACCTTTGTTTGACAATATTCCTTTTAATTTTTGGAAAACTTTCATGTTTATATTTTTATAATCGATTGATTATCATATGTTGATGCTTGTTAAAGATGGTTATTTACCTCCTTCTCATGAAATTAATGGAATTAAAATGGAAATTTCTTTTACTAAATGAACTTTTGATGAACGGGATTTAGTGGAACTTAATGCGAAATGTTTGAACTATTTTTTCTGTGCTTTGAAATCTGAAGATTATATGCGTGTTTCAACTTATGAAATTGGTAAAGAAATTTGTGATAGATCGTGTATTACTTATGAAGGAACAAATGAAGTTAAGCAATCTCACTTGAATATTTTATTGCATGACTACGAACTTTTTCATATGGAACCTACTGAATCAATTTTTGACATGTATACTAGGTTTACTCAATTTGTCACCTCATTGCATGTATTAGGAAGAGAGTTAACTAATTATGAAAGAGTCAATAAAATTTTGAGATGTTTGCCTTTTCCTTTGATGCTAAGATCACTGTAATTATTGAATCCAATTATTTGAATACTTATTCTATTGATAACTTACTTAGATCACTCATTACTTGTGAGCAATGGGTGAATCAAAGAAATTTTGATGCATGTGAGAAAAAAAAGGAGAAATTATGGTGCTGAAGGCCAACAACATGGACACTAATTCTTCCGGGTCTGAGAGAGATGATGTTGCCTTAATCATGAGGCAATTTTAAACCTTTCTAAGGAAGAATCACAAGTACCATCAGAAATGAAACAAAGGTAAGGATAGCAAAAATTATAAAAGTTCATCTCATATTGTTTGTTTTGAATGCAGGAAGCCTGGACATATCAAAGCTGATTGTCCTACACTTAAGGATCACTCAAGCAAGGAGAAGGGTGAGGAGAAACCCAAGTTAATAAAAGATAAGAACAAGAAATGATTCCAAAAGGCTTTTTGGGTGAATTCTGCATTTGACTCATCTAAGATTGAAGCTGAAGAGGAGATAATAAACTTGTGCTTGATGTGTGATCATCTTGGTCAGTATGATCAAGAAGAGGTATGTGAACCAACTTATGATCAATTACTTAATGTTTGTGAAAATATTCATGCATCATATAGAAAACTTAAGAAAACTCATGCTAGTTTGAAATTGTTATTTTCAAATTTACAAAAAGAGCATGAAATTTTAAGTAAAGATCACACACAACTTGATAGCAATCACATGTCATTTCTTGATGAGTTTAAGAAATTGAATAAAAAGAATTCTGAATTGATTATTGAGCATGATTCACTAAAAGCAAATCTCAAAGTTTTTGAAAATAGAAAACCAACATTGCATGCATCAGATAATGTTAAAAGGAAGCATCACCACCCAAGTAGATTAGTAAATCTTTTTCTTGGTATTAGATGTTTTTCATGTGGCATGCTAGGGCGCATTTCATACACTTGCACTATTCATATTAATACACATCACTGCATGAACCACAACATAATACACATACATTGTATTCTTCTTTTCATAAGAAGGGATCTAAACCTGTTTGGGTTCCTAATTCTAACATTTGATATTTTTGTAGGTAAACTCTCACAAAAGGCCTCATGAGAGCATGTGGTATATGGATAGCGGATGCTTATGACATACGACTGGAGATGCCAATAAATTCATTTTACTGGAGACAAGGATAGGAGGCAAGGTCACTCTTAGAGACAACACCACCAGGAAAGTGGTAGGCTCAGGTAAAATAAAAAATTCCAAGAACCTTTTTACTGAAAATATTTTGCTTATAGATCGATTGAAACACAACTTGGTCAGCATCAGTCCGCTTTGTGATAAGGGCTTCATCATAAAATAATTGGAAAACACTTTCATTATCAGCATAATAATAATGTTTTGCAGAGAAAGCAGATCAACAATATTTATATTCTTGACTTAAATAATATTAAATGTGCTATTTCATTTTGCTTAAAAACTGTTGCTGATGATTCATGGTTGTGGCACAGGAGGTTATGTCATGCTAGTATGAAAACCCTTAGAAGAGTGACCCAGAAAGACCTAGTTAGAGGTGTTCCCAAGCTTAAGTTCTCTAAAGACCACCTTTGTGATGCTTGCCAACTAGGGATGCAAGTTCAATCCTATTTCCATTCCGGTAAGGATATTAGCATCTCTAGATCATTAAAAGTCCTTCACATGGATTTGTTTAGATCGATTAGCTCTTCCAGCTTAGGGGAAAGTCTATGATTTTGTGATTGTCGATGACTACTTGAGATTCACTTGGATTAATTTTTTCTCTCATAAGAGTGAGTCTATTGATGCGTTTAAATCCTTCTCCACTTGGATTCAGAAAAACTTAGGTTGTGAGATCTTGACCATCCATAATAACCATGGGGGAAAGTTTGAAAGTTAGAGATTTGGAGAATTTTGTGAGGATAAGGGGATTAGCCCCAACTTCTCAGCTCCTAGGACCCCTCAACAGAATAGGGTAGCTAAAAGAAAAAACAAAACCTTTGTGGAAGCCGTTAGAGCCATGCTTGCTGAGTATTCACTTCCAAAATACTTTTGGGCTGAAGAGGTAAACATAGCTTGTTATGTGTTAAATAGGGTGAATGTTAGAGTCAAACTAGATATGATACCCTATGAGATCCTTAAGGGTAAGACACCCAATCTTTCCCACCTCCATATCTTTGGCTGTAAGATTTTCATTCATAATAATGGGAAGTCACACTTAGGAAACTTTGACCCAAAATCTGATGAAGGAGTGTTCTTAGGATATTCAAGTGTTTGGAAATCCATTAGGGTGTTTAATAAAAGGATATTGGTGGTGGAGGAAATTACTCATGTAGTGTTTGATGAATCTGATCCTAAGGAGTCTAGAATTATGGATGAAGATGGTGTTAGAGAGATTTCCAAAGGAGTTGAAAATTTGGAAAAGAGGGTATAGTCCCAAATCACTAAAGGATTAGGTGAGATTACCCAATGAGTAAAAAATCTAAATCTAGAAGAAAGGGTTGATCCTACACACACTTTGCCTAGGGATAAGAGATATTCTTTAAGTCATCCTAAAGAACTGATCGTAGGAGACCCTTCTGAAGGTGTTAGGACTAGGCATGAACTTAGGAAGGAAGGGAACCATTCTGCTTTTATCTCAATAACTAAACCCACCAACATTAATCTAGCCTTATCTGATGAGTTTTGGATCTTAGCCATATAAGAGGAATTAAACTAATTTATTAGGAATGATGTTTGGGAGCTTGTAGAAAGACCAAAGGGACAAAGAATAGTTGGAACTAAATGGGTCTTTAAGAGTAAGATGAATGATTATGGTGTGGTCGTTAAGAATAAGGCGAGATTGGTAGCTAAGGGGTACAACCAAATAGAATGGATTGATTTTGAGGAGACCTTCCCCCTGTAGTTAGATTAAAAGCCATTAGAGTGCTACTAGCTTTTGCCTGTTATAAGGGATTTATACTTTACCAAACGGACGTGAAAAGTGTCTTTTTAATGGGGTAATAAAAGCGGATGTATTTGTAGAGCAACTCCCAGGTTTTGAGGGTTCCTAATTTTGAAATCATATTTTCAAATTAAAAAAGGTCTTATATGGATTAAAATAGACACCAAGAGCTTGGTATGAGAGGCTTAACACATTTTTATTAAAGAGAGATTTTGTTAAGGGAAGTGTAGACACCGCCCTTTTTCTGAGGAAAGTAGGAGATGAGTTACTCATTGTTCAGATCTATATTGATGATATACTTTTTGGATCTTCTAATAAAAAGCTATGTGATGATTTTTCTAAAATAATGAATAAGAAGTTTGATATGAGTATGATGGGGAGAGTTATTCTACTTTTTGGGATTTAGTATAAGACAATTGGATGATGGAACCTTTATAAGTCAATCAAAGTACATTAAGGACATCTTCAAGAAATATAAAATGGATAAACCCAAGCTAATAAATACTCTAATGATTTCTAATATTTAGATGGTTAAGGACTCAAATGGAAAATTTGTTGATCAAAAGAAATATAGAGGTATGATTGGATCTTTACTTTACCTGATTATTAGTTGACCTGATAATAATGTTTAGTGTTTGTCTCTGTGCTAGATTTTAAGCTGATCCTAAAGAATTCAACCTGATTGCAGTTAAAAGAATTCTTTGATATCTTTTGGGGACCCAAAACTTAGGAATCTGATATCCTAGGCACAACACTTCTTTTGAGATTATTGGATATTTTGATTCTAATTTTGTAGGATGTAGGGTGGATAGAAAGAGCACTTCTAGAACTTGTCAATTCATAGGACAGTCTTTAATCTCTTAGTCTAATAGAAAATAAAACTCTATTGCACTTTCCACTGCTGAAGCTGAGTACATTGCCTTAAGAAGTTATGTGACCCAAGTCTTTTAGTTGAAACAACAAATTCTTGTTATAGGATTTCTTATAGGCACAATTTTAATCCTTTATGACAGAACCAGTTCCATCTGCATCTCTAAGAATCCTATCCAACATTCAAGGACCAAACATATATACATAAGGCATCACTTTATTAGAGATCATGAGACCAAAGGAGATATTGTCTTACACCACATGACAACCGAGAATCAATTTGCTCACATCTTTATTAAACCACTGGCTTTAGACACTTTCAACATCTTAAGGACCAGATTGGGTGTGATAGACATAAATGCATGAACTTGATGTTTACTAAATTCAGGTTTTTCTTTTTTTTGCTTTTCCTTTCTTCTTTTATTTATTTCATTTTGTTTGTTTTACTTTTTACAAGCTTTTGTTTTTTTTTTCTTTCTTTTATTTTAGTTTTTCCTTTTTTTTATCCCTATTGAAATGATATTTTATGCCATATTTTTGCTTTTTTGAAAACTTGTAGTCAATGTTTTACATCTCTAAATAAGTTAAATGGAGAAAAATTGTTGATTGTTTCTCTTTCTCTATTCTCTTTTAGTGATGTAATTTTCTTTTCTAAACAAAAGTCTATCTCAAATTAACAAATAGACTTTGCGATTGAGATCTTTTCTATCTTTCTACAGTAATCTATCTTATATTTATACTATTCAAAGTCCTTACATTACTTTCAAGTTGTTTGTCATCTTTTCATTGCATTTATCATATGATCTTAATTCTATTTTGTGGCTTGTTCTTCCTTAAATTAGGGAGCAATTTTTTTCTTTTCTAATAATTAGAAGATATACTCACAAATGAGAGTATTTAAGAATTTTGAAAAGGGATATAGCTTCCAAAAATAAAAAATAAAAAAAAGTGGCCAATGATGCCAAAATAAAAAAATGCGTAATGACGCTAAATTGAGAAATATACACAAAGTGTATCAAAAATCAAAAGATGCGCAAAGTGCACAATTCCAGTGGCAAGAAGCATAAAATGAGCCCACCAAAAGCAAGCTCTCTTCTCTTTTAAACTTTTAAAACTTAAAAGAATTCATATGTCACTTGATATTTTCAAAGGCTCGATTTCAAATTTCATGATTGTGAGAAATTACTTTGGTACATTATTCTATAAGATATTTTTTAAACCAAGTTTTGAATGGATCTCTTTTTCTTATCTAATTAGTTTTTCTGAGTTAGATCTTATAATTTTGAAAGGCGATTTTTCCCTGAGAGAAGTTCGAGTTAGGGTTAATAAAATCGGATATTCTACCATTTCACGATTTCGACGATGTTAACTCAATTGTCTTACAAGTCTTTAAAATCAATCACATGGAGACTCTGTCATATTCATGCTTTGACTAAAAAAAAAACTTTTCTTTTGTTCTTCTTTTTGTGTTTTTTCTACTTTTTTCGTTTCTAGTTTTTTCCTCCTCCTTTTTTATGATGTATAAAGGGGGAGTAGTGTTTGAGTTATTTTTCATTTTATTTAGGTGAGATTGTTTGATTATTTTCCATCATCAAAAGGCAGAGATTATTACAAATCTAATTTCGAGGAATATAATTTTGATGATAGAAAATACTTCTATTTCTCTACGACTGCCTTGCCTACTAATATTTCAGGTCCACAATATCAAACTGCAATTTGAACCAACTTAAGACTAGGTCTAAGTCAGTTTGTAATATTTTACCTTTTATTGAGTCAATTATAAACGATATGGTTCCTGATGCTAAGTAACCTTACACACGCACACTTGGGAAAATTTTTTTAACTGTTTTAGAGTTTTCTATTTTTGCTCACATCTTTTGAGATGATCCAAAAATCAGCATGGACAATCAGTTAAAAACAAAAACCCTAATTAGGGAATCATGGTTAAGGCAGCCGTCATTAAGCACATCTTCCTGGATGATATTCATTTCGGCCGGGATGATAAGCTTAAATAAAAAAGAATCAGCCGTCAGATCTATTTAGGTGTATTTTATTTTTGGACAACATCTTGGATATCATCCTAGATGATGCAATACAATTATGCCTAAATTAATTTGGTAATTAAGTAAAGCAATTAAGGTTTGATTGCTCGATCATATCATCGTGGACAATCACAGGATCGGCCGAGAAAATCAGTTAACAAACCATAGTTATTCCTGAACGATCAAACATCAGCCTAATTCTGATGCTCTGGATGATATATAATGAATTTGAACTAATCATCCTAGATAATCGTGAGATCCGCCTAGATGATCAAGTTATTTTTATATTGTCTAGACATCCATTCAGGATGATGTTTTGGATGATATTCAATGACTTGTACTAATCATACAGGATGATATCCTATCAGCCTAAATGATATGAACAAAAACCATTTGATCGTCCCAAATTGTCTTGGCTGATTGAGCTAAATTTGTACTAATCATACAAGATGATATTTAGATTGTCCTGGACGATAAAGTTAGTTTGTTACAATTAAGAGCTTTTCTAAAGCTCTTCTATATAATACCTCTTATTCTACCCAAGAGAGTATCTTTTACTATTGTTCTAACCTGAGAGAGCTAAGAGGAGAGGGAGAGCAAGGGAGAGAGAGAGAGAGGATCTTGTGAGGTAGAGGGGTTTCACAAAGATTGCTCCAAGCAAGGATCCATCATCATCTTCTTTGGTTATTGTCCCTAGTTCCTTGGGGGTTCTAGAGAGGTCTACTTCATTATCTGATCAAGGTTCTCTGCCTGCTTTAGGAGGAAGCAAAAGGAGTTGGGTTCTCTGCCTGCTTCTGGAGGATGCAAAAAGTGTTGTGTTCTCTGCCTCACCGGGATTGGTAGAAAGGAGGTTTGTAAAGGTTTCTTCGCCTTGCTGTGGGGGAAAAATGAGAGACACTATGTTTAGTGCAATACCCGGAGGAGAGGCTCCGAGGAGTGGACATAGGTCAAGTTGATCGAACCACTATAAATTTCTTTGTTCTTTATTACTGCTTTCGCATTTAATTTCTGCACTTTGATTTCTTTGTGGTGAACTTTTGTTTGAGTTTGTGTTTTGATAGAGAAATTTTTAAATACCAATTCACCCCCCTCTTGGTTAGCCTTGGGAATAGTTCATAAGGGCTTAACATTCCTAACAAACTTTCAATTATGTGTTATTGATATTCAGGTTTGATAATTGTAATTCTACATATTCCATTTATAATGTATTTTTTGTTGAGATTTATATTTTGTTCATTGTATGTGATTTGTTTTTTGTTGGATTTTTCTTTTTCTCTATTTTAGTTTATTTTCTCTTTTATAGTATTTTTTTTTCATTTCTACAACTCTTGGATCATGTTGATCTATTTTCTTTTTGGAGGATAAGAATCATGATTATTATGTGCAAATATAAAAATTCTTTTTCTATCAGTACTATACGAACAAATCTTATACTGTACGAAAATAACTAGATTTTACATGATAATTTTTTTGAGTTGGTAAGACAAAAAATGTGATTTTGTAAGAAATCATATTATATAATGACATCATCATACTGTATGAATCATGTATTTTTTATATGTACAAATATGGAGGGAATTACAAGTGTAGTTATTTTTCAAAGTTTATTTATATGAATACCTATTCATTTGTACAATCCTGTTGTCAATTTATATGTGAACGAGCCTAACTACCATGTATGATCATTATTGCCTGTTCATCTGTACAGTCATTTTGGTCAAAAGTAATATGAAACGACCCCTTGAGAAATGCAATTTATGAAAAGTCATTTTAGTCTTGAACGTTTCCATTCCATTCATATGTATGAAAACAATTTTGTCTCATACAAAATCATAATCATACCTATGAACCTTGTTTTGTACTATGTGAATGTGCATGATTTCTTTAAATTAAAAGCTATCTGTTGAGTTTTCTTCATAATCTTTTTCAATATCAAATCATTTTGCACTCTCCAAATGGCAAGAAATAGTAGCAATCGGGCTTAATATTTGAGAGGCTCTTCATATTATTCTAGTCAACTAGATGATAACTTCCATTCTAAAGAAAATGATGAAGCTTACCAGCAATTCATTGAGGCAAAAAGTACTCTATCTCGTCTTCTTATCTAAGAAGATATCAACGTTTTGTAATCCCTCTTTTCAATTCTACCCAATTTTCTTTCATTCTCACCTTAATCTATAAATTCCATTCTAAAACCTTTTATTATTCCCTTCCTTATATGAGAATGAGATAAAACCATACCAAAATGTCCTCATATGTGTTTAAAGAGAGGGTAGAAATTACTAAGGAAGATTTAGGGACTTTCATACATCTTAGAATTAAAGGGCTAAGGGCACACACTATGACTGTAAGAGCTTATTTTGACTGGTCTAGTATAAATCAAACCCTTAGAGAGGCGTACCTTCAGTTTATCACCAATCTCATGCATATTCTTTGAACCAAAATGTCAAAATCATCCAACACATTTTAAGAACATCCATTATTCCTAAAGCTGATGATCGTATCAATCTCACTCCTTTGCTTTCTATTGTCACATATCTTATAATATCAAACACTCTAATTGATGAAGCTCAATTTATTTTGGACTACATAAATAACTATACCAACATTAGACTTCCTCCCATAAAAAGTAAGAAAAATATGACTTTAGGACACTTGGTTGCCTATAGCCTAGAAAAGAAATAAAATTTGATTCATCCTGATCAACCTACTCATCTTATAATATATTTCACTGATGCTTCCTTTCATTCTATATTTTACTGGGATCAAGGAGATGAAAATGAAGAAGGAGAAAAGCACCTGCACCTGCTCCTAGACCTGAACATCATTTTTATTACGAAATGGTCCAACATTTTGATAAACTTGAGTCTTATTTTAATCAATGATTTGATCATATTGAGACTCATTTAGACCAGCAAGATGCTAGTGAAATTTTGTTAGGATTGTTAAGCCCTTTTGAACTAGCTCGAGACTAACTAAGAGGGGTGGTAAATTGGTAGTTTAAAAAATTCTTAAAAAAAAAGTCTGATCTTTTTTAATTATTTTAAAACATCAAACCATATGATCATCCATATAAAAATAAAGTACGGAAATTAAAATGTAGAAATATAATAAGAAAGAGCACACTAAATTTTATAGTTGTTCGATCAACATGACCTATGTCCACTCCCTGAAGCCTCTCCTCTAGGTATTGTACTAAAAATAGTGACTCTCATTTTGCTCTCACAGTAAGGTGGAGAAGCCTTTACAAACTCCTTTTCATCGATCCCGATGAATCAAAGAACTTAACCTCCTTTTTCTTCCTCCAAAACCAGGAAGAGAACCTTGATTGATTGTTAAAGAAGACCTCCCTAGAGCCTCCAAGGAACTAGGGATAATGACTGGAGAAGACAACTTGGATTCTTGAATGGAGCAACCTTTATGAACCCCTTATAAACTGTCATGACCCAACCCGACCGGGACGGATCCCGCTCGCATCGGGCCGCGATAGAACCAATAAATCCAGGATCTGGTTTTGGAATTTGCTTCAGAACTTTCTTCCAAATATAATACATACAAAAAAAACACAGAGCTACTATAAACATCGAAACACAGCGTAGTTCATCTATCTTTTCTTTCATCAAAATAATCATATACAGATACAGTGCATGGCTTCAGACAGAAGGAATAGAACAGAATAGAAAAGCCATGACTGTACAAAATCAAAAGTATCAAGTACCTAATCATAGATACGACTCAGAACGTCTAGTCCAAGACCTCCTTCCCTTTCCCAAAACCTGAAAACCACGCAAAAAAATAAGAATGAGCTAACAGCTCAGCAAGACATCAATCACCAATCAAACTCATCAGAAACTCACATCAGAAAACATATCAGAAAAGTATCCGTACAGAATTCGGACAATCGTACAGAAATCGTATAACAGTCAGAACAGATAATAGACATCGAATACGAAAACTGAAATCATATCAAATCGGATATCATAAAGCTTTCATGTCACAGAGCAGACAGAATCATACGGAATAATCAGAGTCATACAGAAATCAGAAATCATATAAAATCACATTACAGCTTTACAGAATAGATATGTTCAGAACAGAACTTCCTTCCAGATGTCGGAACTTCCCCTCTTCCCCTTATGACTCCCTTTTGTGCAGATAGCACCAGAACTTCCCCTTATAACTCCCTTTTATGCTTATAGCACCAGAACAGAACAGATATAAGGAATTTCATATTTCAGAACTTCCCCTTATCTCTCCCTTCCCGGACCCAGACAACGGAATCACAAAGGATTCCGGCCCCTTATAACTCCCTTCTGATAGCATACAAATAGTCAATTCATTCAAATCATTTCATTTCAGAAATTCAGAAATCATACGAAAATTCAGCGACATAACGGTAGTATACGGAATTTAAACAAAATTCATAGATCCAGAAATTTACCAAATTACCATAAAACATTCACAACAACATTATAAGACTTTCCTTGTACTGATAAAACATTTTTCAACATCCTGATAATTTGCAGTTCAATCAAAACACCGCAGAATCCAAAATGTCCGATACAAATCTTCCAGAAAATACTCAAAATGTGCATAATTATCATCTCAGAGACATACCAAAAGTTACGCGGTAAAACCTTTGTCAGGAGAAAATAATACAAGAAATTCGCTAACGGAAACAAAATCCGGAACAGAAAATACGTTAAAAATCTCGTTTCTGAAAATTAAGAAAGGCGGAATGTGCCTTACCTCAAGTCGGTCAACTTCTCTAACTACCACAACGGACGAAAACAGATCGAAGTCGCTCAAAAATCCTCTTTTTCTTCTTTTCCTTCATTTTTCTCTCTCCTGGACATCCTTTCTTTTCCAAAAATATCTCATTTCCTTATATATCAAGACTGATCGTACCGGACGATCGCAACTTCGTCCCGGACAATCTAGGCTCTGGACAAATTTCGTCCAAAATGAAATTAATTATCGTCACGGACGACATGGGCTCTAGACAGATTTCGTCCAGACGAAATTAATTATCATCCTGTGCGATTTGCTCTCGGTAAGAATTTCATCCAGACGATCCTATTTTCGTCCAAACAAACCATACAGCTAGAACTGTTTTCCTGCACAACCTGTACCGATCGTCCCGGACGATTGAACTTCGTCCGGACGAACCTGGGAGCAAAAATGGTCTTTACAATCTCCCCAACTTCAAAAAAATGTCATCCTCGACATTGCCAAACCAAAACTCAGTCAGAAAAGATACGGATATGCTTGCCTCATGTCCGACTCTTTCTCCCATGTCGCTTCTCGTGTTGTTCGGTGCTTCCACTGAACTTTAACCATAGGAATTTGTTTACTTCTTAACTTACGAACATCATAAGCCAAAATCAATTCAGGTTCTTCTTCATACCTCAGATTTTCCTGAATCTCCACTTCATCAGCAGACAATTTCTTTTCAGACTCAGATATCCACTTTCTCAAAGTAGATACGTGAAAATATTGTGCACATCAGACATCTGATCAGATAGTAATAGTCTGTAAGCAGACTTACCAATCCTTTCAAGGATTTCAAAAGGTCCAACATACCTTGGACTAAGCTTGCTCACCCTTCCAAATCTACTGACTCCTTTCATCGGACTGACTTTGACATACACAAAGTCACCAACTTGAAATTCCACAAACCTATGCTTCTAATTGTAATACTTCTGTTGTCGATCTTGTGCAGCTTTCAATTTTTCTTTAATCAGATTGATTTTCTTAACAGTTTCATCCACAAATGTAGCACCCATTTCTTGTCTATCTCCTACCTCAGTCAGAGTCAAAGGAGTTCTACACTTCCGGCCATACAAAGATTCATAAGGTGACATACCAATGCTTGACTGAAAACTGTTATTATAAGCAAATTCGATCAAAGGAATATGATCTTCCCAACTTCCCCCAAAATCCAAAACACATAATCTCAGAAGATCTTCCAGTACCTGGATAGTTCTCTCAAACTGTCCGTCAGTCTGCGGATGAAAAGCCGTACTAAAATGCAACCTCGTACCCAATCCTTGTTGGATACTCTTCCAAAGTCTGGAAGTAATTAGTCCATCTCGATCAGATACAATCACCTTTGGCACACTGTGTAATCTGACGATTTCTTTCACATATACCTGTGCCAACTTATCCACCGGATCCGTCTGCCTGATCAGAAGAAAATGTGCAGACTTCGTCAATCGGTACACAATCACCCAAATAGCATCGTGCCCTTGCCTTGATCGAGGAAAACCCATAGCAAAATTCATCGTTACCTCCTCCTATTTCCACTCAGGGATAGGCAACGACTGCAAAAGACCTCCTGGTCGCTGATGTTCTGCCTTCACTAACTGACAGGCTTCGCATTTCGAAACAAAATCCGCTACATCCTTTTTTATTCCTGGCCACCAGAACAAATTTTTCATGTCTCCGTACATCTTGCCACTTCCCGGATGAATCGTATAGCCTGAATGATGTGATTCGTACAGAATCTCTTTCCTTAAATCTCCAAACACAGGAATCCACAACCTGTTCTTGCAGAAGATAATACCAGAATCAAAAACTCGAAGTTCAGGCTTCTTACCAGATTCAATCTGAGTAATCAACGTCAAGTAATCATAATCCGACTTCTGAGCTTCCTGAATCCTTTCTTCTAGGGAAGACTGAATGTTCATCTGAGTCAAAACACTAGAATCCGCACTAGTAGAGGAAATCACCTCTAACTGTAATCTTTCCATATCTCGTATCAGATACTCATCAGAAGTGAGCTGAATACCTGATAATCCAGAAGACTTCCTGCTCAGAGTATCTGCTACCACATTAGCCTTACCAGGATGATACTGAATCGTCAGGTCATAATCCTTGATCAACTCAAGCCACCTTCTTTGCCTCAAATTCAGATCTTTCTGAGTGAATATGTACTTCAAGCTCTTGTGATCCATAAAGATCTCACATCTGACGCCATACAAGTAGTGACGCCAAATCTTCAAAGCAAACACAACTGCAGCAAACTCCAAATCATGCGTCGGGTAATTCTTTTCATGTGGTTTCAACTGTCTCGAAGCATAAGTAATTACCCTACCATGCTGCATCAGAACACAGCCCAAACCTTTCAGTGAAGCATCACTGAACACCTGAAATCCTTCCGTACTTGACGGAAGTGCTAACACTGGAGCTGAAGTCAAACAATCCTTCAACTTCTAAAAACTAGCCTCACACTCCAATGTCCAAATAAAAACTACTGACTTCTGAGTCAGTCTCGTCAGAGGCGTAGAAATCTGAGAAAATCCCTTCACAAATTTTCTATAATATCTGGCCATGCCTAAGAAACTACGTACCTCAAATACCGTAGTAGGCCTTAGCCAATCAGCGACAGCTTGAATTTTCTGGGGATCAACAGAAATACCTTCACCGCTCACCACATGCCCCAAAAAAGAAATGCTCTTCAACCAGAATTCACACTTGGAAAACTTAGCATATAGCTGATGCTGCCTCAAAGTCTCCAACACAATATTCAAATATCTGGCATGATCTTCCTCAGAAGCAGAATACACCAGAATATCGTCGATGAAGACGATTACAAATTGATCCAGATACTCCTTGAACACTCTGTTCATCAGATCCATGAAAATAGCAGGTGCATTGGTTACCCCAAAAGGCATAACCAAAAACTCGTAGTGCCCATACCGAGTACTGAAAGCTGTCTTCAACACATCAGCTTCCTTCACCTTCACCTGATAATATCCAGATCTCAAATCAATCTTCGAAAATACAGAAGAGCCATAAAGTTGATCAAACAAGTCATCAATCTGTGGTAATGGATACTTATTCTTGATCGTGACTTTATTCAAATCCCTGTAATCAACAAACATACGGAGTGTTCCGTCCTTCTTCTTCACAAATAGTACGGGTGCTCCCCAAGGAGAAACACTAGGACAAACAAATCCTCTATCCACCAACTCCTGGAGCTGAACTTTCAACTCAGAAAGTTCCTTCGGTGCCATCCTGTACAGAGCTTTCGATATTGGAGCTGTACCCAAAAAAACATCAATAGAGAATTCAACATCTCTATCCGGAGGTAAGCAAACCAACTCCTCATGAAAATACATCAGAAAACTCCCGTACAACTGGGATATCAGAAAGAGAACCCACCTCTATGTTCATATCCTGTACAGAAGCCAAAAATACTGGGCAACCCTTCTTCCACAATCTTCTGACTTCCAACGTGGAAATCAGACAGGATAAAACACTTCGTAATCCTTGGAATACACATCTTTCTCCCTCCATAAGCAAGCTCACTTGCTTCTTCAAACAGTCAATCTGAGCCTCATACAAACTCAGCCAATCCATACCCAAAATAACATCATACGAAGAGATAGGCAACAGAATCAAACTTGACTTCCACTTCTTACCAGAAATATTAATCTCACAAACACAAAACTTCCGAGCAATCAAATTGCTTCCAGCCGGCAAAATAATAGAAAGCAAAACCGGCAACATCACAGAATCCAGATGCAAAGCATCAAAACAACGCTCAGAAAGAAATGAGTGACTGGCTCCAGAATCAAATAAAATACGACAGGGCTGGTCAGAAATATAAATCGTACCTGTCACGACATTCGGAGCATCTCGAGCCTCCTGTTGACTCAAACTGTACACACGTGGCTGAACAGGAGCTGAAGCTACTGAACTACTAGGCTCCCTCTAACTACCAATGGGTGGTCTCCGTGCCACAGAACTCGAACCACCACCTCTACCACCAGAGGATCCTTCAGTCACAGTGCGTGGAGGAACAGTCCTCGGCCTTCCTACTGAACCAACATGTCTAGTATCAGATCGGAACTCAGATCGTCTATCAAATCCAGCCTGTGGACACTATGCAATCCGATGTCCTGGCTGACCACATCTGAAGCACTGACCAGTCATCCTGTAGCATTGGCCAAAATGTTATCGTCCACAACTTTGGCACACAGGTGCCCCACTGACAGATCCAGAACTGGTCGTACTGGTAGTGACAGTACCAGAAAATCCTGACTGTCCACTCCTCCTGGAGTCTCCGAAAACAAATCTCCTCTTGCCAGAGGAACCACTGCTAGAAGTATCACCCCCGAACCTCTTCCTACTCGCAGTCCACCGCTGCCGAGTAGCCATCAGATCATTCTCTATTAAACGAGCTCTCTCCACAAGCTCAGAGAAATCAGAAATATGAAATGGCACTAGGGGCTGCCTCAGACTATCTCGTAGTCCCCTCAAAAATCAATAACACTTCTCAGCAGAAGTACTCGCCAACTACGGAGCATATCTGGCTAAAGCAGTAAACTCGGCCTCGTACTGCATCACAGTCCTGCTCCCCTGAACTAGTCTCAGAAAAGTCTCCTGCATCTGCTGTCATGCAGAAGGAGGTACAAACCACGATCGAAATTCCTCAGAAAATTCTTCCTAAGTAATCAACAAATTTAACTTCCCTTAGAATTCCGCCTCCTGCTGGCCTATCCACCAGCGCTCTGCTTCCCCATCTAACAGAAAAACTGCCAACGATACTTTCCTATCCGGCGGACATTGCATGCCGTCAAAAGTTTTCTCCAACCTCCTCAACCACTCTTCAGCTGCTCTGGGCTCAACAGTGCCCTCAAACCTCGGAGGTTTCAATCTCAGAAACAACTGCAGATGTTTATCTATATCCTCAGATCGCACAGTAGAGGATCTACTCTGAGTCTCGCTCATCATATGAGCAACCAATGTAGCAAACTGAGAAAGTGTATCAGAACCAACCACTAGGATAGTATTGCCCACTGAAGCTGCCTGACTAGCACTCTGCCCATCTGTCATATCAGGGTCTGGCAGATCCATGATCACACAGAAAACTAATCACAAAAAAATAACAAAATAAAAATCCAGACAAACCAAAACTACCCTAGACAGACTCATAGATCGCTTCATATAGCTCTGTCTTACAATCCAAATTCCAAAACCATTGCTCTGATACCACTAAAGCTTGTCACGACCCAACCCGACCGGGACGGATTCCACTCGCATTAGGCCGCGACAGAATCAATAAATCCAGGATCTGGCTTTGGAATTTACTTCAGAACTTTCTTCCAAATATAACACAGACAAGAAAAACACAGAGCTACTATAAACATCCAAACACAGTGCAGTTCATCTATCTTTTCTTTCATCAAAATATTCATATACAGATACAGTGCATGGCTTCAGACAGAAGGAACAAAACAGAACAGAAAAGCCATGACTGTACAAAAATCAAAAGTATCAAGTACCTAATCACAGATCAGACTCAGAACGTCTAGTCTAAGACCTCTTTCCCTTTCCCAAAACCTGAAAACCACATAGAAAATAAGGATGAGCTAACAGCTCAGCAAGACATCAATCACCAATAAAACTCATCAGAAACTCACATCAGAAAATGTATCAGAAAAGTATCCGTACAGAATTCGGACAATCGTACAAAAATCGTATAACAGACAGAACAGATAATAGACATCGAATACAAAAACTGAAATCATATCAAATCGAATATCATAAAGCTTTCATGTCACAGAGCAGACAGAATCATACGGAATAATTAGAGTCGTACAGAAATCAGAAATCAGATAAAATCACATTACAGCTTTACAGAACAGATAATTTCAGAACAAAACTTCCTTCCAGATGTCGGAAATTCCCCTCTTCCCCTTATGACTCCCTTTTATGCATATAGCACCAGAACTTCCCTCTATAACTCCCTTTTGTGCTTATAGCACCAGAATAGAACATATATACATAATTTCAGATTTCAGAACTTCCCCTTATGTCTCCCTTTCCGGACCCAGACAACAGAATCACAAAGGATTCCGGCCCCTTATAACTCCCTTCTGATATCATACAAATAGTCAATTCATTCAAATCATTTCATTTCAGAAATTCAGAAATCGTACGAAAATTCAGCGGCATAACGGTAGTATACGGAATTTACACAAAATTCACAGATCCAGAAATTTACCAAATTACCACAGAACATTCACAACAATATTATAAGACTTTCCTTGTACTGATAAAACATTTTTCAACATCCTGATAATTTGCAGTTCAATCAAAACACCGCAGAATCCAAAATGTCCGATACAAATCTTCCAGAAAATACTCAAAACGTGCATAATTATCATCTCAGAGACATAACAAAAGTTACGCGGTAAAACCTTTGTCAGGAGAAAATAATACAAGAAATTCGCTAACGGAAACAAAATCCGGAACAAAAAAAGCGTCAAAAATGTCGTTTCTAAAAATTTAGAAAGGCGGAATGTGCCTTACCTCAAGTCGGTCAACTTCTCTAACTACCACAACGGACGAAAACAGTCTGGAGTCGCTCAAAAATCCTCTTTTCCTTCTTTTCCTTCATTTTTCTCTCTCTTGGACGTCCTTTCTTTTCCAAAAATATCACATTTCCTTATATATCAAGACTGATCGTACGGGACGATCGCAACTTCATCCCGAACGATCAAGGCTCTGGACAAATTTCATCCAAAATGAAATTAATTATCGTCATGGACGACTTGGGCTCTGAACAGATTTCATCCAGACGAAATTAATTATCGTCCCATGTGATTTGCTCTCGGTAAGAATTTCGTCCATATGATCCTATTTTCGTCCAGACAAACCATACAGCCATAACTGTTTTCCTCCACAACCTGTACCGATCGTCCCGGACGATTGAACTTCGTCCGGGACGATTGAACTTCGTCCGGACGAACCTGGGAGCAAAATGGTCTTTACATAAACTCCCCCTCACAAGATCCTCTCTCTCTCTCCCAAGCTCTCCCTCTCCTTCTCTTGGCTCTCAGGTCAGGATAGTAGCAAAAACTCTCACATTGAATAAACAAGATATCTTTTAAATAAGGGCTTAAAATTTGCACTAATTTGCAACTTTCTGTCAAAGATCATCCAAGACAGTCGACAGATCGTCCTGTACGATCAGTGTATTTTCACCATATGTGGTCAAGATGATCTGGGAGGGCTTAGTCTTTTGATCGTCTAAGATGATGTGTACATCATTTTATACGATTAGTTTAAAACCATAAATATCATCTAGTACATCATTCTGTTTTTCCATAACATACATGTTGGAAGATGAAGAAATATAACTTATCGTCCAGGATGATTCCTGGATCATCCTGTACGATTAGTTCAAAATCAGGGATTATCATTCAGCACATCATTTTGGTCGTCCAGGAGATTCACCTAGATGATGAAGAAATTCAACTAATTATCCAGCATATCATTCTGGTCATCCACATGATCCAAGAGAAGATAAAGGTTTTTTTAACTGATCATCCATGATGATCCTATGATCGTCCAAGATGATATGATCAATCAATCCTTAATTACTTTCTTTAATTACTTGACTAGTTTAGGCATGATTATAATGAATCGACTTGTACGATTTCAAAAAATAATAACATACCTAAAAGAGTTGGCAGCTGATTCTTTCTGATTTGAGTCTATCATCTAGGACGATGTTAATATCGGTCAGGACGATTTGTTTAATTTGGTTGTTGTAGCAAGGATGCCCTAATTAGGGTTTTTATTATTAACTGATCGTCCAGGATGATTTTAAATCATCATGTATGATATGATCAAAAATAAAAAAACTTTGAAACCTATAAATTTCTCCCCCTTAGTGTGTGTATGCAAGGTTACTTAACATCATGATCCACTTTATTATATCTGAGTCAACAAAAGGTAAAAACACCTGAAGTACACTTATAGACTAACTTAGTCCTAATCTACCTAATTTTGAGCTGGCTTGATTTGCAATTGATCTTGTAGACCTTAAACGTTATTAGGTTGGGCAATAGTAGAGAAACAGAAATGCCAGAAATGTTTACTGTCATAAAAATTATAATCCATAAATCCAAGTTTGCAATAATCTCCCCCATTCTGATGATGACAAAAATTTGTTAAAAAATTCAACTCAAGCAGATTAATGAAATATAAAGTAAAGTAGAATAATATAAAACAAGTAATGCAAATTTTACTAAAAATAAATAGGTGGTTCAAACTCTAAATAATAGTTATATGATAAATAACAATACAATGAAGTAACACTAACACTACCACTACTCTCCCTATTGACATCACAAAAAGGAGGAGGAAACATAAATGAAATATAAAGCAAAAGTATAAAATAAAACTGTTTAAAATAAAACTTTTCCCACAAGCCATTGACAAGGATTTAGATCTTGAAGGAGAATAATAGAGGAATTAAAGGATTTTGGGTGAGAAAATTGTTTGAAATTAGTTGTTTATAAAGAATCGACCACATCATTTAGGATGATTGTAGGATCGTCCAGAACGATCAGGCAAATTTATGATGTTTGGGATGAACATATAGGATAATCAGAATTTTTCCAAGATGATTAGACTTAGGTGATCATCCCGAGTCATGCTGGATGATCGTTGATGAAATGGATCATCCAGGACGATTAGGTGGATCATCTAGGATGATCGATAATAATGGATTGTATAGGCCAAATTTAAAATATGTAATTATTTTTTCCACGTTGATCATCCGCGATGAACAGGTGTAACATCAAGGATGAACAAAAATAATTGAGCAAGATTTGATCAAATCGTCTAGGACAATGTGGATCATCCAGGATGATCTCAAATAATTGAGTTATAACAGCTGTCAGATACATAATGAAGGGTGAATTAATTATATCATCCAGGACGATTTAAATATCATCTAGGATAATGTGATAAAAAAGTTGAAGATTTTGTTGATGGAAGAAGCTGATCAGAAGAGGCCCTGAAACATAAAAAACCAAAAAATATTAAATATAAAATAACAAAAAGATGATAAAAAGAACAAAAAAAAATTTAATCAAAGCAAGAATATGATAAATTTTTTATGTTATTGAATTAAAAATTTGTAAGAAAATGAGTTAACATCATCAAAATCTGAAAAATGGTAGAACAACTAATCATGTTAACCCCAGCTCAGACTTCTTATAGGGCAAACCATCTTTTGAAACTAAAGATCTAACTCATAAAAAGTAATTGGATAAGAAAAAGTGATCCATTCAAAACTTCATTCCAAAAAAATATATCTTATAGAATAATATGACAAAGTAATTAGTCATAATCATGAATTTTGAAATCAAGTTTTTGAAAATATCAAGTGACACTTGAATTATTTTATAATTTAAAGTTTTGAAAGAGAAGGAAGCTTTCTTTCTTGTGGGCTCATTTTGTGCCTCTTATTAATTGGTTGGAGTATTTTACGCATCTTTTTATTTTGGATACACTTAGTGTATCTTTTAATTTTTTATAGTGATCATTGTGCATCTTTTCAGTTTTTCTTTTTGGGATCATTTTATGTCACTAGTTATTTTTGCAAGCTAGCTCCCTTTCGAAACTTTTAAATACTCTTAGTTGTGAAAATATCTTCCAGATATTTAAAAAGAAAAGCTCACTCTCTAATATAAGGAAGAGTAAACCACAAAGCATAATCAAATTTATATGATAAATACAGCAATAAGATTAAGAAAGCTTAAATGTGATTTAATGACTTTGAACATTACCTATAGAAGATAGATTACTTTAAGAAGAAAGAAAAGATCTCAATTGTAAATTTCAGTTGTTAATTTGAGATAGACTTTTGTTTAGAAAAGAAAATTATACAATTTAAAAGAGTTAGAGGAAGGCAAACAATTAATGGTGTTTCTTCCTTTAACTAATTTAGGGATGTCAATCATTAATTACAAATTTTCAAAAATAAAAATAAGGCATAAAATATCATTTTATTAGTGACCAAAAGGCAAATTAAAAGAAGAAAATAAAGGCATAAGAAATGAAAACATGGAAAATAACAACAAATAAATAAAATTCAATAATCTAAGCAAAAGAAAATAAATGATAGAAATAAAAAAATATTAGAAAAATAAAAACAAAAACAAAAGTAAGATAAAAAAATATTAAGTTCAGTAATCATTAAGTTCATGCATTTATGTCAATCACACCTAATCTGGTCCTTAGGATGTTGAATGTGTCAAAGGCTAGAGGTTTAGTAAAGATGTCAGCCAATTGGTTTTTAGTTGCTACATGGCGTAACTCAATATCTCCTTTATTAACATGGTCCCTAATAAAGTGATGCCTTATATCAATGTATTTGATCCTTGAATGTTGAATAAGATTTTTAGATATGCAGATGGCACTAGTATTATCATATAAAATTGAAATTGTGCCTTCAGATAATCCTAAATCTAGAATTTGTTTCTCAACCAAAGGACTTGAGCCACACAACTTTCTAAGGCAATTTACTCAGCTTTAGTAGTAGAAAGTGCAACAAAGTTTTATTTTCTGCTGGACCAAGAGACTAAGGACTATCCTATAAATTAGAAAGTTCTAGAAGTCCTCTTTCGATCTACTCTACACCCTACAAAATTAGAATCATAATATCCAATAATTTTAAAAGAGGTAATGTGTCTAAAATACCATATTCTAAAGTTTTGGGTCCCTAAGAGATATCTAAGGATTCACTTAACTGCAATTAGGTGGGATTATTTAGGATCAGCTTAAGATCTAGCACATAGACAAATGTTAAGCACTATATCAAGTCGGCTAGAAGTCAAGCAAAATTGTGATCGAATCATTCCTTTGTACTTCTTTTAATTAACAGATTTTCTATTTGACTCCTTATCTAACTAAGTAGTGGAGCTCATTAGATTGTTTATTGGCTTGGCTTTATCTATTTCATTTTTCTTCTCGATTTCCTTAATGTACTTTAATTGATTAAGAAAGGTTCCATCATCTAAATGTCTTATGTTAAACCCCCAAAAGTAGGACAATTCTATCATTATACTTATCTCAAATTTCTTACTCATTATTTTAGAAAAATCATCACATAACTTTTTATCAGAAGATCTAAAAAGTATATCATCAACATAGATTTGAATAATGAGTAACTCGTCTCCTACTTTCATAAGAAAAAGGGTGGTGTCTATGCTCCACTTAACAAACTCCCTCTCTAGTTGGAATTTTCTAAGCCTCTCATGCAAAGCTCTGGGTGCCTGTTTTAATCCATATAAGGCCTTTTTTTATTTGTAAACATGATTTAGAAATTGGGAACTCTTAAAACGTAGGAGTTGTCCTACAAACACATCCTCTTTTATTATCCCATTTAAAAAGTCATTCTTGACATCCAATTGAAAAAGCTTAAATCCCTTATAATAGGTAAAGGCTAGTAACACTATAATGGCTTCCAATCTAGCTACAAGGGCAAAGGTCTTCTCAAAATCAATCCCTTCTATTTGGTTATACCCCTTAGCCACCAAACTTGCCTTATTCCTAACCACCACACTAGAATCATTCATTTGATTCTTAAATACTCATTTAGTTCCTACTACACTTTGATTCTTAGGTCTTTCTACTAACTCTAGACATCATTCCTAATGAATTGGTTTAATTCCTCTTATCTAGCTACTATCCAGAATTCATTAGAAAGGGCTTGATTGATGTTGGTGGGTTTAGTTATTGAGATAAAGGCAGAGTGGTTTACTTCCATCCTAAGTCTATGCCTAGTTCTAATACCTTCAAAAGGGTCTCCTAAGATCAATTCTTTAGGATGACTCAAAGAATATCTCCAATCTCTAGGAAAAGTGTTTTGAGGTTCTACTCTTTGCTCCAGATTTGCAGTTTCTACTCCTTGGGTAATCTCACATACTCAATCAATGTTTTTATTCTTTACCCATTTCTCCATATTTGTATTTCTTTACTCATTATGTAATATCTCATATTTCATTTTCTTCATCAACTCTAGACTTCTTAGGATCAAATTCATCAAACACTACATGAATAGTCTCCTCTACCACTAATGTCTTTTTATTAAACACTCTAAATGAATTCCCCATACTTGAATATCCTAAGAACACTCCTTCATCAGATTTTGGGTCAAATTTTCCTAAGAGTAATTTCCCATTATTAAGAATGAAAACCTTACAGACAAAGACATGGAGGTGTGAAAGGTTGGGCATCCTACCCTTAATATTCTCATAGGGTGTCTAATTTAGTTTGGATCTAACATTCACTCTATTCAACACTTAACAAGTTGAGTTTACTGCTTCAGCCTAAAAGTATTTTAAAAATGAATATTCAACAAGCATAGCTCTAGTGGCATCAACTAATGTCATGTTCTTCCTTTCAATTACCCCATTTTGTTGAGGGGTCCTAGGAGCTGAGAAGTTGTGACTAATCCCTTGATCCTCATTAAAAGTTCTAAATCTCATATTTTTAAACTCTCCACCATGATCATTATGAATGGTCAAGATCTCACAACCTAGCTTTTTCTGAATCAAAGGGGAGAAGGATTTAAATTCATCAAAAGACTCACTTTTATGTGACAGAAATCTAATCCAAGTGAATCTAGATTAGTCATCAACAATCACAAAT
Source organism: Dendrobium nobile (assembly GCA_022539455.1). Lineage (NCBI taxonomy): Eukaryota > Viridiplantae > Streptophyta > Magnoliopsida > Asparagales > Orchidaceae > Dendrobium > Dendrobium nobile. Next base: position 31,991,136 of record CM039723.1, on the reverse strand, counting down.
CCATACACTTTCCCCCCTAAGCTAGTAGTGCTAATGGGTCAAACAAATCCATGTAAAGGACTTCTAAAGGTCTAGTGGTGCTAATGTCCTTAATGGAATGGAAGGAGGATTGGACTTGTTTCCCTAGTTAATAGGCATCACACAGGTGGTCCTTAGTGAACTTAAGCTTTGGGACACCTTCAATTAGGTTCTTTTGGGTTACTCTCCAAAGGGTTTTCATGATGGCATGACATAACCTCTTATGCCACAACTAAGACTCATCAGCAGCAATTTTTAAGTAAAATAAAGCAGAATATTCAATGTTATTTAAATCATGTATGTAAATATTGTTAATCCTTTTTCCCCATAAAATAGTGTTATTATTCAAGCTAATAATGCATGTGTTTGATAAAAATTTTATGATAAAGCCCTTATTGCTAAGTTGACTGATGCTGAGCAAGTTGTGTTTCAAGCCATCAATAAGTAAAATATTTTCAATCAAAAGGTTCTTGGAGTTATCGATTATACCTGCGCCCACCACTTTCTTAGTGGTGTTGTCTCCAAGAGGTTACCTCCATACCCAGCCTCCAATAAAAGGAATTTATTTGCATCTCCAATCATGTGTCACGAGCATCTACTGTCTAGGTGCCATATGCTCTCACTAGATCTTTAGTGAGAGCAAACCTACAAAAAAAAATCAAACGTCAAATTTAGGAACCCAAACAAGTTTGTGTCCCTTCTTATGAAAAGAAGATTGTAATGTATGTGTCTTATGCTGTGAATCATACAATTTGGGTCTCCACACCAAATGTGTACTATGGTGAATAGTGCAAGTGTGGGAGATGTGTTCTAGCATGCCACATGAAAAACATCTAATAGTAGGAAAAGGGTTTACTAATCTATTCAGACTATAATGCCTTTTCCTAGGTTTCAAAATTTTTTGGCTTTGGATCAAGATTGAAAAACTATTCAGGTGTGGGTGGAATCTCTTTTTTCTTAAGTGCTTTCAATTCAGCTTTAAAAAATGAGTTAGTACTTTCTAAAATAGCATTATCAACTTTCAAATAGTGCTCCCTACTCTCAAATTCATCAATAAATATTATAAAATCATTTTCAAGTTCAGTGTGGGATGCTTTCAATGAATCATGCTCAATGATTAAATCAGAATGCTTTTTATTTAACTCATCAAATCCATCAAGTAATGGCATGTGATTGCTATCAAGTGTAGAACGATCTTTAAGAAAACTTCATGCCCTTTTTGCATGTTTAAACATTTCAATTTCTGACTAGCATGTAATTTCTTATGTTTTCTATAAGATGAATGAATTTTCTCAGAAACACCAAGTAATTGATCGTCGGTTAGTTCACATACCTCTTCTTTGTTAGACTGACCAAGATGATCGCCCGCCATCAAACACAAGTTTGTTCTCTCCTCATCAGTTTCAGTCTCAGAGGAGTCAGATGCAGAATTCGCCCAAAAAGCCTTTTGAATCTGCTTCTTATCCTTCCTGAACTTGGGTTTCTCCTCACCCTTCTCCTTGCTTGGGTGAGCCTTAAGTCTACGACAATCATCTCTTACATGTCCTAGATTCATGCATTCAAAGTAAACCATATTAGAAGAACCTTTAAAATTCTTGCTACTTTTACTTTTGTTCTATTTCTGATCATGCTTTTGTTTCTTTCTTAGAAAGCTTTTGAATTTTTTAGTGATTAAGGAAACATCATCACTTTCAGATATAAAAGAATCAGTATCCGTTTCATTAGCCTTCAACGCCATAGTTTTTTTTTTCTTTTTCTCACCTGCATCAAGTTATCTTTGGTTCACTCCTTGCTCGTAAGTAATGAGTGATCTAAGTAAGTTATCAAAATAATAAATATTCAAATTCTTAGATTCAGTGGTAGCAGTTATCTTAGCATCAAATGAAGAAGGTAAACATCTCAAAATTTTATTAACTTTCTCGTAGTTAGTGAGCTCTCTTCCTAAGGCATGCAGGGAGGTCACAATTTGTGTAAACCTAGTATACATTTCAAATATTGACTCATTAAATTTAATGTGAAATAGTTCTTAGTCATAAAGTAAAATATTCAACCTAGATTGCTTAATTTCACTTGTGCATTCATAAGTAATACATAATCTATCCCATATTTATTTACCAGTGTACGGAAATGTAATAAGAAAGAGCATACCATATTTTATAGTGGTTCGATTAACTTGACCTATGTCTACTCCAAAGAGCCTCTCCTCTAGGTATTGCACTAAAATACAGTGACTCTTCTTTTGCTCCCATAGTAAGGTGGAGAAGCCTTTACAAACTCCTTTCCACAGATCCAGGTGAGGCAGAGAACCCAACATCCTTTTGATTCCTCCTGAAGATGGCAGAGAACCTTTATTGATTGCTAAAGAAGAACTCCTTAGAGCCTCGAAGGAACTAGGGATGATGATTGGAGAAGATGACTCAGATCATTATTTGGAGCAACCTTTGTGAACCCCCACAAACTCCTCCTCGTAAGATCTTCTCTCTCTCCCAAGCTCTCCCTCTCCTTCTCTTGCCTCTCTCAGGTAAGGACAACAGTAAAAGATCTCACCTTGAATAAATAAGAGATCTTATAAAGAAGGGCTTAAAATTTTCCCTAATTTGTAACTTATCGTTAAAGATCATCCAGGATGATCGACAGATTGTTCTGGACGATTAGTGTATTTTTAGCCCATTCAGCCAGGATGATCTGTGAGGGCTGGATTATTAGAATCGTTATTTGTTCTGATCGTCCAGGATGATGTGTACATCATCTTATATGATTATTTCAAAACCATAAATATCATCTAACATATCATTTTGTTCATCCAGAATATATATGTTGGAAGATGAAAAAATATAACTTATCATCTAGGACGATTCTTGGATCGTCCTATATTTTTAGTTCAAAATCAAGGATGATCGTCTTACATATCATTCTAGTCATCTAGGAGATTCACCTGGATGATAAAAAAAATTCAACTGATAGTCCAACATATCATTTTGGTCGTCCAGATGATTCAGAAGAAGGCTAAGGTTTTTCTAAATGATCGTCTAGGACGATCCTGCTATCATCCAAGATCGATCAATCAAACCTTAATTATTTTTCTTAATCACCTGACTAATTTAGGCATGATTGTAATGAATCATATAGGATAATATGGGATTATTCTGTATAATTTATAAAAATAATAACATACTTAAAAGAGTTGGTTGCTTATTCTTTCTAATTTAAGCCAATCATTCACAACGATGTTAATATCAACCAAGATGATTTGCTTAATTCGGCTATCTTAACAAGGATGCCCTAATTAGGATTTATGTTTTTAACTGATTATCTAGAATGATTTTGAATCGTCCTATACAATATGATCAAAAATAGAAATACTCTAGAACCTACAAAATTTCTCCCCCTAAGTGTGTGTGTGCAAGGTTACTTAGCATCATGATCCACTTTATTACATTTGACTCAAGAAAAGGTAAAAACACTTGAAGTATACTTACATACTGACTCAGTCATAATCTACCTAATCTTGAGCTAGTTTGATTTACAATTGATCTTGTGGACCTGAAACATTAGTAGGTAGGGCAATAATAGAGAAATAGAAATGCTAGAAATTTTTGTTGGCTTCAAAATTATAATCCTTGAATCCGGGATTGCAATGGCTAGATATAATGATTACATGGGCCTGGTTAGAGGATAGGATGATTCAATCAAGTAGCTACCATTAAAAGCTACATTACTATGTCGTATCCTCCCAGCCACCTCCAGATCAAGATCAACCACCTCCAACATATTAGTTTAGTTAGTTTAGTCATTGTTGATGTATGTTATGTTATTTCTAGTATTTATGATGTTATATTCAGTTGTTTTTGAATCAATTATGTGTGTGATATTGGATCAGTTGTATTTAGTTTTTATTTGAATATATGTTTTTTTATTATTATTTTTTTAAAATTATATATAATATTTTCACTTGTTCTATTCTTAATTCTTTGGAATTGTCTGTAAGTTACTATTGACTAATTTATGAATGTTGATTAGCAAACTAAAAATTTAAAAGTTTTTTGCATAATAATGTTATTTACTTTATTAAAGTTTGATTCCTCTCAAAATTTAAATCATATTAAAATTAGGCATAAATAAGGACATCATCTTTAGTGTTCTATTAGATATATATCTTATTATTATAATTGTTGCCAAAATATTTCTTCTTTTGTTTTATTTTCTAATTCACTGTGTTGCTTTTATTGTTATATTTTTTTTTTGAGAAATGCTAAGTAGCAATAATATTAAAAAAAAACCAGAAAGAAGCCTAGATACATTTTATTGTTATCTATTATGTTTATTTTTACTTTAGATTGTGGAAAGAATAAGATGTCACAAGATACAAAAAGTGTGTCAAAATTAAAAAGACCCACAAAATGAGCCCAACCTGAAAAGATGTGCAATGTTCGCCCAACATAATTCAAAATCAAAAGTTGCGCAATAATCACCAAATTTGAAAAAAGGCATAAAATGAGCACCACTACATGTAGTTCTTTCCTTTGTATTTCTAATTCTTATAAAAACCCATGAATTTAACAATAACTTCAACTCATGAATTTTAAAGTATTTTATTTTTATTTTATTTTGCAATAATTATTCTATTTGATATTCATGCTTTCTTGTATGAACAATGATCCTGATCAACTTCACTTATCCTAGTCATTTTTTTATTTAAAATACGAGTTTATCACATCATGAATTTAATGTTGCTTTTGTAAATGTTTAAAATTATCTTCCTTATCGACTGTTAGATTAGTTCATAGCATCTTACTTTTTTAGGGATTTCTCCTCTTTTTGTTAATGTCAAAATGGTGGAGGTATCAAGTGATTTTTTGAAGTTTATTTTATTTTTAAAATTTTTTTAAAATGTTATTATGTTTTTTAAATTTTTTTTTTTAAATTTCTTTTTAAACTTTACATATGTGTTTTATGTTTTATATTTTGTTTATATTGTTTATCTTATTGGTAGTGTTTGTTTATGTTGTTTATGGTGTTGTGTTTTGATTTATATTCTTCATTTTTTTTATTATTGAGGGGGAGCTTAGGAGAAAAAATTGTTAATTAGTAGTTTAAATAATAATTATTTTGTCATCATCAAAAAGGGTGAGATTGTTGCAACTTAGGAATCAAGGTTGAGCTTGTGATTTTTTATGATAACAAAACTATTTATTGTGTTGATTTGTTATTATTTATATTAGCTTATCTTGGAAACTTTTGATTGTTTCTGTGTGTGCTAACATTTCTAGAAAGTCATACTCTAGGCTGCTGAAGACTTCAAGAAAGAGTATATTAGGATTTCATATAATAAAGTCTATAGTCTTTTATTTTATTTTTTTTAGTCTTAGAGAGTGTGAATGTAATGGGTAATAGTGCACAGAAGCACATGGGGAGAGTGTCAAAAATTAAAATTTTAAAACTAATAGTGTTATACAACTTCCAATCATACTGTACGATTTGTCATGTTTTTTTCCTCCAAAATCTAGTTAATCAAATCATGACATGTATTTTTAAATTGTTTATATTCTACGATGTTAGTTTATACAGATGATTGATATTGTATGAAATAAGGTTCATACAATATCATACCAAACAAATACATTCATTTTTGAATTATTTGTATTGTGCGATGTCAGTTTTTATAGATGACTAATAGTGTATGAAATTGGGTTCGTCCACATTCATACTAGAAGAAGCATGATTTGTATTAACTATTCTTATTGTATAATATTAGTTCATACAGATGATTGACAGTGTATGAAATAAGGTTTGTACAATATCATACTAGAAAAACACATTCAATTTTTTACTATTTGAACTATATAATGTCAATTCGTACAGATGACTAATAGTGTAAAAAATTAGGTTCGTACAGGATTGTACCAGAATTTGTGAAATATTTATACATACATTCCATGATCGTATTGTACTATCTGAAGTCAGTTCAATTAAAATTTTCAATTTTTTGGTGATTTTTTTGTATTTCCTATATAAGAAGTCCTAAAAACTGACACTCAAGACCTTTGCTATGATTTTCTCTTGAGAGTGGTCGTTGAGTGTGAGTGTTTGGGAGAGATTCTGAGGGTGAAGAATGAGAGTTCAAGTGAGGGGAAGATATGAGGGATTCACAAGTTTGCCCAAAGTGAGGATCTTTTTATCCTCTTCAAATTTCTTCCCATCTTCTCTGGAGGCTTTTGAGAGAAGATCTTCAACATTGTGTCAAGGTTCACTGTTGTCACTAGAAGGGTGAAAATGATGAAGGTTCTCTACCATCACCAGGATGGTGAAAAAGGACAAAGGTTCTCTACCGTCACCTAGAGCGTGAAAATGGCTGAAGGTTCTCTTCTGTAATCAGGAGTGTGAAAAAGGATAAAGGTACGCTTTCATCACTTAGAGGGTGTAAAAGGCGTCGTTTCTCTATCACACCAGTTTGGTGGAAGAGACTTTATAAGAGCTTCTCCGCCATATTGTGGGAGCAAAATGAGAGTTACTTTGATTTAGTGCAATACTTAGAGAAGGAGTCTCCAGGGAGTGGACATAGGTCTAGTTTGGACCAAACCACTATAAATTTGGTGTTCTTTTGTTCACTTTTATTTTCTGTATTTTATTTTTCTGCACTTTAAAATTTTTTGGTTGAGAAATCTTTTGATATAATCATATATAAACAACTGCATACTCCAATATCATTGTTAAAAATTTCTATACACAGTTTTTTAAAATCCAAGTAATTTTTATTTTAAAATAACCAATTAACCCCCCTCTTGGTCAGCTTTGGGACAGTTATGTCATTAAGGTCTAACAACCTATAAGAACTTTCAAGATGTGATGGTCTTCATTCCAAAAATACATGCATAAATGCAAATACGTTCATATGTATTTCTTATTTCATAAGGCCCATTGATAGCTTCCAGATATGTTATGACCTACATGTTAAGTTTAATGGACACCCTATCTTATAGCCAAAATTAAAACTCTTGTATAGTTGGAATTTATGCATGAGTAGTCTTATCTAGAAAGGAGTAATCGTCCAATATGCTTTGAAGATTTTCCACGTTAAACACTTCATGAGCATCACGTTTATTTGATTTCAAATGTTCGTATAGTCATGATGAGATTTTCAATGCATGAGAACACTTTAAGGGCTTCATAAATGGTTTAGCTAATTTTAGAGGAAGGCACACATATGCATAAGAGTGGTGTCATGCCTGAAAATTTTATTTGTTATATATATATATATATATATATATATATATATATATATATATATATTCAAGTCCTCTTTCTAATTAACCCCACTTATTCGTTCTAACCATTTGGGGTATAAGCATTTTTTTTAATGAGGAGACTTGAATGCATAGTTGGGATTTGTTAACCATAATGATAATTAAATCCATGTGTAGACTCAAGCTTTGACACTATATTTGCATTTGACATCAAGGGCTTATGGAATTATTGGAAAGATCATATGCATGTCTAAATTGCACTCAATATTGAAAAAATAGTTTGTTTGAGTGTATGTATGTGTACATTTCATGCTTTGATGACATATTCATGTGTTTGATAGAAGTTTTGCTGATTGTGTTAAAAGTATGTGAGTTGTTAGAGAGAATGATGTTGTGTTGGTCCATTCTCATGTTGATAGTGTTTAGCAAAAATGGTGGAATAAATAAAATGAGCAGTTTGGGTTATCATTATCATAATTTTGAAGTTTAATGTGAGATATGGGAAGATTTTGAAAGAATTGATTTAATATACTTTTGTTATGGATCTACATGATAAATGAATACATACGAAATGTCACATTCCCTTTCATTTTTTAATTGGGAGAAGATGTTTGGTATAAAAATTTGAATTGGTTGATAAGCTTCCTCATATAGTATGCAATTCAAAGATAACCTCATATGATTGCTTATTGAAATCATGTATAAGCATATTTTTAAACTTAACTTCATCAATTGATTTTGAGAAAATTTCTATAACCACTTCATGCTTCAAATTACTTCATGCTAATAAGTGAATTCAGTTCAATTATTCATGTTTCAAACTATGCGTATATTCAATTTCAATAAATAGCATGGTCATGATTTAAGATGTACAATCATATTTAAACTTTACCAATGTCAATATATTTAACCCAAGTATTTTGTTCATGATTAAGTTGTTTTTTATGTTCCAATTGCAGTTCATAACTTGCAAGCATAATTCAAGAAAAGGTTATGTATATTGCAACAACCACACATACACATTTGATATCATGTAAGCACAAATACTTATAACTAGGCCATCTGATGTCTTTATTTTTATGACCCAATCAAAAGCATGTGTAGATTCAATTCAAAGCTATTTGATGATTGTATCCATTCTTATCTCAAATTATATCATTTATGTCTTTACTTTAATTATTGTTCTCAACTACTCATGTATGTCTCTTATTTACAAGTGCCCTTCTTGTGCTTTCTTTTCATGTGCTTGATATGTATCCCAAAATTATAAATTTCAATTATTTTAGATTAATTTTTTATTAGTTGTGTTTCTCCTTGAATGGTACCTACTCTCATCTTTATTTCTCTCTTCGTGTTATTTATGAGGTATGTTGGGGTTACTTGCACAATAATTTAGGGAGCATTTAATTACCTCCATTTCTTCTAATTGGAGGTGCTGCGACTGAAGCATCATTGACTTGCTCCGTTGAGGTAAAATTCTAAAATTTAGAGCCCCCTAGGTCCTTTAAAGCATGCATGTGACTAGGATTCCCTCAAACCTTAGGTCCTAGTAGAGACCCTACACTTAATTTTTCGAATACCCCAACCCGCTAGCTAGTAGGACTTTATTCGTTAATGACAAATCTTGGTATGTGTAGCATTGATCTATTTTCCCATATTTAAAATTTTTCCCTTTGATTTTCATGAATCATAATGTATATAATAAAATATGTTAATAAAGACAAAAAAAAAGATAAATAACTATGAATACATTAAATGTATCATACACCAATAAATAAAAATTGTTAATGGATTTAAATTAAATAAATTAATAATATACTCTGAATGAATTGAATTAAATAGGGAAAATAAAAGGTTAATAAAAATTCTAAAATAAAACTAAAATATTAAACTTAAATGATTAAATAACATAAATTATATTAAATTTTAATAATCTCAAAAAAATAAAACTTAATAATAAACATAAATATAAACATAAATAATCCTGATTTAATTAAATAAATTCATTAATTAAATACTAAACAAATAACTAAATGATATTTCATGCTTTATGCTTGATTATTTTGGAGGGCATATAAGAATTTAATTTAGAAGGTCCTTAACTGATTTGAAATAATAATAAGACCCTTATGCTTTATATTCAACTCTTATTGGAAAATATATATGCATTGGATTGGAGTGTCTTTAATTAACAAGTCAGGCTTTTATACGCTGTGTTTGCCTCCATTTTTTTTGAATGCATGAGTGCATTAGATTCTTAATCCCCTTTAATAAATAATTAACTTAATGTACTTAACAAACAATCAAATATAATTAACCAAGTTAATTATTTGGTAACCTGGGCTTACGAAAACATTAAGTTAGCCCCAATAAGGGTGAAATAAATTTCATAGTCCTAGTTCATCAAAAGTGATTATTGTTCAATTTAAATAAATCTTCATCCAAACTAATAATAAAAAGATACTTTAAAGCCTTCATATGTTATGCTTTAATCCTTTTGGAGAGTATATATGTATTAGATTTATAAGGCTTGTATCTTAAGACACTTAATAATTCATTAATAATTTTCAAAGACGTAAATAACAATTTCTCATACCAAAATTTAAATTCAAATCAAAATCTCACTTGGACTATAACCAATAAATAACTCTATATTTGAATAACTTAAACAATAAATATCCTAAGACATAAAAAAATACACGACATTTTTCACACACTAGTATTTTTTGTTAGGACCACAAACTCTAATTTTAGGCTAGGCCGTAGTATATTTTGGTGTGATGTGGGTACCTTTACTTGGAGGGTATACTCAATATATTTGTTTATTTATTTATGCACTCTGGATGTCATATCATACATACATTGCATATGTATTTTCATGTTATTTTATTTAATGCCAAAATAAGAGAAAACTAGAATATACCTAGGAGGCTTGTAAAAGAAGACTCAAAGTAGAATGTTCCTACGTGTAGATATATATGCAAAGAGTCAAATCTAAATATAAGGTGTCAAGAGTTGTAAATATTTAAAATAATTTTCTTATACATATATTGGATTATAAATGATAATTTCTTCTCTTTTAGAGGGAATTTCATTTTGGAATTTTATAAGAAAACCAAGAGCAAAAAGATTATAAGCAAATTTATTTAAATCTATATGTTTCATAAGTGTAAAACCAGGTTTCTTATGATAGATCCTAATCACCATACTTTCTTGCAGACCCTGGGTTGTATTTATTTCCAAGTAAATGAATAAAATATTTTCTTTTTACATTCTCTTCGTGCATTCAAAATGTTAGATATATTCATTTTCATTTTCTTTATTCTTATTATTTAAATCTTTGAATTCAAATCCTTGACTCTGTAGGATAGATCCATCCTTTATTGCATTCATTAGGCATTGATTATGCTTAAGATGATAGCTGGCAGCTCACGTCAGGTAAGCATAAGCCCAGATTGTACACACGTCAGCATGTCTTCTTTAAATCCTAAAAGAATTCTTAGTATATAGTTCATTATTTGATGTTAAATCAAGCTTGATCTTTTAAACAAAAATTATTAATCAAGTCTTCATACATTTGAAAAATCTAATTCACGCTAAAGATAAAGAAAAGAGCTTATCCTATTTGGAATAAAACCTAAGAACCTCCTCAGTACACCAAATTAAGAAGAAAATAATATAGTGTCCTCAATCGATAGTTTCCCTAAATTGAGGCCTAAGAGGTAATTAACCATCGTGGCTTACACCCGTGGGGAATCGAGACCCACATCTAATAGACCCCATTCCAGCTGATGTATCAAATGGGAAAAATCTCATGATTATATAGTTATAGATGTTATTATCCATCAAGATGTGTAGGAGAAAGCTACTATTCTCCATGAATAATAATATGAATAATTCTATCTGCTCTCCCATCAGACTGCTTACATATAGTGTAAAGGCCTACCAAAATTTTGTCCTAAAGGATATTGCAATCGTACCCTTTACATTATGACCCCAGCTCCTCTACAAAGAGGTTTTCTATTACTATTTGGATTCAAAAACATCCCAACTAGAATCTTCAAATAGAAGGGAACTCTCCCCTAAGGGATGTTCCCTCCTCTTTGGATTTAAAGTTTGATGTATAACATCCCATCTCAAAGATCAATTTTCACAACTCAATTACATCAAATTATAATAAATCTCAAAATATTAAAAATATTCTGAACATCCTAAATGGTTATCCAAAATAGTTATATATTCAAAATACATCCCAAGTAGTTATATATTTACATTGTTAACACTTAAAGTAAAATAACACACTTAGCCATGCTCTTTTAATCTCAAGGGGGGTTATACATTTTTAGCACCTATAAAAAATTTGTCATTTTAAGCTTTAATTTATCCCTTTAATTTTAGCACTACATGAGCATGACCACCTATAAAAAATTATGTGAGTATCCAGATTATTTCTAACCTAGGGTAATCTAATGATTATCACATCAATTCATAGATCGCATAAATAAATATATAAATAAACAATTACCTCAATCAATTAATTAGAACCAGCATGTAGTGAAACCCATAGAAAATTGACACATAAACTGTAAAAAAGTAAACACTTTCCTATTCTAGAACTAGAGTCACTTATCCTAGAAAACCTTCTAAAGTTTGTGCATCAGCCTGTGTGATTTGGATGTGTCCTATGCTTGGTGGTAGGTTAAAGCTATCTAATGTTTTAATTCATTACAGAAGTAAGGGGTTTTTAATTTTGGGTTAAAGTATTGATGTTTTGATGTTAATTTTAAAGTGTATTTTAAGATTTGATTGATTATTACCTATATTTACACCAAGATCATAAAGTTTATTTCACCTTCCTTAGGGTTAATAGCATCGTAGGCCTAGAGTTACCCAGTAATAACCAATATATATTAGTTTATTTAATAGTTTAAAATTAGGAGGGTTAATACTTTTAATTAAATTTATTGGTTGTTGTTTTAAGGATTAAATTAATTAAGTTTTCCATCAATCAGTTCATGGGGTTGTCATAGTAGGCTCGAGGATGAAACCACCTTAGGATGCATAACACTACAGCTTAAGGTAGTCTATCCTATAAACCTAGTTGATGTAGTTCTATTAAGGATCTTAATTTGATTAAGTACTTAATAATCAATTAATTTAAAAGTTTTACACCCCATTGAATTTGTTCATTTGTTGTTATAGTGGGCTCGAGAATGAAATCTCCTTAAGAAATGTAGCCTCGAAGCTCAAGGTAGTCCATCCTAAAAACTAAATCTTTAGTGAGCTTATTTTTTATTAATTGATTGGGAGACTTATTTTAATAATTAAATTATAATTATTTTCTAGAATTTTAATTAATTGTTGAATTTTTGATATTTTTATGAATTATTTAATGCATTAAACTAAGTGGTGATAATTTAACTTTTTAAATTAAAGAGAATTCTTGAGTTTTAATATTTTTCCTAAATACTAGACCCTAAGGTGAGTAATTACAAACTTAGTTTGCTAGAATTAAAATTTTTTTGATTAAGTTATGAATTTTTAAAGTTTTGGTTGAAACTTAAACTACAATTTATCAAAATATTGACTTTTTGACTTTGACTTATTTCTAGGAATTCGATATTTTAAATAAATACTAGACCCATAATTAAGTGTAATTCCTTTGAATTTGGTTAATTTGTATTTTTTTGGAATTAATTTAAATTTTTGAAATTTTGATTATTTAATTGAATTTTTAAACTGATTAATTGAAAGGCTTTTAATAATTTTAATCCAAACATATTCCAAATTTCATGAAATCATTCCCAAAGGTCAAGAATGGCCTTTAGGAGTATTTTTAAGTGTTTAGGTTTTATTTAGAATTTTTAAAAATCATAAATTAATTAAATATTAATTTTTAATAAAAATAAATTAATTTCAAATGAAAAGTCCAATCAAGGTGCATTTTATTTTTTTAGGTTGGGGGTTTAATTCTAGTAGCACTATAATTTCTAGGTCCCAAGTCTTGGATGAGAAAAGTGGAGAGTTGCATTAGGTAGTAGACAATTAGCTTAAAACTTGTCGAACAATCATGACATGAATCCTTTAAAAAATTATGTTAAAGCTAGGGCTTCCAATGGAAGTGATGTGGTGTATGGCCTGAAAGTAGTAAGGATTTAGTTCAAGTAAAGTGTTTTAAGGATGAAGATCAAAAAGTACTTTTCTTAGAAGATGATACTCAACAAATATGGATGAGATATTTTTCTAAAACTTTTAATGTAGAATGTGAAAATACAATTGACTTTAGTGACCTTAGCACTTTAAATAAAAATATAGATATTTGTTATCGGTGTATTAGTAAAACTGAAGATAGAGAGGCTTTAAAGAAATTGAAGTGTGGAAAAGCTATTGGACTTGTTGATATTCCAATAGAGGTGTGGAAATGTTTCGGAGATGAAGGAATTTCTTGGCACACTAAGCTTTTTAATAATATTTAAAGACAAAAAAGATGTCAAAAGAGTGGAGAATATCTATTTTAATTCTTATTTTTAAGAATAAAGGGGATGAACAAGATTGTGTTAATTATAGAGGAATTAAGTTAATATGACATGCCTTAAAACTATTGAGCAATTTATAGAATGTAGGTTGTGGCATGATACTAATATTTCTCAAAATCAATTTGGATTCATGCCGGGTTGGTCTACTATGGAATCCATACATTTATTGAGAGATTTGATGGAGAAATATAAAGATAATAAGGAGGATCACCATATGATATTTGTCGATTTAGAGAAAGAATGTGTAAAGTTTTAAGAGAAGTGATATAGAGAGTTCTTGAAAAGAAAGGAGTTAATAAAACTTATATTCAAATCATTAAAGATATGTATGTATGATCTATTACTTGTGTTCAAAAAGAAGGCGGTTTGACCAAGTATTTTCCTATTTCAGTTTGATTACATCAAGGATCATCCTTAAGCCCGTATCTTTTTCCTTTAGTCATAGATATTCTCACTATACATTTACAAGAGATTGTACCTTGGTGTATATATATATATATAATGATATTCTTCTTGTTTAAAAGGCTAGAGAAGGAGTTGAAGGTAAACTTGAATTATGGAGGTCAACCTCAGAGGCTAAAGGTTTTTTCTTGAGTAGATCTAAAAGTAGTAATAGACCTAGTGAGGGGATTGCGACTTTGGGTGATCAAGTCATTAATAAGAGTACATGCTTTAGATATCTTGGATCTAGTGTTCAAAGTGATGGTGAAATAGATGGGGATATTATTAGTAGAAGTCAAGTTTGATGGTTGAAGTGGAGGAATGCATCGAGCTTGTTGTGTGATAGAAAAGTCCCCCTCAAACTTAAGGGAAAATTCTATAAGATGGTGGTGAGACCTGTAATGCATTATGGTGCCAAATGTTGGTCATTAAAAGAGAAGCATAATACTAAGTTAAGTGTTGCGGAGATGAGGATGCTTAGGTGGATGAGTGCCTTTACTCTTACAATTAGGATACGAAATGAGCATATTCATGAAAAGGTTGGAGTAGCTCTAGTGGAAGATAATATTAGGGAGAGTCACCTTAGATGGTATGTTATATAAAACAACAGCCTTCTGACAACCCGGTAATGAAAGTAGAGGTATTATATTTGACTTATGTTAAGAAACATAGAGGTAGACATAAAAAGACATTACAAGAGAATATTAGAAATGATATTTCCTCATTAGATTTAAACAGGAATTTGACTTTTAATCTACTCGTAAAATAGTTCCCCAAAATACTATAATAATTGAATTGACAACATATCATAGTATTTATCAATCAAGTTTGATTACAAATTACTAAATGATTAAGAAACAATCATTAAAAATTGGAAATACCATAATTACCTAATTAACATGTATAACCATATCAAACTTGATTAGCTCTATAGACATATGTTAAACCTCTGTTTAAATACTTCAAAAAAGATTTGAGTCCTCAAAGGGGTTTAAAAGGTAATCAAAATAATTTTTTATTTTTTAAATTAAAAGTTAAATAATAATCAATAATTTTGTAAATTAATAAAAATTAAAATAAAATTTAAATAATCTTGGAAATTTTACTTGAAGTGAAAAATATATTAAAAATAATTTTTCAAAAGCTCTCTTACTTAAAAAGCTTTTAAATTAATTAAATTAGTTAAATTTTAAAATGATAGCAATGACATGCTACGTGAAGTCCTCTAATTGATTAATTAAAACTTGACATAATGATTGTCGACAGTGGCATTAAATACTGATGATTATGCCATCGACAAGCATCTACATATAATGCGAGAATGTGATGGCAGGCCAGGCGATTTCACTAAACCACGTCAGTGACCCATGACACCTGTCTGATCCCTTGCATTTCTAAACAAATAGCTCAAATTGAGATGGATGGTGATTCAAATAATCAGAAGACTATGAATGGTCAGATCAAAGTGCGGATCTATAGGATCTCACTCGTTAATCAAGAGATAAATGGATCAGATTTTGTATAATTTAAATAAACTACAGATCACACCTTACAAGTGAAAACACATTCATTATTTGATAATACATAACCATTTTGAATAAAATTTTAATCGATGGTTATATGCATGAGCAAAAATAGTGGGGAGTTATTTGTTTGGGCTAAAATGAGCTTTATATGAAGCTATTTTAACCTGATCATGTAGATCTAGGGTTAGGGTTATACCTTGATCTAATCGGTGGACTTGGGAGTTTTTTTATCAGTTGAGTTGCTATTCATGTACACTTCACTATAAGAAATTGACTAGTAAGAATGCCTGGATCAATGGCTAATCGAGCTAGATGGACTTCAGGAATGATTTGATCGGAAACTCATCGTCATTGGCCGTTGACTGGTGGGTCTTGGATTAAAAAATGTAGAAAACGTTGTTGGGAGCTCAAACAAAATGAGGATTCACTCTAGGAAGCTGTGGAGGCTGAGATAGATTTATTGAATAAAATGAGCTCTTGTTTGGAGTTTTGATTCCTAGGGCTTGATTTGAAGGGATGGGATGCATTAGAGACCTTGCACTGATGAGGGAGAAGTGTGTAAGATCATTTGGGGTGGCAAGGAAAAGATTTGTCAAGCTTATTCCCCATTGAAAGGCTTCATATGGGAGGGGGACCATTCCTTCTTCTTTGGGTTAAACTAGATCTTAAGCTAAGATTTAAGGTCCTTAAGGGAGCTTTAGAGTTTATTTGGAAAGGATAAACTAGAGTTATTGAAAGGGACTTAAAGGCTTGATGGGGGTTTGACCATGCAAGCCTCTTTTAGCCTTTTGCTGACTATTTGACAGGCCAAATGGTCAACCAATGCTAATGTGGAGCTCAAATGACACATATGTGTTGATTGAGTGGACTTAAAATGGTTTGAATGGATATATTTAATATATGAGTAGGTTAGTGAGTGTATAGTGAGGTTTGACAAAGCTTTTGAGTTAACTTTGGTAAAACTCGCTAACATTTCACTTGTATTTACTTTAAATGCACTTAAACCATGAAATGGAATGAGCTCAAGAGCTTGATGTGATTTGATTGAATGCATAAGATAGTTTGATAAAAAAACATAAGAGTTTGACCAAGTCAAAGTGTTTACTAGGTCAAGCTCATCAAGATTTGACTCACAAATGTTTTAGAAGCTTTCACATCAAGTATTGGCATGAATTTGAAGGATTAAAAGAGTTGGTTTGATTAAAAAGAATGATTTGACTCAAATGGATCAAATTTGGCCAAACTTGGGTCCAGTTGACCAAATCAACTTTTAATTGGGTTAAAATGAAAAATCAAGTTCAAATAACTAGGAGAGGTGATCAGGAGATTTTGATAAAGTTCAGAGTGGATTTAAAGCTTGATTGAATGTGAGTGGGGTTTATGGTTGATTTGGTCAATGGTCAATCTGGTCAAACTAAGGACTAAAATTGGGCTCAAAAAGTTTGATTTGATCATTAGAGAATAATTTGGGTGGTCTCATGATATCAAATTATCATTTGGCTCAAAATGGTCCTTTAGACCCTTAGGGGTCATTTTATTAACTATGGTTGACTTGGTCAACAAAGTCAAACCAAAGTTTGTTGCAAATTTGTTTTCATGAATTATGATTTTGATGTTAGCAAACACTCTTGTTTCTCTACGACTGCCTTGGCTACTAACATTTAAGGACCACAAGATCATACAACAATCGGAAGCAGCTCAAGATTGGGTAGCCAAGGTCTGAGTTAGTCTATAATTTTCTTTTTCCCTTTCTTGAGTCAATTGTAATATTTGAAGTGTTCTAATGCTAAGAAACCCTATACACACACACTTGAGTGATTTTTCTGTCTGACTTAGAATTTCTATTTTTACTCATATCATCCCGGAAAATATTATTATCATCTTAGACGATCGGGTTCAAAATAAAAACCCTAATAAGGACATCTTTTTAAGGCAGCCGTCATTAGCTGATCAGCCTGGACGATAGCCTCAAAATAGAAAGAATCTGCCGCCATGATCTATTTAGGCATTCTTTATTTATGGAAATCGGCCAGGACGATCTTGTATCGACCTGGACGATCTAATATAGTCATGCCTAAATTAATCTGGCATTTAAGGAAAGCAATTAAGGATGATTGATACAATCACATCATCCTGGACGATCACAAGATCGGCCAGGAAAATCAGTTCAAAAAACCTTAGTTGCTCCCAGACGATCAATATCGGACAGCTCAAATTTCAGGCGATGGTCTGGATGATCTGGATCGGCCAGATCAAATTTCGGGCGATGCTCTGGATAATTTCTCTCTAATTTGAACTAATCATTTGGGACGATCGTGTGATCGGCCCGGACGATCAAGTTGTTTTGGAATCGTCTAGAACTCTTTTCAGAGTGATTATATGGCCGATAGTCTGTGATTTGAACTAATTGTACAGGACGATTTATTATCATCTTGGATGATAGGAACACCTTGCTTCTATTCGTCCCAGATCGTCTCGGCTGATTATGTTTAAATTGCACTGATCATACAGGATGGATGATAATGTCGGCAACTTGCAATTAATGAGCTATTTTGAAGGTCTTCGATTTAAGAGCTATTGTTCAAGTTTTTGAACAATCTTTTGCTACTGTCTTGACCTGAGAAAGCCTAGAGGAGAGAGAGAGAGAGAGAGAGAGAGAGAGAGAGAGAGAGAGAGAGAGAGAGAGGATCCTGTGAGGGGGAGCTTATGAGGGGGATTCACAAGGGTTTCTCCAAGCATTGTTCCACTTCTTCTTCCACTAGAGTCTCTTATCCCTGGAAGGGTTGGGAGAGGTAAGCTTCATCGATCAATCAAGGTTCTCTGCCTGCTTCAGGAGGAAGCAAAAGAAGTTGGGTTCTCTACCTTACCGGGGGTGGAAAAAAGGAGGTTTTTGTAAGGGCTTCTCCGCCTTACTGTGGGAGCAAAAGGAGAGTCACTTTGGTAGTGCAATACTCGGAGGGTGCCTCCAGGGAGTGGATGTAGGTCAAGTTGACCGAACCACTATAAACCCTTATGTTCTTTTTACTGCTTCCGCATTTAATTTTTTCGCACTTGTTTTTCGTGGTGATTTTGATTTGAGCTTTGTTGCACTTTGGTTAAAAGATTTTTTAAAATACCAATTCACCCCTCCCCCTCTTGGTTAGCCTTGGGCTAGTTCATAAGGGTCTAACATCTCTAATGAACTTTTAACTGGAATCAGAGCATTGCATCTTTTTGCTTAAAAACTATTGTTGATGATTCATGGTTATGGCACAGAAGATTATTTCATGCTAGTATGAAAACCCTTAGGAGAGTGACCCAAAAAGACCTAGTTAGAGGTGTCCCCAAACTGAAATTTTCTAAAGACTACCTTTGTGATGCCTACCAATTAGGAAAGCAAGTTCACTCCAATTTTCACCTCATTAAGGACATTAGCACCTCTAGACCTTTAGAAGTCCTTCACATGGATTTGTTTGGACCCATTAGCACTGCAAGCTTAGGAGGGAAAGTCTATGGTTTTGTAATTGTCGATGACTACTCGAGGTTCACTTGGACTAGATTTCTTTCACACAAAAATGAGTCTTTTGAGGAGTTTAGAACCTTTTTTACTTGGATTCAAAAAAAGCTAGGTTGTGAGATCTTGACCATCCATAGTGACAAAGGGGGAGAGTTTGAAATTAAATGATTTGGAGATTTTTGTGAAGACAAGGGGATTAGCCACAACTTCTCAGCTCCTAGGACCCCTCAGCAGAACAAGGTGGCTGAAAGGAAGTATCGGACCTTAGTGGAAGCTGCTAGATCCATGCTCACTTCCAAAATATTTTTGGGCTGAAGCGGTTAACATAGCTTGTTATGTGTTGAATAGGGTGAATGTTAGAGCCAAACTAGATGAGACACCCTATGAGATCCTTAACGGTAGGACACCTAATCTTTCCCACCTTAATGTCTTTGGTTGTAAGGTTTTGATTCACAACAATGGGAAGTCTCACTTAGGAAAATTTGATCCAAAATCTGATGAAGGAGTATTCTTGGGATATTCTAGTATTGGGAAGTCTTTTAGGGTGCTTAATAAGAGGACTTTGATGGTTGAAGAGACTACACATATAGCTTTTGATGAGTTTGATCCTAAAAAGCCTGGAGTTGAGGATGATGATGATGTTGGAGAGGTTACCATTGGAGTAGAAAATTTGGAGAAGGGAGTAAAACACCAAAACACTAAAGGAGTAGGAGATGTTACCCAAGGAGTGGAAAATTTATATCTAGAGGAAAGGGTTGGACCTTCACACACCTTGCCTAGAGATTGGAGATACTCTACAAGTCACCCCAAAGATTTGATCTTAGGAGACCCTTCTAATGGAGTTAGGACTAGACATGGACTTAGGAATGAGGTGAACCACTCTGCCTTTATCTTAATGACTGAACCCACCAACATAAACCAAGCCCTTACTGATGAGTTTTGGATTTTAGCCATGCAGGAGGAATTGAACCAATTTATTAGGAATGATGTTTGGGAGCTTGTAGAAAGACCTAAGGAACAAAGTGTAGTTGGAACCAAGTCGGTCTTTAAGAATAAGGTGAATGATTCTTGAGTGGTGGTTAGGAATAAAGCAAGATTAGTGGCTAAGGGGGATAACCAAATAGAAGGGATAGATTTTGAGGAGACTTTTGCCCCTGTAGCTGGATTGGAAGCCATTAGAGTGCTATTAGCCTTTGTCTGTTATAAAGGATTTAAGCTTTTTCAAATGGATGTTAAGAGTGTCTTTTTAATGGGGAAACAAAAGAAGATGTGTTTGTAGAACAACCCCCAGGTTTTGAGAGTTCCTAATTTCCAAATCATATTTTTAAATTAAAAAAAGTCTTATATGGTTTAAAGCAAGCACCCAGAGCTTGGTATGAGAGGCTTAGCACATTCTTACTAGAAAGGGAGTTTGTTAAGGGAAGCGTAGACACCACCCTTTTTCTTAGGAAAGTTGGAGATGATTTACTTATTATTTAGATTTATGTGGATGACATACTTTTTGGATCTTCTAATAAGAAACTTTGTGATGAATTTTCTAAAATAATGAGTATAGAGTTTGAGATGAGTATGATGGGAGAGTTGTTCTACTTTTTGGGGTTTAGCATAAAAAAATTAGATGATGGAACCTTTTTAAATCAATCAAAATATATAAAGGATATTTTGAAGAAGTATGAGATGGATAAAGCCAAGTCAACTAATTCTCCCATAACTTCTAGTGTTCCATTGGATAAGGACCCAAGTGGTAAGTCTGTTGATCAAAAGAAGTATAGAGGCGATTGGATCTTTACTTTACTTGACTGCTAGCCGACCTTATATAATAATTAGCATTTATCTTTGTGCTAGATTTCAAGCTAACCCTAAGGAATCCCACCTGACTACAGTTAAGAGAATTCTTAGATACCTTTTAGGGACCCAAAGCTTAGGAATTTGGTACCCTAGGCACAACACTTCTTTTGAGAATATTGGATTTTCTGATTCTGATTTTGTAGGATGTAAGGTGGATAGAAAAAGCACTTCTGGAACTTGCCAATTCGTAGGACAGTCTTTGGTCTCATGGTCTAGTAGAAAGCAAAACTCTGTTGCACTTTCCACTGCTGAAGCTTAGTACATTGCTTCAGGAAGTTGTGTGGCCCAAGTCCTTTGGTTAAAATAGCAGGTATTGGATTTAGGATTACCTGTAGGCACCATCTCAATTTTTTGTGACAACACTAGTGCCATCTGTATCTCTAAGAATCATATCCAACATTCAAGGACTAAGCACATTGACATTAGACATCACTTTATTAGAAATCATGTGACTAAGGGGGACATTAAGTTACACCATGTGACAACTGAGAACCAACTGGCTGACATCTTTACTAAACCAATGGCCTTCGACACTTTTAGCTCTTTAAGGACCAGATTTGGTGTGATTGACATAAATGCATGAACTTGATTTTTATTTGCTTTTCATTTTGTTCTTTCTTCTTCTTTTATTGTTGTATGTTTTGTTAGTTTCTGTTTGTTTTTTTGTTTTTTGTTTTCTTAAATTTGTTTTTCCAAATCATCGCTGAAATGATATCGTATGCCTTGCTCTTAATTTTAAAAATTTTTTGTAGTCAATGTTTTACATCTCTTAATCCATTGAAGGGTAAAAATATATCGTTGATTGTGTCTCTTTCTCTAACATATTTTAGTGGCACAGTTTTCTTTTCTAATCAATATTCTATCTCAAATTAACAAATGGTGTATGCAATTAAGATCTTTTCTAAACTAGCTACAACAAATCTATCTTGTATTTATAATAATCAAAGTCTTTTGTCACATCAAGAATTCCTTGATACCCTTGTCATTGCATTTATTCATACAATTATTGATTCTGTTTTGTGGATTGTTCTTCTCTATATTAGAGAGTGAGTTTTTCTTCTCTAATATCTAGAAGAAATACTCATAACTAAGATTATTTAAGAGTTTTTTGAAAGAGAATGTAGCTAGAAAAAATAAAAAAAATTTAGTCAATGATACCAAAAATAAAAGATGTGCTATGACGCCAAATTGAAAATAAATATATACACAAAGTATATCAAAAAGAAGCACAAAGCACCATTCAAATTGATAAGAGGCATAAAATGAGCCCACCAAAAGCAAGCTCTCCTCTCCTTTCAAAACTTTTAAAACTTGGAAGAATTCATGTATCACTTGATAAAATCAAAGACTTGATTTCGATTTTTTGCGTTTGTGATATAATTATTTTGATACATTATTCTATAAGATATTTTTCTTAAACTGAGTGGTGAACAGATCCTTTTTTCATATCCAATTGAACTTTTTGAGTTAGTTCATTGGTTTCAAAAGAAAATTTTACCCTGAAAGAAGTTCGAGCTTAGGGTTAACATGATCAGATATTCTACCATTTTTTGGATTTTTTATGGTGGTAAATCATTAACTTATAAATTTTTAAAATCAATCACATGGAAGACTACATCATGTTCATGCCTTGGTTAAAAAAATAAATATTATTAGGGTTTGTATACTTTGTTTCCTCCTCCTTTTTGAGATGTCAAAAGGGGGAGTAGTATGTTGGTGTTTACACTATTTTATTCTGGAAAACCTGAACTACTATTTTGGATCGTCGAAGTGTTTGCCATCATCAAAAAGGGGGAGATTGTTGCAAATTTATTTTCATGAATTATGATTTTCATGTTAGCAAACACTCTTGTTTCTCTACGATTGCCTTGGCTACTAACATTTCAAGACCACAAGATCAGACGGCAATCAAAACCAGCTCAAGATTGGGTAGACTAGGTCTGAGTCAGTCTGTAATTTTCTTTTTCCCTTTCTTGAGTCAATTGTAATCTTTGAATTGTTCTGATGCTAAGTAACCCTAGACACACACACTTGAGTGATTTTTCTGTCTTACTTAGAATTTTTATTTTTACTCATATCGTCCTGGATGATCGGGTTCAAAACAGAAACCCTAATCAGGACATCTTGTTAAGGCAGTTGTCATGAGCTGATTGGTCTAGAAAATACTTGTATCGGCCAGGACGATAGCCTCAAAATAGAAAGAATCAGCCGCCATGATCTATTTAGTCATTCTTTATTAATGGAAATCGGCCAGGACGATCTTGAATCGGCCTGGACGATATGATACAATCATGCCTAAATTAATCTGGCATTTAAGGCAAGCAATTAAGGATGATTCATACGATCAAATCATCCTGTACGATCGTAAGATCGGTCGGGACGATCAGTTCAAAAAACCTTAGTTTCTCCCGGACGATCGATATCAGACAACTCAAATTCCGGGCGATGGTCTGGGCGATTAGGATCGGCCAGATCAAATTCTGGGTGATGCTCTGGATGATTTCTCTCTGATTTAAACTAATCGTTTGAGATGATCGTGAGATCGGCCTAGACGATCAAGCTATTTTGGAATCATCCAGAACTCTTTTCAGAGCAATTGTCTTGCCGATAGTCTGTGATTTGAACTAATCGTACAGGATGATTTATTATCGTCCTGGATGATAGGAACACCTTTCTTCTATTCACCCCAGATCATCCCGACTGATTAGGCTTAAATTACACTGATCGTACAAGATGATATACCTACCATCCTGGACGATAACGTCGACAACTTATAATTAATGAGCTATTTTGAAGCTCTTCTATTTAAGAGCTATTATTCAACGTTTTGAATAATCTTTTGCTGTCGTCTTGACCTGAGAAAGCCTAGAGGAGATAGAGAGAGAGGATCTTGTGAGGGGGAGCTTGTGAGGGGGATTCATAGTGGTTGCTCCAAGCATTGTTCCACTTCTTATTCCACTAGAGTCTCTTATCCTTGGAAGGGTTGGGAGAGGTAAGCTTCAGCGATCGATCAAGATTCTCTGCCTGCTTTAGGAGGAAGCAAAAGGAGTTGGGTTCTCTGCCTTGTAGGGGGTGGAAAAAAGGAGATTTTCGTAAGGTCTTCTCCGCCTTGCTGTGGGAGGAAAAGGAGAGTCACTTTGGTAGTGCAATACTCGGAGGGCGCCTCTGGGGAGTGGACGTAGGTCGAGTTGACCGAACCACTATAAACCCTTGTGTTTTTTTTACTGCTTCCGCATTTAATTTTTTTGCACTTATTTTCTGTGGTGATTTTGGTTTGAGCTTTATTGTGCTTTGGTTAAAAGATTATTTAAAATACCAATTCACCCCCCACTCCCCTCTTGGTTAGCCTTGGGCTAGTTCATAAGGGCCTAACATCCCTAACGAACTTTCAAAGTTTGGGTTTGATTCCAATGTATTACTAATGATATTTAGGATGCTTTGTAAGAGATTTTAAGGTTTTATTTGACTTAGCCATGTTGAGATTTTTGGAAAAGTCCAATTTTTTCCTTAAAGGGCATTTTGGTCATTTTGACACATTATCAACTGAGGGTTAAATTGGGTCCACCAAAAATGAAGTTTAATATTCAACATGTCATAAAAATTGTTATGGAGATGGTCAAGGGCTTTGGGGAAGATCCCAAGGTCAAATTCCACACGGTGGAAGGTCTAATGGCATAAGTTAAGAATATTTAAATATTTTTAGCCTTTGGATTTTAATTGATTTTTTTTTTAATTGGATGTGTCAAATTAAACTCAAGTTGGAGGTTTTAACCTAGGGACATGCTTAATCAATATTCAATTGAGAGATCATGAATCGGGGGTGATATGACTAATTTTGAAGTGATTGGAAAATCAACCAAAAGGGGGTTTTAAGACAAGGGTCCTTAACCTTGGATTTTGATCTAAATTTATGGATTTGAATTAGACTTTGGGATTGATTGATTTAATTTGAATCATCCATATCAATCAAAATTAAATAAATAATATTTTTGTGATTTGATATGATTAAAGCTTGATTAAAGCTGGATTGATGGTTGAAGTGAAGTTTGAACTGAAGAATGGGTTGAAAGGTGGACTAAAATTTGATTTAGGATTGAACTGTAAGCTAATTAAGGTCTAGATGATTGATATGTGGATGATTATCAACCCTCAAATCACCATGTATGGATCTGGATATGTCTTGATGACCACATACAGGAATGAGGTCAACACAGCATCGTGGAAGGCTAGAAGTAGTTGTATTAGGGCTTCTCCACTTTGCTGTAGAAGCTAAGGGAGAGTCATTAAAGGTTTAGTGTAATACTCAAAGAAGATGACTCAAAGGAGTATAAGTAGGTCATGATTTGACAAAACCAATATAAAATTTTTTGTGTGGTCAAATCTTTATATTCACACTTTTATTTCTTGCAGTTTTATTTCCTACATATTATTTTGTAGAATCATTGATGATGATATTGTCATAAGCTTTGAATTATTTTTTGTTGAAATATAACTATATAAAAATAATCTAAAAATCAAAAGGTACAAACATTTTTTTCTTCTTAGTTAAAAATATAAATTTTATTATAATATTTGATATTTGCTCCCGCTTGTATTCTAGATTAACATAGTTTTGAAATAAAAAAATAAAAAATAAGAAATTTTTGAAACAACAATTCACTCCACCCCCTGGTGTGTATTGGGTAGTTCTAGTCCGTCTAATAACCAAATTAAACTTTCAAATTATATCAGAGCGGGTTTCAAAATTACTGATTTGAAAATCACTAAGAAAAAGTTCAAATTACATATTTTCGAAATAGAAATATTGTGGAGGGTTATTCAATAACTCATCCATCGTTATTTGATAATATTTCATTTAATTTTTGGAAAACTTGCAATTTAACTTTTTTATAGTTAATTGATTTTCATATGTGGTATATGATACAAGAATGTTATTCTACATCATTTATACTTATTAATGGTATTAAAATTGAAAGACTTATTAGTGAATGGAGCAATAAGGATAGAGATATTTCATAATTTAATGCAAAATCTCTAAACTATTTTTCTATGCATGTAATTCTGATGATTACATGAGAGTCTCTACTTGTACTACTAAAAAAAGATTTGGGATAAACTATGCATCGCGTATGAAGGATTTAAGCGAAGTGAAACATTCCTTTTTAACTCTTTTAATGTATGAATACAAACTCTTCCACATGAAACCTAGTGAATATATTTTTTTCATGTAAATTAGGTTCACAAAAATAGTAACAACTTTACAATTCTATAAGAGAATTATCAAACTCAGAAAAGGTTAGTAAAAATTTTCATTATTTTCCTAATAGATTTGATGCAAAAGTAATTAATATTTCTGAATCTAAAGATTTAAATATCTATTTTATTGATAATCTATTTGGATCTCTCATTTCTTTTGAATAAAATGTGAGCCAAATACTTTAGATGTAAGTGATAGGAGGAAGGAGAAGACTATGGAACTAAAGGCTGATGATTCTAATGGCAATATCTCTACAGTTGAAGAAGATGATGATATAGCAATTATAACATAGCAATTCAAGAGATTTATAAAGAGAATTCAAATACGTTATCAACAGTGGAACAAAGGTAAATCAGAAATTATTTAAGTTTTCTCAAATACTATCTGCATTGAATGCAAGAAACAAGGACACATGAGATCAGACCACCCCAAGGTAAAGATTCACACTACCAAGGAGAAGTGCAAAGAAAAATCCAACTTAAAAAGGGAAATAAGAGGATGCAAAAAGCCTTTTGGCATATTCTACCTTAGATTCATCAGAATACAAAGTGAATGAGGAGATAACAAATTTATGCCTTACAACAAATCATAATCTTGATCATTCTAATCAAGATGAGAGTTTTCAACTATCCTATGATGAGTTCTTTACTATTTTTGAAAAAATTCATGACAATGCAGAAGCTAAAAAAACTGCATATAAATTTGAGAAATAATTATTTTTATGTGAAGTGTGACCATGATTTGTAAGATAGAGAGCATGCTAATATTAAAATTGAGCATATTTAATTAAATAAAGAACTTGCATCTCTAGTTGAAGAATTTGATTATTTTAATAAGAAATATATTAAACACATCAAGTTGTATGAATCCTTGAAATTTGAACATATTGAATTAGAAACACTTGCAATTGAACTAAACCATTGTGAGTATGCATTAAAACTTGAAGTTGAAGGCTTTAAGAGTGCAAATGAGTTTTTTAAAGAAAATGTTTATGCACTTCAAGATAATGTAACATTGCCTATACTAGCACAATGGTATAACCCCAAAACATAATATGTATCTCATATCACTAAAAGGAGGAACTACCACTCACATTGGTTAGTAAATCAATTTCTAGGTGTTAGGTGTTATTTTTGTGGCATGGTAGGACACATAGCATGCACTTGCATTGTAAACCATATAACACAACATATGTAGAGGCCTCAATTGATTGTGCAACATAATAACATGCTTATCATTCATCCATTAAAGTATATAGTGGAACCCAAACTCAATTAGGTTCCAAAATATGACCCTTGATATACATTGTAGGGATGTTCTCATAAAACGCCTAGCGAGAGCTTATGGAACCTGGACAGCAAATGTTCATAACATATGAATAGAGATGTTAAGCAATTCATCATGTTGAAGACTAGGGATGGAGGCAAGGTTACACTTGGAGGTAACACCACTATGAAAGTGGTGGGTTAAGGTATGATTGGTAATTCTCAGTATTTTACTATTAAAAATGTTTTACTAGTAGATTGTCTAAATCAGTTGCAATAGGAGGCTTAGTGGAGGAGAGAGAAGCTGTGGGTTTTTCTAGAGAGAGAAAGTTCTTCTTGATTTTTTTGATTTCATTTTTCGCGGGCTTTCCGCGCTTGGATCCTGGAAGGGAATGACGTTGTCGGACCGCCGGCAAAGGATCGCCGGCGGGAATCAGGCTTCTGATCTGATTCGTAGTAACTCTGTCAAATCTTCTATTGCAAGAAAGGATATTATTTTTGGGACGGCAAGAACTTCTTCTTGTCTTGTGATTAATGAAGGGGTTCGACCTCCTTTGATGTCTGAACCTATTGTTGAAGGGAAAGGGAAAGGTCTTCTTGATGATTGTATTAATGAGGTATTAGCTAATCCTATAGTTGGACAATTGGATGAGGAAGATACGTCGTCTACAAAGTTGGTTCTGAAGTTCAACAAATTTACGAGCTTGCAAGAATAGGGGTTACAGAAACAATTTATCAATGACTTGTTGAATACATCAGGAATAGTTGATATAACTATGAATGATACGGCGGATTCTATTTCTGCTCCCAGTTATAAGTTCTCGTCAGCTTGGCAGAAGACTCAGCACATTAAGGTGAATTTCAATAGGAATTCCATCCAGCTATCTGATGATGGAGTGGCAGTTCTACTCAACCCAGAGAAAGAAGATTTAAATTCTCAGATTTTGAAGAAGTCTTTGGTTATTAAGGTACTTGGTAATAATGTACCCTTTTCTGTTTGTAGTCAAGAGCTTAGAAGACAATGGAGCAAATATGGTAGTGTTCATTTTACAACATTGGGATGCAATTGGATTTTATGTTCTTTCTCTAATAGTGAATCCATGGAGGAAGTGTTTAGTGGAGGGCCTTGGTATATTGGCAACCATATCATTGGTATGGATAAGTGGTCTCCCTCTTTTTCCATAGAATCTTTAAAAGGTATCACATCTCCGGTGTGGATTCGATTTCCGGGTCTACCATTAAGTTGTTGGGATGAGGATAATATTGCTATGATAGCTTCTATGGTTGGAACTCCGATGTTAATTGATGGGAACTCTTTTAAATGGGGGAAAAGGGAATACGCTAGATGCTGTGTGCGTATTGATTTGGAAAAGAAACTTCCCAAGGGTGTGTGGATTGAAGGTATTCATGGAAGAACTTTCCAAAGAGTGGAGTATGAGAAGTTAACTTCTCTTTGCTACCACTGTGGAAGGGTTGGTCACAGTAAAGATATTTTCTCTGAAAGGTTTTCAGAACAGATTGTGGAACAAAAAACAATTGAAGCCAATGAAGGTTTGAAGCAACATAATACAGCAGTGGAAAAAGGAGTACAATAACAAGAAAAGGATGAATATGGGCCTTGGATACATGTGAACTTCAAAAATAGAAATTTCAGATACACAAAGAAAATATATGGATCAATTTCACCTGTTAAACAAGTGTATAGACCTGTTGAGAAAGTGATAAATAACAGAGACGGTTTGTAAAACAGTGAGACAGTGAATTCCGAAAAATTACAAGACATCCTTGGAAATATGGAAGCTGACAAGGGTACTGAAGGGAAGAAGACTCAGGAATCACCTTTGGGGTTGAACAAATTCCAAATCTTGAATAATGATTTGGAGGAGGGAGAGATTATTGAAAAGACAATCTCTGGAATGAATGATGAAATCAATACAGAGAAAGTTGCTGCTGCTGTTCCTGAGGTGGTTGAAACTAAAACTGTGAAGGAAAGTGATGATCCAGAAATACAATTAACAAATTCAGGAAAAGTCAAATTATCTAAGGAATTGAGGTCTTTGGGACCTATGGAAGCAGACCAAAGGAAACGGAGAGGTGAAAAAAAATCCAGTAAAATGATAGGGGATAATTCCCCTATTATTTCTTAATGGCATCCCTTATCTTTTTGAATTGTAGGGGGGCTAGAAAGAGAGAAGCCTCCTTATATCTTAGGGAGTTAGTGAAAGACTATGATGGGGTTTTTTGTCGGTCTTACTGAAACAAAATTATCTTCTCTGGATAGATGTGATATCAATATGATCATTGGTAGTGAATGGGATTATTTCTATCATCCTGCTAATGGTACTTCGGGTGGTATATTGGTGATGTGGAAAAGAGCTTTGGCATCCTTTGAAGTCATTGAACATTCTTCTCAATTTATTATGGGAAAGCTTGACAGTAATAGTTTGGGAAGCTGGATTATTGTTACCGTTTATGGGGGAAGGGATGTTCAATCACGCAGGAAGCTTTGGCAGGATCTTGAAGGTTACCTAGTTGATGATAATCCAGCGATTATCGGAGGAGATTTCAATTGTATCCTCTCTAAAGAGGATAAGAAAGGTGGTAAGAGATTTCATTTCTCTAAAGAGCCTAAAGACATGAAAATGTTCTTAACTAACAATGACTTCCATGATGTTGGGTTTGTGGGACCTAATTATACTTGGTGTAATAACAAGGAAGGCAATTCGAGAATTTGGGAGAGATTGGATAGATGTTTTTTAAACTCTTCAGCTCTTCAAAAAATACCAATGGCTAAGGTTTGTCATTTACCTAGAGTTGCTTTGGATCATGCTCCCATTTCTCTCAATATGGTTGAGCCTCAGAATCTGAAATCTAAGTTTCTTAGATTTGAAGATACTTGGAAATCCTATCCGGCTACATGGAATATTGTTTTAAAGGCATGGAAAAAGACAGATTTTGGCTCAGATGCTGAAATTCTACAAAGGAAATTGAGGAGAACTTTGAAATCACTTTATTTCTGGAACAAGAATAAATGCAAAGAATTGAACTCTCTAAAAGCTGAGCTGAAAAGAAAATACTTACACTACAGATGGAAGAAGCTAGTAATGGTCTTACGCCAGAGAAACTGAAGCTGTTAAGAAGCAAAGTTCATGAATTAAATGTTACTTTGGGGAGATTATCTACTTGGTGGAATCAAAGAGCTAAAAGTAGATGGCAGCAAGATGTCGATACAAATTCAAGGTTTTTTCATCAATATGCCTCGGCTAAAAGAAATGGTAACTTAATTTGGCAAATTAAAAATGACAAGAATGAGACTTTGATCAAATTGAAGATGTGTTCTTCAATTTTTTTAAGAGAAAATGGACAGCTAGGGAGTGCAAGCTCTCGGATTGGCCCTCAGTTCCAGAAAATCTGAGAATTTCCTTTGAAGATGCTAAATTCCTGGATGCTGAATTTACTAAAGAAGACATGGTAAAAGCTATTTTTAGTCAAGGTAATAACAAATCTCCTGGTATTGATGGTGTTACAACTTCCTTTTTCAAATTCTATTGGAAGATTATTGAAGAAGAGACTTGGAAAGCTATTGATGAATTTTTCAAGACAGGTTGCATGTATAAGGAATGGAAGGATACACATATTGTGTTAATCCCAAATATTAATAAGCCTATTGTTCCGTCTAACTTTAGATCTATAAGTTTGTTTCAATCAACTTATAAGATAGTGGCAACTATGATTCTCAATAGAATGAAAAGTTATATTTCCAAGTGTATAACTAATGAACAAGTGGCTTTTATCAATGGGCGGTCTATGTCTGACCACTGTCTTCTTGCTCATGAGATTTTCTAGAAGCTTAGAGTCTCAAAAAGCAAAAAAGGGGTTAATGGTGGTTAAGCTTGATACGGAGCAAGCATATTATAATATGAGCTGGGAATCTCTTACCAAAGTCTTAGATATATTTGGCTTTCCAAAGAATATCTCTAGACTTATTCTGGAATGTGTAAGGAATGCTAATTTTTGTTTATCATTAATGGTAGATTTTCCAAATGGATTACAGCTGAAAATGGGTTTCGGCAAGGTTGCCCGCTCTCACCTTATCTTTATATTTTTTGCTCTCAACTTTTCTCATTAGCCATGTCTCAAAGTTGACAAAAATTGGGAATCCAAATCTCACCGAGAGCTCCCAAGGTGAACCATTTATTGTTTGCTGATGATGTCCTGATTTTTTCACAAGCTACTTATCAGTTGGCTGTTAAGATGAAAAGTATTGTGAGCGATTTCTGTTCTTGGACAAGTTTAAGAGTTAATAACTCTAAATCACAAATCATGTTTAGTAATGGTATTTGCAGATATGATGTTTCCCGAATACAGAAGGTTTTGGAATTTAAAACTGTGAGAGAAATGCAGTATTTAGGCATTAATATGATGCTAAGGAGACCTCTAAAATCTGATTTTCAGTTTCTACTTGATAAGGTGATGCAAAAGCTGAACTCTTGGGGAAGTAAAAATCTTTCCTTAGCAGGTAAAACTACTCTTGCTAAGACATCTCTATTAACTCTTCCTAATTTTGTTTCTACTCATACTTTGGTACCAAAGAAGATTTTACAAGAGGTTGATAAAAGTTGTAGAAATTTTATTTGGCATAAGATGAATGGTAAGAGGGGTATGCATTATGTTGGTTGGAAAACTTTATGCAAAACTAAGGCGAGTGGAGGTTTAAACTTTCATTCGGCGGTCAGTAGATCAGGACCTCTTAAAGCTCGACTATCATGGAGATTCCTTCAAAACAAAGATTTTTTACTTTATCAAGTTATTTCTGCCAAATATGGAAACAACTTGTGGGATGCCAAAAATAGGAGATGAAGCTCTATTGCTTGTAAGATTTTGCTTGAAGGTGCTCAATACTTAAAATCTTTATTAAGGTGGAAGATTGTCAATGGTAAGAAGATAGATATTCTTAATGACACTTGGCTTCTTGATAAATGCTTGAATGATTGGCCTATCACTGCTAACTGTATGGAGCTTGATGGTTTAAAATTAAATCATTTCTTTGATGAGAATGGCGGATGGAATCAGCAGAGATTGAATGATCATTTCCAGAATGAAACTATCAATACCATCCTTCAGATCCAGGTTGATAGAAGTGTGAATGAAGACTATCCGGAAGAAATATGCTGCTTATCCAGAAGATTTATTACTGCAAGAGCTATGGAGGCTACCATAAATTTTAACAGTTATGTTGATGATAAGAGCTTCTATACCTGGTTTAAAAAGTTGAAACTTCCAGCTAGGATTGATTTGTTTTGGTGGAGATTGAGTAAAGAAGCTATTCCAACAAATGAATTCCTAAAATTTAGAAAGCTTAAAGATGTGGACCGTTGTGCAAGAGGCTGTCTGGAAACTAAAAATTTGGAGCATATTGGTGTCCGATGTATTCATCTACATGAGATAATTCGAATGATCCAACAATGGGGATTTAATATACCTATTTTCAACTCTCTGGAAGAAGGTATTTGTGAGCTGAAGAAACTTGTAAGT
The DNA here is from genome assembly GCA_022539455.1 of Dendrobium nobile. Classification (NCBI taxonomy): domain Eukaryota; kingdom Viridiplantae; phylum Streptophyta; class Magnoliopsida; order Asparagales; family Orchidaceae; genus Dendrobium; species Dendrobium nobile. Next base: position 31,957,970 of record CM039723.1, on the reverse strand, counting down.
ATGTCTCCTAATATGGCAAAATTATATTGTACTTCGGTTTACTTTAACTGGAAGAATAGAAATGAGGCAAATCAAGGGAAATCTGTAAATTCTGTAGTAGTTATAGCTGCTAATGTGCTGTCTTCTTCATTCAAATCTGCCAATCCAATCATAGATAGCTGGGGTGCTAACCTCCTTAGGGAGTCTCAAAATTTTTGGTACCCTCCACCGCTTGATTGGATCAAAATCAATGTTGATGCAGCTCTTCTAACTTCTTATAATGCTGGAATTGGTGGTTGTTTTCGGGATCAAAAAGGAAGATTGTTGATTGCTTTTGGAGAAAAGAAAACGCATTGGGATATTGCTAGCTTTGAGTTGGAAGCTGTGATGACCATTAGAAAATTTCTTCAACCATGGATGCTTGAATGTAAAGGAATCATAATTGAAGGGGATAACATCAATGTTATCAAATTCATTCATAATTCTTTGAATAAGAATTGGCATTGCTAAAATCGGATGGAGGATGATTTTCTCTTCTTGGCCGATTTCAATAAGGTAATTCTTCACCATATAGAAAGAGGTTGTAATAAGGTAGCCGATATGTGTGCTACATTGGCTTTAGATAACAATTTTTTGTTTGATAGTTCTTCTTTTGCTAACATTCCTCCTTCTCTTTGTTCTTTATTGAAGAAGGAATGTGAGCCTTTTCTCTAGCTTGTATCTTGGTTTTTTTTTTCCATTAAGTAATTGCTTTTGCATTGTTCAAAAAAAAAAAATAGTAGATTGTCTAAAACATAACCTGCTTAGTATTAGTCAAATGTATGACAAAGGATTTGATATAAAATTTCTATCTAGTAGATGTTTGATTAGCTTAAATAGAAATTTATTTTAGAAGTAAAAAAGGATAAATAATATTTATATGCTTGATTTGAATTACATTAATTATTTAAATTCCTTATGTTTGAAAACTATTATTTATGAATTATAGCTACGGCATAGGATACTATGTCATTCATGTATAAAGACACTTAGGAAAATAACTTAGAAAGACCTTGCCAGAGGCATAGCCAAGTTAGAATTCTCTAAGACAACCTATGTGATGCCTTTTAATTACGAAAAAAATCAAATCATCATTTCATTCAATTAAGGGCATCATAACCTCTAGGCCACTAGAGAACTTGCATATGGACTTGTTAGGACCTATTAGTACAGCCAAATTAGGAGGGGAAATCTTTGGATATGTTAATCACTTAATTAAAATTATAAAATTGTATTTTCTTGAAGACAAAGAAAAGTTTAAGCTAAGGAGGATTTGATTAGGGTAAATAATTTTATATTTTATATGTTAAATTGCTAGTGAAACCATGTTATTTTAGTTGTGTTGTGCAAAAAAATATAGGAAAGGCATGAAATTCTAAGTATCATACAACATCGCGGTGTTAAACATTATATCATAATGGCATCATTATTGACACCACTAGAGTGCCCAGCATGGATATAGAGGCACCTAGTCTCTATTTGATAATATCACAGCATAGGAGGAGTCAACATTATAAATCTTTATCTCTGACTATACAGTGCCACGGAACCAATTTTTAGTGACACCAAGCTAAGAGAAGTGTCATGTGGATGCCGCAACGCTCAACTATTAGCATCACCGCAACACTATAATTCTAACAAGCTAGGATATGATCTTCTAGTGAAGTGACTCTTCAATTCATTAAATATAGGGTCCATGTTAGTAAGACATATAAGAGGAAATTCTTAATCGTTATATTATTAGTTCATTTTATAGGCGCTACGATGCAAGTGTCTAGATTGTCGTGGCGCCAAAGTCCATTGTTATGTTCTTCTATAAATAGTCCATTTATAATTTTAGTCAAGGAGTTCAGTCACCTAGTTAATTTTAGTCTTTATAGTGCTTCTCTATGATTTCCTTCAAAGTGAACTCTAAGAGAATTCAAGGAGCACTAAATCCACTTCATAAGAGAGTTTAGTCAATATTTGAGAAAGCAATTCAATAAGTTCAAGGAGGAGTGTAGAGGAGTTCAATGAACTCATCCATTGAAATAATTTCTTCTGTAATTTATTCTTTTTGTACATTCAATGAAAATGAGTTTATTTTGCTTATTCTCCATGTCTAGCTAAAATTTCTAGTTTTGGATTAATGGTGTAAATGGAATATGGAGTACTAATGAATTCTCTTTATTAATAATTTAATGATATTTTCAATATAATAGGTCTTCATTTAATGTACATAGTAGTCATATATGTAGTTAATATCAACTGTAATGTGGAGCCTAGGAATAGGAAAGCAGACACAACTAGGTATATTGGATTGGTATGATACAAGCATAGGTGCTTGACATATATCAAACTTATAGAGATGAATTATAATGAGAGGGTTTTAACAATATATGTTTTACTTGGTCTTCTATAATATATATATATATATATATATATATATATATATATATATATATATATATATATGGTGATAGACTATGGGAGTTTAGAGTGGTATTAAGGTTAAAAGGTTTAATTTATCTTTTATCTCTTCATGCTCAACTTAGCGGTCAATGATGCATATGCTCTAAATAGTATCAATATAAAAGAGAATCATTATGAAGCATATTATATTTACATTCCATCAATTAAAAATATTTTATCCAAATAGGGTTTCATTAAAAATTTTTAATTGATTTAGAATTAAGTGATTGAATTTTGACAAAAACTTATTTTTATTAAGTAGGATAATTAATATAATAGTATTATACAGTATTAGTATTTGCAAGTAAATAATCTTCCTGGTGGGATTGATACTCTACTCTAACATTATATTACTTGATTCAACACCTAAACTTTTTATATATTGAGTGGGATTTTTATAATTTTTATATTATAGAAAACCTAAGCATTATTTAATGATTGATAGAGACCTAAATAATTTTCATAATTCCTTATGTTACCCTACCATCTCCATCATCTACCTCTAGATAGAGATATTAAATTATGTATTGATGAATTTTCAGGCTTTGCTTCAATATCTAAGGCACTATATAGGATGACATCTGAGAAGATTCATGAATTGAAGGTATATCATCAAGAGTTAATTGATAAAGGATTTGTCCATCCTAGTGTGCCTCTATGGGAAGCACTTATTCTATTTATGGAAAAAAGGATAATATAATACATATGTGTATCAATTACATACAATTATATAAGGACATAATTAAGAATAAGTACACTTTTCCAGGGATAGATAATGTATTCCATTAACTCATAGGATGGATCCTTTATATTTTCCAAGATTGATCTAATGTTAGGTTGTTATTATGTAAAGGTGAGAGAAGCGGATGTAACAAAGATTACTTTTGAACCTGATATAGATATTATGAGTTCTTATTCATGACTTTTTGGGTGACTAATACACCAATAATTTGAATGGATTTTATGAACAAGGTGTTCAATGAATATTTGAATCAGTTCATGGTCATCTTTATGGATAATATTTTGGTTTATTTTGTTTCTAAGGAAGAGCATATGCTCATTTGAGGATTATTTTGGAGATGCTAAGTTAGCATCAAATGTATGTTAAATTCTCCAAATGTGAATTTTCATTGAAGGATCTTTCTTTTTTATGGGATGTGGTGAGGAACACCAATATTTCTACAGATCCATAGAAGGTTTAAGTTATTCTTGGTTGGCTGAGACCTACTATGGCATCTGAGGTATGAAACTTTTTAGGCATGGCAAATACTATAAGAATTTTGTTAAAAGATACTCATATATGTTTTACACCTTTGAAGAGACTGACTCAAAAACCAATGACTTCAATCTAGTTGTCAAATTTTGTGTAGAGTTTTTAGAGATTAAAAATTTGTTAACATCTACTCTAGTTTTGAAGATTATATCTAATACTGAAGAATTTTAGGTGTTTAGTGATGTTTCATTAAAAGGATTAGGATGTGTTCTGATGTAACATGAGAAAGTTATAGCTTATGCTTCTAAGAAATTGAATCCATATGAGAGAAACTATTTAACACATGACTCAAAACTTATTATAATTATATTTTCTTTAAAGATCTAGAGACACTCTCTTTATAGAATTAGATTTGATATTTTTTTAACTGTTAAAGTCTAAAGTATATATTCAATTAGAAGAAATTGAATTTAAGGAAAAGTAGATTGCTTGAGCTGGTTAAAGAATATGATTTTACTATTCATCATTAGCTTGGTAAGACGAATGTTATAAAAGATGCTCTAAGTAGTATGTATTCTTTTCTATATAGCATGTTTCTTATTTCTAATGATTTTAATCAAAAATATGGAAAAGTTAGACTTGGAGGTGTTTTCTCCAAAGGAAAAGGATTATAGTATTCTAGCATCAATGATCATTTAATTATCTTAACAAGAAAGGATTCACAAAACCCAAAAGTTAGATATAAAATATATATAATTGATTCATCAAATCATGTTTGATAAGAAATTTGAATTGCAAGCATATGATTTTGGTGTTATTTTTGCAATTTACGGGTTCCAAGTTCTTAAAATCTGAGATAAAATATTCTATATTATGCTATTTGTTCAATCTATATTATTTATCAAGAAATTGGAAAAGTATATAATGATTTGAAATGTATATTCTCTTACCTCAATTATAGAAAGATGTGATAGATTTTGTTTTAATAAATGAGTCCATTCTGTTATGCTGCGAACATGGATTCAATGACTATAATTTTGTTGATAACAAATATTTTTAGCATTTCTATTTCTTTATTATTACCCTACCTACTAACATTTTAGTTCTACAAGGTCAATTACAAATCAAGCCAGCTCAAGATTGGGTAGATTAGGATTGAGTCAGTATGTACGTGTAATTCATGTGTTTTACCTTTTCTTGAGTCAAATGTAATAACGTGAATCATGTTGTTAAGTAACCCTGCATACACACACTTAGGGGGAAAAACTTTATCTATTTTAGAGTTTTCTATTTTTGATCATATCATCCGAGATGATCCAAAATCATCTTGAATGATCAGTTGAAAATAGAAACCCTAATTAGGGTATCCTGGTTAAGGTAGTCGAATTAAGCAAATTGACTTGGACAATATTAACACCACCTTGAACGATATGCTCAAATCAGAAAGAATCAGCCGCCAACTCTTTTCGGCATGTTATTATTTTTAGACATCATATAGGACATCAACTTAGATGATGCATTATAATTATGCCTAAATTAGTCTAATGATTAAGGAAAGCAATTAAGGTTTGATTGATCAATCATATCATCTAAGATGATCGTAAGATCGACCTTGACGATCAGTTCAAAAAACTTTAGTTTCTTCCTGAATCATTTGGGACGAACAGAACGACGTGCTGGACAATATTTGTTGATTTGAACTAATCATACAAGACAATCCAATAATCGGCCTGGATAATTAGTTATTTCTTTATTATCCAGCATGTAAATTCTGGCTGAGCAGAGCAATGGTCATGACAATACTAGAGGTTTTATACTAATCGTAAAGGATGATGTACTCATCATCTTGGATGATCAGAACAAATAAAATTTCTACTAATCTAGCCCCTCCTAGCTTGTCCTGGCTGAATGAGCTGAAAATAAACTGATCGTACTCGATCGTCCTAGACGATCTTTATTGATTAATTTCAATTTAGGGAAAATTTGAATCTCTTTTATATAAGATCTCTTGATTACTCAAGATGTGATCTTTTGCTATTGTCCTGACCTGAGAGAGCCAAGAGGAGAGCGAGATCTTGAGAGAGAGAGCGAGATCTTGAGGGAGAGAGAGAGAAATGATCTTTTGAGCGGGAGTTTGTGAGGGTTTCACAAAGGTTGCTCCAAGTAAAGATGTGAGTCATATTCTCCAGTCGTCATCCCTGGTTCCTTAGAGGTTTTAGAAAGGTGTACTTCAGCGATTAATCAAAGTTCTCTACCTGCTTCAAGAGGAAGAAAAAGGAGGTCGAGGTTCTTTGCCTTCTTTAGGAGAAAGAGAAAGGAGGTCAGGTTCTCTGCCTCACCGAAGTTTATGGAAAGGAGTTGTGTAAATGCTTCTCTGCCTTGCTGTAGAAATAAAAGTAGAGTCACTGAGTTTAGTGCAATACCGGGAGGAGAGGCTCTGAGGAATGGACGTAGGTCAAGTTAACCGAACTACTATAAAATTTAGTATGTTCTTTTTATTGCATTTTCGTATTTAATTTCTATACTTTATTTTATCTTGGTGATTATTTGGTTTAGATCATGATTTCTATTTGAGAATTTTTAAAACACCAATTCACCCCCCCCCCCCCCCCCCCCCTTCTTGGTTAGCCTCGAGCTAATTCATAAGGGCTTAGCATCCATAATGAACTTTCAAGTGGTATGAGAGCGGGATTCATAAAATCTAATTTTTAAAAACTCTTGAATTTCAATCCATAACTTTGATAATTATAATAATCTGGATAGGGTATTCCATTACACGACCACCATTGTTTGATAATATACCTTTAGATTTCTAGAAAACTCGCATGTCCACATTTTTACAACTAATTGACTATCGCATGTGGATGTTTGTTAAAGAAGGTTATTCACCACCATCACATGAAATCAATAGCATAAAAACTGAACTTTCATTTTTTGAATGGACTTTTGATGATAGGGATTTAACACAACTTAATACAAAATGCTTAAACTATTTTTTGTGCTTTAAAAATAGAAGATTACATGTGTGTCTCAACTTGTGTTACTGGTAAGGAAATATGGGATAGATTATATATCACTTATGAAGGCACAAGCGAAGTTAAATAATCTAGGTTGAACATTTTGCTTCATGACTATAAATTGTTTCTCATGAATCCTAGTGAATCGATATCTGGCATGTATATTAGGTTTACTCAAGTTGTCACCTCACTGCATGCCTTAGGAAGAGATCTAACTCCTATAAATAATTTAACAAAATATTGAGATGCTTTCCTTCTTCCTTTGATGCTAAGATTACTGTAATTACAAAATCTAAGGATTTCAATACTTATTCTATTGATAACTTACTTGGATCACATATTACTTACAAGAAAGGAGTGAACCAAAGACAGCTTGATGCAGGTGAGAAAAGAAGGAGAAAATTATGGCACTGAAGGCAAACAAAATGGATATTAATTCTTCTGGGTCTGAAAGTGATGATGTTTCCTTAATCACTAGGCAATTCAAGAGCTTTCTAAGGAAGAAACAAAAGCACCATTAGAAATGGAATAAAGGTAAGGGTAGCAAAAATTTTAAAAGTTATTTTGATATGGTTTGTTTTGAATGCAGGAAGCCTTGACATGTGAAAGTTGATTGTCTTACACATAAGGCTCACCCAAGCAAGGAGAAGGGTGAGGAGAAACCCAAGTTAAGAAGGATAAGAAGCAGTTTCAAAAGGCGTTCTGGGCAGATTATGCATCTAACTTCTCTGAGACTGAAACTGAGGAGGAGATAATAAACTTGTGTTTGATGGCAGACAATCTTCTTGGTCAGTCTAACCAAGAAGAAGTATGTGAACTAACCTATAATCAATTACATGAAGTTTTTAAGAAAATTCATGCATCATATAGGAAACTTAAGAAATTGCAATATAGTCTAAAATTGGAATTTTTAAATTTACAAAAAGAATATGAAGTGTTTTTTAAAGATCACTCTACACTAGATAGCAATAACATGTCATTACTTGATGTGTTTGATGCATTAAATAAGAAGCATATTGAATTATCTGATGCATATGATTCCTTGAAGCATCGCATATTGAGTTAGAAAAAGACTTTAAGAAATTAGAGGAACTTGTCTGGGAAATAGATAATAATGAACATCAGCTAAAAGTGGAAGTGGCAGCTTATGAATATGAAAATAAAGCATTGAAAGAAAAAATTATAACATTTGAAAAAGATAACCATCATTACATGCATCACACAACTTTAAGAAAAGACATCGTCACCTGAGTAAATTAGTAAATCCTTTTCCAGGTGTTAGAAGTTTTTCATGTGGCATGCTAGGACATATTTCACACACTTACACTATTTACCGTAGTACAAATTGGGTGTGAAGACTCAAATTGCATGATTCATAGCATAACACATATGTATTGTATTCTTCTTTCCATAAGAAGGGACCCAAACTTATTTAGGTTCCTAAATCTAACATTTGATGATTTTGTAGGTGTGCTCTCACTAAAAAACTCATGAAAGCATGTGGTACCTTGACAACGAATGGTCACGACACATGACTAGAGATGTCAATTAATTCATCTCGCTGGAGGCAAGGTCACTCTTGGAGATAACACCACCAGGAAAGTAGTGGGTGCAGATATAATCGAAAACTCCAAGGACCTTATGATTGAAAATGTTTTGCTTGTAGATGGGTTGAAACACAACTTACTCAGTATCATTCGCTATATGATAAGGGCTTTATCATAAAACTTTTTACAAATACATGTATCATTAGCTTGAATAACAACACTATTTTGCAGCAAAAAATGATTAACAATGTTTATATGCTTGATTTAAATAATATTGAATGTGCTGCATCTTTCTGTTTAAAAATTATTTTTGATGAGACTTGGTTGTGGTACAAGAGGTTATGTCATATCAGCATGAAAACACTTAGAAAAGTGACCCAAATAGACCTAATTAGAGGTGTCCCCAAGCTTAAACTCAATAAGGACCACCTGTGTGATGCCCGTCAACTAGGTAAGCACGTCCAATCATCTTTTCATTCCATTAAGGATATTAGCACCTCTAAACTTTTAGAAGTCCTTCACATGGATTTGTTTGAACCCATTAGCACTACTATAATAGGAGGAAAAATCTATGGATTTATAATTGTTAATTACAACTCAAGGTTCACTTGGATTAGCTTTTTGTCACATAAGAGTGAGTCTTTTGATGAGTTTAGATCCTTCTTCACTTGGATTTAGAAAAACTAGGTTGTGAGATCTTGACCATTCATAGTGACCATGGTGGAGAGCTTAAAAATGTGAGATTTAGAGACTTCTGTGAGGATCAAGGGATTAGTTACAACTTCTCAGCACTTAGGACACAATAGCAGAATGGGGTAGCTGAAAGGAAGAACATGACCTTAATTGAAGCCACTAGATTCATGCTTACTGAGTATTCACTTCCAAAATACTTCTAGGCTGAAGTAGTAAACACAATTTGTTATATTTTGAATAGGGTAAATATTAGATACAAACTGAATAAGACACCCTATGAGATCATTAAGGGTAGGACACCCAACCTTTCCCACCTCCATGTCTTTGGCTGTAAGGTTTTCATTTTTAATAATGGGATGTCACTCTTAGGAAAATTTGACCCAAAATCTGATGGAGTGTTCTTAGGGTATTCAAGTATGGGGAAATCCTTTAGGGTGTTTAACAAGAGAACTTTGGTGGTGGAAAAAAATAACTCATGTACTATTTGATGAATATAATCCTAAGAAGTCTAGAGTTAAGGAAGAAGATGAAGTTGGAGAGATTACCCAAGGAGTAGAAAATCTGGAGAAAAGGGTAGAGCCTCAAAACACTGATGGAGTAGGTGAGATTACCCATGGAGTAGAAAATGTAAATCTGGAGGAAAGGGTAGAACCTAGATACACTTTTCCTAGAGATTAAAGATACTCTTTGAGTCATCCTAAAGAACTAATCTTAGGAAACCCTTTTGATGGTGTTAGAACTAGGCATGGACTTAGGAAGGAAGTGAACCACTTAACCTTTATCTTAATGAATGAACCCACCAACATCAATCAAGCCCTTACAAATAAATTCTGGATCTTAGCTATGCAAGAAGAACTTAATTAATTTGTGAGGAATGATATTTGGGAGTTAAAAGAAAGACATAAGAATCAAAGTATAGAGGAAACCAAATGGGTTTTTAAGAATAAAATGAATGATTCTGGTGTGGTGGTTAGGAATAAGGCGAGATTGGTTGCTAAGGGGTACAACCAAATAGAAGGAATTGATTTTGAAAAGACCTTTTCCCTAGTACAACCAAATAGAAGGAATTGATTTTGAAAAGACTTTTTCCCTTGTAGCTAGATTGGAAGTAATTAGAGTGCTACTAGTCTTTGCCTGTTATAAGGGATTTAAACTTTTCCAATTGAACATTAAGAGTACCTTTTTAAATGACATAATAAAAGAGGATGTATTTGTAGAGCAACCCCCAGGTTTTGAGTGTTTCCAATTTCTAAATCATGTTTACAAATTAAAAAAGGTCTTATATGGATTAAAACAGGCACTCATAGCAAGGTATGAGAGGCTTAGCACATTCTTACTAGAGAGGGAGTTTGTTAAGGGGAGCGTAGAAACTAACTTATTTTTTAGGAAAGTAGGGGCTGAGTTACTCATTTCTTATATCTATGTTGATGATATACTTTTTGGATCTTCTGATAAAAATTTATGTGATATTTTTTCTAAAATAATTAGTAAGGAATTTGAGATGAGTATGATGGGAGAGTTGTTCTGCTTTTTAGGGTTTAGCATAAGACAATTAGATGATGGAACCTTTCTAAATCAAATAAAGAACATTAAAGATATCTTGAAGAAAAATGAAATGGATAAAGTCAAGCTAATAAATACTTCCATAATAAGCTATAATGTTTAGTTGGATAAGGACTCAAATGAAAAATATGTTGATCAAAAGAAGTACAGAGGAATGAATGGATCACTAATTTACTTGACTGCTAGTCAACCTGATATAATGTTTAGTGTTTATCTCTGTGTTAGATTTCAAGCTGATTCTAAAGAATCTCATCTAACTATAGTTAAGAGAATCCTTAGATATCTCTTAGTACCTAAACCTTAGGAATATGGTATCCTAGGCACAACACTTCTTTTGAGATTATTAGATATTCTGATTTTAATTTTGTAAGGTGTAGGGTGATTAGAAAGAGCAATTCTGGAACTTGTCAATTCATAAGAAATCCTTTAGTTTTCGAGTCCAGTAGAAAACAAAACTCTATTGCACTTTTCACACCTAAAGCTACTCACATTGCCTTAGGAAGTAGTGTGGCCCAAGCCTTTGGTTGAAGTAATAAATTCTGGATTTAGGATTACCTGTAGACACAATTTCAATCCTATGTGACAACACTAGTGTCATCTATATCTCTAAGAATTCTATCTAACATTCAAGGACCAAACATATTGACATAAAACATCACTTTATTAGGGACCATGTTATCAAAGGAGATTTTGAGCTACACCATGTGGCAACTAAGAATCAACTGGCTGACATCTTTACTAAACAACTGGCCTTTGACACATTCAACATCTCAAGGACTATATTTAGTTGTGATTGACAAAAATGCATGAATTCGATGCTTACTAAATGTTTTCTAATATGTTATTTATTTTTGTTTTCTGTTACTTCTTTTTCTTCTGACTTTTCTTTTGTTTTTAGTTTTAATTGTTGATTTTATTTGCTATTATTTTTCATGTTTTCAATTCTAATGTTTTAGTTTTCTCTTTCTTTCAGTTTTTCTTTTGGTCACTACTGAAATGATATTTTATGCATTGTTTTTATTTTTGAAAATTTGTAGTCAATGTTTGACATCACTAAATTAGTTAAAAGGAGAAACACCGTTGATTGCTTCCCTTCCTCTAACTTCTTTTTGCGGTGTAATTTTTTTAATAAAAGTCTATCTCAAATTAATAGCTCGACTTTGTGATTAAGATCTTTTCTATCTTGTTATAATAATATATATAAAAATAATGTTCAAAGTAATTACATCACTTTTAGGTTTTCATAATCTTATTCGTTGCATTTATCATATGAATTAAATTCTACTTTCTGGTTTACTCTTCCTTAAATTAGATAGTAAGTTTTTTTTCTCTAATATCTGGAAGATATTCTCACAACTTAGAGTATTTAAAAGTTTTGAAAAGGGATCTAGCTTACAAAAAATGACAACATACATAAAATTAGCCAAAAAAATAAAAAGATGTGCAATGATCGCCAAAAAATTAAAAGATACACAAAGTGCATCAAAAATTAAAAGATGCGCAAAGTGCACTAACCAATTGACAAGAGGCACAAAATGAGTTCACAAGAAAGTAAGCTTCCTTCTCTTTCAAACCTTTAAATCTTAGAAGAATTCATGTGTCACTTGATATTTTTAAAAACTTGATTTTGAAATACATGATTATTACTAATTACTTTGGTATATTATTCTATAAGATTTTTTTTGGAATGAAGTTTTAAATGGATCACTTTTTCTTATCCAATTACATTTCTAAGTTAGATTTTTGTTTTCAAAAGATGGTTTGCCCTATAAGAATTCTGAGCAAGGGTTAACAAGATAAGTTGTTCTACCCTTTTTTGAATTTTGACAATGTTAACTCATTTTCTTACAAATTTTTAATTCATTCACATAAAAAAATTTATTATATTCATGCTTTGATAAAAAAAAAGGGTGTTTTTCATTTTTTTTGTCATTTTTGTAGCCTTTTTGTTGATTTATTTCTTATTTTTTACTGGTCTTTTGAGTTGTCGGGCCTTCTCTGACCACCTCCTTCTGATGATTAGGGCCCATCAGACTTATAGATTATTTTTCTTATGATTATTTATGTGATGTTGTTTATTTCTATTTTGTATTTTCTGTTCTATTTTGTTTTCTGTTTCATCCTTCTTTTTGTGATGACAAAAGGGGGAGTAGTAGTAGTGATAGTATGTTTGTGTTATTTCATTATTTTGTTACTATTATTTAGTGTTTGTACCATCTGCTTGATTTTAGTAAAGTTTGAATTACTTGGTTCACACTGTTTTCCTTTATGTTATGTTTCAATTAACTGCTTAAGTTGAATTTCTTACCAAATGTTTGCCATCATCAAAAGGGGGAGATTATTGCGAATATGGTTTCAATAATTATAATTTTGATGATAGAAAATATTTCTAACTTTTATGTTTATCTATTATTTCCCTTCCTATTAATGTTTTAGGTCCGCAAGGTCAATTGTAAATTAAGCCAGCTCAAGATTGATTAGATTAGGACTGAGTCAGTTTGTACGTGTAATTCATGTGTTTTACCTTTTTTGAGTCAAATGTAATAATGTGAATCCTATTGTTAAGTGACCTTGCACACACACACACTCAGGGAAAAAAATTATATCTATTTTAGAGTTTTTTATTTTTGATCATATCATCTAAAACAATCCAAAATTGTCATAGATGATCAATTAAAAATAAAAACCCTAATTATGGCATCCTGATTAAGGCAACTGAATTAAACAAATTGTCCTGAACGATATTAACATCATCCTGAACGATATGCTCAAATTAGAAAGAATTACCCGCCAATGCTTTTAGTCATGTTATTATTTTTAGACATTGTATAAGATATCTTCATTGACGATGCATTACAATTATTCCTAAATTAGTCTGATTATTAAGAAAAATATCTAAGGTTTGATTGATCGATCATATCATCCTAGATGATCAGTTAAAAAAACCTTAGTTTCTTCCTAAATCGTCCGAGATGAACAGAATGATGTGTTGGACGATATTTGTTTATTTGAACTAATTGTATAGGATGATCCAATAATCAGTCTGGACGATTAGTTACTTTTTCATCATCGAACATATAAAGTTTGGCTGAGCAGAGCAATGGTCTGGATAATACTTGAGGTTTCATACTAATCATACAGGATGATGTACTCATCATCTTGGATGAACTGAACAAATAAATCTTCTACTCATCCAGCCCCTCCTAGGTCATCCTGTCTGAATGAGTTGAAAATGAACTGATCATACAGGAAGATCTATCGATCATCCTGAATGATTTTTTTTAGAGGAAATCCACTGAGGGGCCTATGCATTGATTAGAAAATAGATTACAAGGTCCTTAGAGAGCCCTCAAGCTCACTATTGCTCGAAAGAGCTACAAAATAAAAGCCAAAAAAACTACGAGCTCGATGTCTCTACTAACAAGCATTATAAAATACCTTAGGAACATGCTATGGCACTCAAGATCAAGCACCCAAAAAAGAATAGAACAGCAAAAAATAGTCACCAAAATCTGCTTCTCTTTGATGTTTTGATCATTATGCTCACCTGTGAAAAAGGGCACCTGCAGAATAAAATAATGCACCACAAGGCTATAGCCAAAATAAAAATAAATAGGATTATACTTCCTGCTCTTATACTAATCCTGACTACGAAACAACCAGTAGCATAAATTCCCAATCAAACCTCCACAATGATATAAGAACAAAGCATTATAGATCAACACAAGGGAAGCAAACCCATGGTTTAGAATAGCAAAAAACCCAGACAGATTTATGGAAATCCAGGAAAACATAATAAGCACACTGTCCTCCAAACCCAAGGAAAAATAAGCAAGGCACCATAATACAACAACCGCAACCGCTAAACAATACAAGGCCACCAAGAGCTTAATCCTGAGAAATAATAGAGGCACTAAATAGATACAAAGATAAGGAATCAAGGACTGCCACTACAGTAAAAAATAATAATTCTCCAATCGTCCTGTACGATCTTTGTCAATTAATTGTAACTTGGGGCAAATTCGAAGCCCTTCTATATAAGATCTCTTATTTACTCAAGATGAGATCTTTTGCTACTATCCTAACCCGAGAGAGCCAAGAGGAGAGTATGGGAGAGAGAGAGAGAGAGAGAGGATCTTGTGAGGGAGAGTTTGTGAGGGTTTCACAAAGGTTGCTCTAAGAAAGAATCCGAGTCATCTTCTCCAGTCATCATCCCTTATTCCTTAGAGTAACTAGAGAGGTCTACTTCAAAAATTAATCAAGGTTCCCTACCTATTTCAGGAGGAAGAAAAATGAGGTTGAGGTTCTTTACCTGCTTTAGGAGGAAGTAAAAGGAGGTCAGGTTCTCTGCCTCACCCAAGTCGGTGGAAAGGAGTTGTGTAAAGGCTTCTCCGTCTTATTATGGGAGCAGAAGGAGAGTCACTGAGTTTAGTGAAATACCCAAAAGGGAGGCTTTGGGGAGTGGACGTAGGTCAAGTTGACAGAACCTCTATAAAATTTAGTTTGTTCTTTCTTATTGCATTTCCGTATTTAATTTCCGCACTTTATTTTATATGGGTGATTATTTGGTTTATATCGTGATTTCTGTTTGAGAGTTTTTAAAAACACCAATTCACCCCCCCCCCCCTCTTGGTTAGTCTCGGACTAGTTCATAAGGGCTTAACATCCCTAATGAACTTTCAAGTTATTCAAGGTAGAACATCAATAACCATAGGGTTTTCTATAATTATTGTATATTCTAAAGTAGAAATGGGAAGAAGTATTAATGGATTTGGTTATGGGATTTCCCAAGTTAGGATAAGGGTATAATATCATCTGGGTTATGGTAGACTGTCTAACAAAGTTTGCTCATTTTATTCTGATATAATAGTTTAATTTAAAGAATATATTGGCATATGTATATGTGCAAGAAATTATATAATTACATAGGATATCAAAAGTTACAATTTCTGATAGAGATGATAAATTTATCTCTAGGCTATGGAGAAGCATACAACAAAGTCTAGGCACTAAATTGCATTTTAATAAGATTTCTCACTATAGATTAAGAAATAGTTCAAGAGGACTATTTAGGTATTGGAAGATCTCTTGAGCTTATGTTTTGTGGATTTTAGTAGTAGCTGGAGAGATATTATTCCTCTGATCAAATTTTCCTATAATAATAGCTTTTAGTTAAATAGGTATGGTTCCATATAAAGCTTTATAAAATGGGAATTACAAAACCCCACTATCTTTGATAGAGGTGGGTAAACAAAAGTCTGATTAGGTCAGATTTGGTTAATAATACAACTAAAAAGGTTCATTTAATTAGGGATAGATGGAAAGTTATACAAAAAAGATAAAAAAACATATTATGATGTTAAGCATTAGGTTATGGAATTTTAGATCGGATATTTTGTATACATGAGAATTAAGCTAATATAAGGCATCAACAAGTTTCAGAAAGAAGAAAATTTGAGTCCAAGGTTTATTGGACTGATTAAAATAATTGAAAGGATTGGAAAAGCTTCCTATATATTATAGTTTCCAACTCATATATCTGATATGCATAATATATTCCATATATTGCTTTTAAGGACATGGGTATTAGATTCTGGAAATCAAATATCTACAAAAGAAGATAAGGTACATCCGAATCTAAGTAATAGAGAGGAACCGAGAGGATTCTAGCTTATGTTGCTAGAATGTTAAGAAATAAATAGATTATAATAATCAAGGTTTAATAGAGGAACATATAAGAAAGATAGGCTAATTTGGAGAAAGAATCTAAAATGAAGTAGCTCTATCCAAGGTTATTCTAGTGATATGAGTTTTGAATTATCAAGGATGATATTTTTTTGAGGAGAGAATTATAATTCCTCCTAAATCATTATAAAGTTCTACATGTTTTAATCCTATTTGATCTAAGATAATCGATAAAATTTTCATATTGAATCCTTCTACGTTTGTCTGAGAATATTTTGTATGCTTGTGAAAATCAACATGCCTTTTGATGTTAATTCTAGGGGATTTATTTACTTGTTTAAAAAAAAAATTTCTCCTGGGGCATTGCTGCATTGAGCTCTATATATTTTGGCCAAATTAATTCTAGGCTTTAGCACATATGGCAATGTAGTGCAGGCTCTCCCAGAGTCCTACAACATACAAGGTTAGGCTTTGCAACACTAGGTATGAAATTTTAATTTTAATATAATTTTTTAATAAAATAAAAACCATTTCATCCCTTAGAGGTAATCGGCTAGTGATAGAGAGATAGAGAGAATTTATAGAGAGAGAAAGTAAGTTTTGGGCAACTTCATTCTATTTTTTTTTACAACCAAATTTTGAAAAATTGTCTGGTATGATGTAGGCCGTATTTTTCCAGTCGCAATTTTAAAAAATAAAGAAATTTCTTTTTTTTTCTCTCATTTAACTTGTTTTTTGTTGTCTTAGAATGAGGATAAATTTACACTTACAAAGCTTTTACCTTATAACTTTCTTTATGTTATAGAAACAGTGATTCTAAACATTTAGGTATTTATTTAAAAATTTAAAATTGGGGATTTTGGAAAGTGTGTTATTTTAATTATCTAGAAAATAACACTAACCAAAAAATAATAATATTCTAGTATAATTAAAGTTTTAAAAGAATGCTCTGAATAATCTTTCGTAATTTGATTATGTTATGAAATAGTACATTTTTGTTTAGTAGTATATCTTGTTACCTACCATTAAAGCATTCATTTAAATTCTAAGGAAATCTAGTATGTATAAGGGAAATTCTATTATGGTTCTAACATAACATGAAGTTTTGTTATGGACCTACATGCACATTATGTTCTATTGTTAAAAGCACATTATAGTGTTATATGCACATTTTGTTATGGTGTTGTGCATTGGGAGTCATAACGTACATTTTCTATATGCTAGCATGGGAGTCATAAGGGCTATAATTCTCTAAATTATATTCTTATGAGAGGTATAAGGGCCTAAATAAATCTATTTTTTTCTCTAATATATGAAGTATTTATTTATTTACATTCTTATATTTTTATTTAAGTTTATGGTAACTTTGAGAACTACTCTATTTTATATAGTGAATGTTAGGAACTTCTTTAAAACTCATCTTAATGCTAAATAAAAGAATTATTTAGAAATCTAGATTGGTAAGTGTGACTTACTAAGTAATGTTGGTTCACATTTTTTCTATATTCTAATTTAGGGTCTCATGATGGAAAGAGCCTGCTGAGTAGATGAGTTTATATAGGTATTTCTCCTTTAATTTTTATATATTTATGGCTACTTATTTAAATTTCTATGTTTTATAATCCAGTCTATAATGATGCACTGTAGTGTAATTATGATATATATATATATATATATATATATATATATATATATATATATATATATATATATATATATATAAACTCATTTAGTACTCTTATAAGCAATCCAATGCTTCATATAGATCACTAATTGCTACATCACTCAATCATCAGGCACCCCTTCATAACTGGATCTGATATCACACAGGTTATACCATGTTTGATTGTGGCAAGATTGAACCTAAGACCTAGTTAGAGAAATATTAAAATAAAACTTCTAATTTATATATAGCACAGAGCCACTATTGAATGTAATATAAAGTGAAAGACTATTGAATCTCAACATAATTTTCCTAAATATCATCAAAAATATATATAATCTAAAAGTTATTTTTAACAATGCATGGCAATAGAGAGCACAATTAAAATAAAAGCTAATCCTATAAAAATCAAAACTAACCAAAGCATACCTACAACATAGATCGAAGCATGATATCCAAATTACTCAGCTCGCTCCTTACACTTCCCCATACCATAAAACAAAAGCAAAAGTAGGAATGAGCTAATATGGCTAAGTCGGTTATCGTAGCTTAAATAGAAATCAATAATCAAAATCAAAAGAACTGAGAACATTGTGCTGAATCATATACATAAATTAAATAAATACTAAAATAAATTGAATTATAAGTAAATACTTCATAACAGAATCCCACCTTAGTAGCCATTGGCTCTGGCATAACAACACTTAGGTAACACAATCTCACTAGTATAATAGAATCCCGCCTAGATCACTGACTAATGCCAGCATAATAGAATCCTCCCCTCAGTCACCCACCGGCACCAGCGTAATAATATTCCACCTCTGTCGTCCACTGGCACCGGCATAATAAAATCTCATCTCAGTTGCCCCCTGGCAGTAGCATCACATAACAACACCTCACAACATAATTTTCAATGCATTGCATTAATTAAAGCATAATTCAACTAAATTCAAAAACTTGTAAAATGTGTCAATATAGATAACAAAAATACTAGTGAGTAGAAATTCACAATTTTCAAACACAACCAAATTACAATAACTTTTTAAAACATCATTCTTAAGCTTTACTTGAACTGAGACATTATTTTTAGAAGTCAAAATAATTTTTTAAACAGGCAAAGATCGTTGCATTTCAAAATCACTGAGAAAAAATATAATAACTCGTATTTTTACTTTACTAATTTTTTCTAGAGTTATTATAATTCCACATCACAATATATCTTCACCATAGTATTTTGACTATGGTATTTTACTTTCATGAATTTTTTTCATAACTTTAGGGTAGCAGTGAAAATCCTTAAGAAATTGACACATATCAGTACATTTTGCAAACCAATTTCATCGATATTTTTTAAATAAAAGAATTTCTTTTAATAATATTTTATAATAGTTTTTGACGTCCAAAAATAATTAATTTAAATTTAATACTAAAGAATTAATTAAATTAAATATTATACAATTAGTTTATTATTATTTATTTAACAATTTTTTAAAGTATTAATGAACCTTATTTCCCTTAACATATTGGCTAACATAACTTGATTTGAGATATTAAGAGAGAAAAGGGAGGAGAGAGAAAGAAAGTCTTGGATTTAAAGGCTGCATAGAATTTTTTGTCCATCGACACTATTGAAATATTTACTCATTTTGCTATAAGAAACCTTTACCCTCTTTCGGATTTCAAATATTTTATGTTTTTAATATTTTTCTAATCAAATTTGTGTTTGTGTTACCGAAAAATATGAATAACTTTATATTGGAAAAAATTTTGCCGCGCTATTTTTTATATATTATAAAGATTAAGATTATGTATATTTTGAGTATTTATTTAAGATTTTTTACTATGTGATTTTGAAAATACAAGGATTTTAACAACCCAAAAATTTATTTTGACCTCTAAAAATAGTGGTATAATATAATAAAAGCCTTAAAATATAATTTTACATAATCCCTGGTAATTTAGTCATTTTTTAAAAATATATATTTTTGCATAATATGATTTTTTATTGTCTATAGTTATGACATTTTAACATCTTCTTAATTAAGCTTAGTTATGCATTATTTATTGTAATGCATTGAAAGTGGATGCGGATATGTAATTGAGTAATAGTTGGTCGCTATTACTATTATAGTATTATGATAATAATGTGTGTGTATCAAACAAATAAGTAAAGACTAATTGACTTATTGGTTTGAGACTGATTGACCTATATAAGATGACGGGCTGATAGGCTATCCTTTAAATTAAATGATTTGGTGTTATCCTCTACTAATACACATGATATACTGATTGGGAGTAATTATAAGGAGATTATTATTGTGTCAAGGGACAAAGAGTGATGACTTTATTTACTGATCCAACGATTTACTAACATTGAAAATACCACGATAGTCAAAACTTCTTACTTGTTTATTGTGACTACTATAATGCATATTTTGATGGATTATTTTTACTATTGTACGGATTTATTAATACTATATGGATTATTGTTATTCCAACATTCTACTATTTTTTCTACTAGATTATTATTATTACCAATCTAGATTCTGATACTATTTGATAATATTGATTAAATGTACTTATACTAAGCATGTAATATATTGAGCAGGTGTTATAGGAGGCCTATATATCATGTGTACAATCTTAGATGATTTTATTACAATTATTTGATTATAATAATCTTTACTAATATTTTGATTTGATGTTTTGTTCTATTATAGAGACATGATTAATTTTTAGATTGGACACTTGTACTTGGTTACTACTTTACTAGCTATTATACCATAGTATTTTACTTCTTACATATTATACTACTACTACATTTGAGTTTACTATTCTTGTACTTATTCAATAATCATATGACTGCTACTATTATGATTTAATATTTAACATGAATATTACTCTTTTGTCATGATTTGAATTCAGTTATAAATTTTGGTAACCTGCTAGGCTTTTTAAGCTCATTATTTATGGTTAAATGATTTCAGTTTAGAGCAATGCAGCAGAAGTGTAAGGCTATCTTAGATTATTCAGGTTCTATTTCTTTTTATTTTTCTTTTGTACTTAAGACAGAATAGTTATGATATGATTGTATAGATCATGAGTAGTTTATATGATTTTGGAATTAAATATAGATGTGTACATTAATATTTTGAATTATAGAATCTATTTTGCTATTTAATCTTTCTTGATTATATTAGATAGTTATGGTGTTGTTTACTAAAAGATAAAATAATTCTTCTAATTTAAATTATAGAGCATTATAATTGGTATTAGAGCATAATTATTAAAAGAATTGATTCTTACCAAAGCTGTAAGAATCGATTGAGAGTTAGGTAGAATGGGTAGTTTTAGGTGAATTATTTGCATACATAATTGAATGACATGTGATAAAATGAACTGCATGACTGTGTGACTTTTGATGAGTTTTAAGTTAAATTTAATTTGATTGTATGAATTTAGTTTATCTCGATTTTATGCCTAAATCCTAAAAAAAATGTCAGTGATGATATTTCTTAAGGTGGATAGATTGTAAGAGCTCGTATTTTGAC
This sequence comes from Dendrobium nobile, assembly GCA_022539455.1. Lineage (NCBI taxonomy): Eukaryota > Viridiplantae > Streptophyta > Magnoliopsida > Asparagales > Orchidaceae > Dendrobium > Dendrobium nobile. The sequence continues at coordinate 31,936,569 of CM039723.1, read as the reverse complement.
TTAACCAATTTTTATGAAGTCGTTAGAACACCAAATCATAATCCATCTTTGCCATAGTATTTTGATTGTGATATTTTACTTACATGAACTTTTTCATAATTTTAGGGAAACTGTGAAAATCCTTAAGAAATTTGCATCTATCGATACAAATAAAGATTTTGGAATTGTCAGGTGTCCATTTTACAAACTAATTTTATCAATATTTTAAAATAAAATGATTTATTTTAAGAATATTTTTCTATAATTTTTAAAGTCCAAAAATGATTTATTTGAATTTTATATTAAAGAATTAAAAAAATTAAATATTATGTTATTATTATATTATTATTTATTTAAACATATCTTAAGGCGTTACTGAACCTTATTTCCCTTGACATTTCAGCTAATAAAACTTGATTTTAGATATTAAAAGATAAAAGAGAGGAGAGAGAAAAGAATGACTTGAATTTGGAGGCTGCGGAGCGAATTTTGTCCGCCAACACTATTAAAAGATTTACTTTTCTTGTTGTAAGGAATCTTTACCATATTTTTTATTTCAAAGATTTTGTGTTTTTAATATTTTTTTAATCAAATTTGTATTTCTGTTATAAAAAAATATGAATAACTTTTATTAAATTTCACCACGTAAATTTTTATATATTATAGAGAATGAGATTAAATATATTTTGAGTATTTATTTGAGATTTTTCACTAGGTAATTTTGAAAATACATCGATTTTTATCTACCCATAAATTTATTTTGACCTTTAAAAATAATAGTGTAGTATAATAGAAGTCTTAAAATATCATTTTACATAATCCCTGATAATTTGATAATTTTCTAAATATATATATTTTTTCTTAATAAGAATTTTTATTAGTTATCATTATGATATTTTGCAAACTACTTAATTAAGCTCAATTATGCATTATTTGTTATAATAGATTGAAAATGGATTTGGATATGTGGCTGAGTAATAGTTGATCGCTATTACTATTATAGTAATATGATAATAATGTGTGTGTGTGAAATAAATAAGTAAAGACTTGTTGGCCCATTAGTTGGAGACTGATTGACCTTTATAGGATGGTTGACCAATGGGTTTTCCTTTAAATAAAGTTGTTTAGTTTTATCCACTACTAATTTATATGATACACTAGTTGTGAGTTATATAAGGAGATTACTATTGTGTCGACGGGTAAAGAGTGACGATTTTATTTACTGAGAAATTGATTTACTATTTCCTTTAAATAAAGTGGTTTAGTTTTATCCACTACTAATTTATATGATACACTAGTTATAAAGAGATTATTATTGTGTCGACTAGTAAAGAGTGACGACTTTATTTACTAAGCAAACGATTTACTAACACCAATACTAACACTATTTCTGCTATCGTGATAACCATGACTTCTTACTTTTTTAGTGTGGCTAATAAAATACATGTTTTGAGATATTATTCTTATTATTGTACAAATTTATTGTTATTATATTATTTTACTATTTCTACCACTAGATTATTATTATTACCAAGATGAATATCGATACTATTTGATAATATTGATTCAATGTACTTATACTAAGCATATGATATACTGAGCACGTGATATAGGAGGTCTGGATAGCATATTTACATTTTTAAATGATTTTACTGTATTGATTTGATTTTGATAGTCTTTATCTATATTTTGATTTGTTGTTTTATCTTATTACAAAGACATGATTGACTTTTACATTTGATACTTGTACTGAGTTACTACTTTACTAGCTATTATACCGTAGTATTTTAATGCTTATAGATTCTATTGTTATTGTATTTGTGTTTTAATATTCTTGCACTTATTTAATGATTATATGACTGTTACTATTATGATTTGATCTTTAACTTACATATTAATCTTTTATCTTACTCTGAATTCATTTATAGGTTTTGGTGACCATCTGGGCTTTTTAAGCTCATTATATATGATTAAAAAATTTTAGATCAGAGTAGAGGAGTAGGAGTGTGAGAGTGGTAAGGATTCTTCAGGTTTTATTTCTTTTTATTTTTATTTTATACTCAAGATAGAATATTTATGATATGATTATATAGATCCTAAATTATGTATATAATTTATTTTATGAATAATTTTTTGTAATTTTTTAAATCCAAAAATAATTTATTTAATTTTTATACTAAAAATTAATTAAATTAAATATTATATTATTATATTATTATATTATTATATTATTATATTATTTATTTAGAAATATCTTAAGGCATTATTGAATCTTATTTCCCTTAACATTTTGGCTAACATAACTTGATTTGAGATATTATGAGAGAAAAGTGAGGAAAGAGGAAATAAAGTCTTGGATTTGGAGGTTGTAGAGCAAATTTCATCCGTCGATGCTATTTGATTATTTACTCGTCTCGTTCTAAGGAACCTTTACCTTAATTCTAATTTTAAAGATTTATTTTTTTATTTTTTTTATCAAATTTGTATTTTCATTACTAAAAAATATGAATAACTTTTTATTGACAAAACTTTCACTATGTAACTTTTTATATGTTATATAGATTGATGAGATTATGCACATTTTGAATATTTATTTGAGATTGTTTATCTAGTGATTTTAAAAATATAGCAATTTTTATCTGCCCAAAAATTTATTTTGACATCTAAAAATAACTATGTAGTACAATAAAAGTCTTAAAATATCTTTTTACATAATCCATAGTAATCTAGTAATTTTTTTTAATTGTACTTTTTTGCTTAATAGGATTATTTGTTGTCAACCATTATGACATTTTGGTATCTTCTTAATTAAGTTCAATTATGCATTATTTGTTGCAATACATTGAAAATTAATATTGATATGTGCTTGAGTAATAACAGTCTGTTATTACTGTTATAGTATAATGATAATAATATACATGTGTGAAACATACAAGTAAAAAATGGTTGACCCATTGGTTGGAGATTGATTAAACTATATAGGATAGTGGGCCGATGGGTTTTTCTTTAAATAAAGTGGTTTGGTGTTATCATCCACTAATTTGTGTGATACATTGGTTGAGAGTTATAAGGAGATTATTATTGTGCCGATTGACAAAGAGTGATGACACTATTTACTGAGTCATCTATTTATTAACACTAATATTAACACTGAAAAATTTCGTGATAGCCAAAACTTCTTACTTATTTAGTGTGACTACTAAAATGCATATTTTGAGGCATTGTTTTATTATTATATGGATTTATTAGTATTGCATGAATTTATTGTTATTGTATTATTCTACTATTACTGCCACTAGATTGTTATTATTACTAATCTGGATACCGATATTATTTGATAATATTGATTCAATGTACTTATACTAAGCATATGAAATACTAAGCATATAATATAGGAGGCCTATATAGCATGTATACATTCTTATATAATTTTAATGCATTGATTTGATTTTGACAGTCTTTACTGATTTTTTAATTTGATATTTTATTCTATTACAGAGACACGATTGATTTTTAGATTTGACACTTGTATTAGGTTACTATTTTACTAGCTGTTGCACCATAGTATTTTACTGCTTACTGATTCTACTGTTACTGCATTTGAGTTTTACTATTTTTGCACTTATTCAATGATCATATGATTGCTACTACTATGATTTGATCTTTAACATGCATATTACTCTTTTTAGCTTGCTTTGAATTCAGTTATAGATTTTGGTGACTTGGTGGGCTTTTTAAGCTCATTATATATGATTAAATGATTTCAAGTCAGAGTAGGGGAGTAGGAGTGTCAGGCTGGTCAGGATTATTCAAGTTCTGCTTCTTTTTATTTTTAATTTTTGTACTCAGGGTAGAATAGTTATGATATGATTGTATAAATCCTTAATAGTGTATAAGATTTTAGGATTGAATATAGATGTGTATATTGATGTTTAAAATTATAGAATCTATTTTGTTTTTTAATATTGATAGATCATATTAGATAGCTATGGTATTATTTACTAAAAGATAAGAATAATTCTTCTGATTTAGATTATAGGTCATTACAGAAAAATTTCTAGAATATACTCAAAATGTTCGTAATCACAATCTCTACATCATATAAAAATTTAAACAATAAAAGTTTTACCAAAACAAAGTTATCATTGTTTTTTTATAACGAAAATATAAATTTGATCGTAAAATATCAAAAATATAAAATTATTAAAATCTGAAATAGGTAATATATAACCTACCTCGAGAGGAACAAATTTCCCAACTGGGCCAACAGATAAAAACACCTCTACGAATGTCAAAACCCAACTTCTTTCTCTCCCCTCTTTCTTCTCAATTCTCAAAAATCCTTATATGTTAACGCAAATAATATGGGAAAAGGGATTTAAAGCTATTTAAATAATATATTATGCTTTTAGATATTTTCTTTTTCTTAATAATGGTATAATAATATTATAATCAGTTTCAATATAAAATACATATAAATACTTATTAGGCATGAAAAATTATAGAAAAATATCTATAAAATAATATATTTTTATTTTAAAAAAATCTAATGAAATCAAATTTTAAAACGGACATCTGATGGCCCCAAAATCCCTACTTGCACCATTAGGATCAAATATTTTAAGGAACTTCATCAGTGCTAAAAAATTATGAAAAAATTAGGAAAACTAAAACACAACAACAGAGATGTTACGAAGAAGAAGGTTTATAATTTGGGCTTGTAATAACTCCTAAATAAAACTTTGACATTTGTAGATAAAAATGTAGTTTTCAAAAATTTGACTTATAGCATACCCATTATTCAAAACTCACTCACAATCTCGCCCACCCTGACTTGGTATTACCAAGCTCACACCTGCACTATGGAGCTAGCATAGTGCATACTCATCTCTACTAAGTTTTCGCATTGATATATCATCAAAGTTCTGCAACCCCCTACTCTCATTCAACTAACTAGGGGGTAAAACATGCTTATGATAGTCTGTGTAGCATTATGCATTTCTCTTTTATCAGATTTAACTTTTCCTATAACACTTAGAACACTATATATAATAGACGATAAGAAGCATTTTTACACTTCTTAATTTTCTGTATCTATTAATTTTTTTGAATAATCAAGCTTTTAAGAACCATTTATTATAGTTTTCTCTAAGGTATGTCTCTTTCTCCTCATTCTCACACAAATTCTAGATTTTATTAATATTAATATTAATATTACTACTATTATTATTATTTACTGAAAGTTCGAGATCACTTCCTTAAGGGCTTGCTTATTAGTATGGTCATGTGTCAGCCAGTGAAGAATTTGAATCCAGGAGAATCTAAACTCAAATATGATATTTCTTACCTATGTTATTTGACATGATTTTTTTTTGTACATGAATTATTTTTTCTTAAAATTGGATGAGGAAGCCACAAAAGTTAGGGCCATCTGGCTCGAGTCAATTGGGAAAAAAATTATTCTGTGTGGAATCCGAATGTCATCCGGTGATTAATAAAAATACGTTATGTCACTTCAAAAATGTATCATACTCTATGATACCGAGATTCATACCAAGCTCCAAAAGTAAACATTCATCCCCACAAAATAATCTCTCCAATTAGGGAGCCCCAAACCATATCGTCGATGGAATAAGACTTCACGATAAGTACACTTGCGGGTGACACGACTCCAATTCATTCTCGGCAAAAAATATCTTCATCGCCAATTGCACTTTTTTATTTTAAAGCACTTTTCCGTCTTGTCTTGCGTTCCTCAGAATCTTTTGTCTGCTTTTCGCTGCCCAATGGGCGATGAGCTCGGCACTGACGATGTCCCTTTTCCGGCGCAGGCGGCGGGTCCTTTATTAGTAATCATCGACGAAAATCACCGCGGCCTCCTCCTCCGTAGGATAACAGAGGAAGGAGGCTTTGCTTTCGTTAGCTCTGCCGAGCTTGCGGCCGCCGGCGATCTTAGATCAGCGGAGGCAGCGCGGGAGATGGCATGGGAGCAGTTACACTCGGGTCCATGGGATGAGGTTGTGCCTACATGGCGAGACGCCTATGCGATGGCCTGCCTCCTAGTGGCGGGCATCCGTGCTAGCGCCGGCGATTTAAAAGAAGCGCTCCGGGTGCTTGATATGGGGCTTATCATGGGTGGTCCATTGCTCCGCCGAGAACTCGAAGTAGCTGTGGGGAAGATCTCGGTTATGTCTGCGTCGAATCAGGTGGAGTGTTCCAGGAGAAGCAGTAGGTGTGGGTTGGAGAATTGCCGGAGCTGGAACATAGATGAGGTGAATCCGTATTTTCAAGTTCATGTTGCCTTTGTCTTTTATTGATGCTTTTTTTTAGTCGTTCAGAATGTTGACCTTTTGTCGGTGGGGTCACCCTAGGATTAGATGACTCAAAAAGTTTTTCAGAAATCGTATGACGGATTTTATTTTGCGTATGAAATAGGATGTTCGTAGTTTGAGTCATATTTTCTAGAAATTGTTCTTGTTTGTATGGCTTCTGGGTTTTTAAGTCCGCCTAAGAATTTATAGTGGCAGGGGTATATCCTTGTGTTCTACTAATCCATTGATTGGTTTGCACTATATTTAATTTGGCTCCATTCGGGAGGATTCCATGTGTTACTTGTGGTTTTTATTTGTAGTTTCGTAGTTTGAGTTATATTTTCTATTAGTAATTAGGAGGATGTTCGTTGTTAGAGTCATTTTCTTAAAAAATTATTGTTTGCTTGTCTTCTGGGTTTTATTCAGATTGAGGGATTTTAGGTTTGCCAGAGAATTGGTTGTTGCAGGGGTATATCCTTGTGTTTTACTAATCAGCTGATTCATTTTTCACTTGCTCTGAATTTAATTTGGCTCCATTTGAGAGGATTACAGGGGTGTATCTTTTTATTTTTACATATTTGATTACACGCTACCGCATGAAAAAGTTACCCTCTATAGGAATCCTAGCTCTTGCAATCTCGTTTCATCATATTTTGCCAATACTACTCAAATGTCAAAACCATTGATCTTATTGGCTCTTTCAATTTTGAGATTTTATTATTAGTGGTATTTTTTAATGAATTTAAAGATTTGGGTAATATGGGTGTTATATAAGTGACTATCAAAATTTATTTATTAAATATTTAAATACATAAGAATTGTGTGGTAGCATGTAAATCCCCTAGAACTTTTAGGGCAAAATTATGACGTTCCAACATTTTGACTTGCTGAAAACTAAGCTCATATGAATGTTGCAAATATCAAAATATGGAATTATGAGAATAAATTATGAAAGCCTCTGGATTATCAGAATCAGTTTGCAATGAATTTTACATGAAAAGAATAAATTTTAATTAGTTTTGTACGATGTCTATTTGTTATGGAATTTTTACCTTACTCTTCTTTAATAGGTGCTCCAAATTCTGCCGAGCAGATCACTGGCATGTAAGGCTGTCGAGAAACAACCTTCTCCTTCATTGGAGGCTTTTATTCGTGATTACTTTCTGCGTAGCTATCCAGTTATAATTAGCAATTACATTGATCATTGGCCTGCTCTGACAAAGTGGAAGGATGTTGACTATCTGAAAAGTATTGCTGGTGATCGAACTGTTCCTGTTGAGGTGAATAGCCTGTCCTTTGAAATATTTGTCTTGTCTGCAGTAAACTTGAAAGAGAAGTGATGACTTATAAACATGGATAATTATGTGAGATTTTACTCTTAAAGTTTCACTGTCTTTCTTGAATTGAGATGTTACTAGCATTTTATCAAGTTTTTTTATATAGTTTTAACATATATAGGATTATCATATCAACTTCTGATGAAGCATACAGTCTGGGTACTTGATGAGAGAAGAAATGAGGTCTTCCATGAGAGAAATTCTATAATATGAATTCAGATCTTACGGAGGGTAACTCCAAAGAAATTGCCTAATTAAAAATAAGTGGTGATTTTGGATATTGACCTTCCAAACATATATGCTGTCATTTAAGTTCAAAAGGCTGTGAATTATTATCAGTAACAACAAAGATCATCCTATCAAGTATTCATATTCACTTTACACACTTTCTTTCTGCAACTACTTTTTTGTTGATCTACGTTTTAACCCAGGTTTACCTTAATATTTTTCCTTGAATTCTATCTATGTTTTAACTACACTGTTTCGTTCTTTCTAGTTCAACATAATTCGATCCATTACCTTGTTGATTCTTCTTCCATTTGCTTCTCTCTCTCTCTCTCTCTCTCTCTCTCTCTCTCTCTCTCTCTCTCTCTCTCTCTTTCTCTCTCTCTCTCTCTCTCTCTCTCTCTCTCTCTCTCTCTCTCTCTCTCTTTTGACATGTGCAGAACTCCTCAATCTATTCTTATATTATTATCATTATGTACAAATTCCAGAGTTTCCTTTTACACTTCCCCTATTATAATTCATTTTACAGTAATATATGTAGCCTCAAACATGACCTTTTTATTTCACAGCTCGTTTGTATCTTCAACTCATTCCTTTAATACAAGCTAACACACCGCAACAAAGGGTTTGATGACAAAAGCTCGTTTACTGTTAACTTATACCTGAAAGTGATTGAAAGTATTTAATAAAAATGCAGCAATAACACTAATACAATAATAATTAGTTAATTGTTATTTGTGTATATGTATAGTGTTTGAAGGAAATCTTCTACATGCAACTTACAAACAACATTTAAATGTGTTATGAAAACAAACTTGCACTCAGCTTTTACCGTTTTGAAATGAAATTTCATCGCTGAAGGTTTACTTTCGTTATTTATTATTATTGTACAACGAATTGAATTATTCCAAATGAAAGGATGTGTATGAGTCTTTTGAGATCTAAAGGATAAGAATATGATACTTGAACAACTTATGATATTTAATTTCGCAGCTTAGTTTAAGAGGCTTATAGAAATGTTCTCATATACGTGCATAGAGTCTGTATTAGGTTCAAAATCATTCATCGGATTTTCCTCAAGTTGGCTTACTAATCAGTTGGAAGGTTGACGAGTTTTAACGCGAGCAGACATGATGTTTGTTGTTGAAGAAGTTATTTACAGGTTCATAGAATTTTTATGGCACGTAAACCAATTTCTGGGCAGTTTCTGTTTGTGAATGAAAATGATAGGCTTACATATACTAAAGCAACCAATGAAAATATCCCTGCAGCCTGACTGATTTACAACCCTGAATATTTTCCAAAATATATTTTTAAGATTCATAATCATCTAAGTTTATCTTATTTCATCATTTTATTTTGCAAAGTATATTAATAAGTTGAAGTTTTTTGTATTACCAAGAGAGGTGGCGTTTTTTGCTGTTTGTTCTCTAAAATCTGGTAAAGTTAAATGCTGCAGGTTGGAAAGAACTATCTCTCATCTGACTGGAAACAAGAACTTATTACGTTTTCTCAGTTTCTTGACCGGATTCAGACTAATATCAGCTCTGCTGATCTCACATATCTTGCTCAACATCCTTTATTTGATCAGGTACCTGAAATTGTTTGATGTAATTTTATGTTATTGTAATATATAGATAATTATTTCCCTTGGTGTCTCACTAGCATATTTGGCAGATAAAAGAACTACGCAATGATATAATGATTCCAGACTATTGCTATGCTGGTGGCGGGGAAATTCAATCTCTTAATGCTTGGTTTGGTCCCCCTGGAACAGTGACACCTCTGCATCATGATCCACATCATAATATTTTTGCTCAGGTACAGACAATAAAATATGTTACTTATCTAAGCTCCTATTGTATAAGATGTTTTTATTTGTTTTCAGCTTGCTTTTATTGAAGGTTTCTCGTTTTATTTTTCTCTCTCTTCTGACCAACTTCTGCTTTTGTTCCATTTTCACCCTCAAGTCGGAAGAGGTAAATGTAGTAGGGGAAGAGAAGTAGAAGACACAGAACAAAAATAACGTTAGAGTTGAAGATAAACAATAAACAATGAGAGGTAAATGTAGCATAGGAGTAGTGATGATAAAAAAGTTGTAGAAATCCTAGATACAGATAGAAAAGTAAATTGAAAGTAGAGAATAAGCAAGTAAAGAGAAAAGGCAAAGTAACGTAAGCCAGTGCTTCATTGAGTAAAAGTTATCTCTTATCTCAGCTGCGTGAACAGTGCAGCTGAATATATAGAGAGGAGAGCTTGAACAGCTTTACACGTGTAATCAGATGAGTGAACAAGTTTGTTATGAATCTATGGTTGTGATTCACTGGAGCATGTGACTTGCTGTTACATTGTGAGAGAGAGTGCTTTTGTGTTCTATTATCCCCTGCAAACTGAAGGGTCTTGACAGGCCGTTAGTTTGTCTCTAAGTTGATGAAACCTTGGAGTAGTTATTGGTTTGGTGAATATATCTGTAACCTCATCAACTGTAGTGATGGGTAGAATCTGAATTGTATTGTTGTGGATGTGATCTATGATGAAATAATGATCGATTTCGATGTGTTTGGTTCTTGCATGAAAAACAGGATTGTTGGCGAGAGCAATGACAAACATATTATCGCAATGTAGATCAATCAGTTGGGTTATGGGAAGTTTGAAATTCTGTAGAAGACGTCTGCCACGCTGCTGCAAGAGCACGATATTCAGATTCTGTGGATGATCTAGCCACCGTATGTTGTTTCTTTACACTCCATGAGATGAGTGTTGTACCTAATAATGAGCAGTAGCCTGAAGTTGATTTGTGTACGATCGGATCACCAGCTCAGTCGGCATCGAAGAAGGATGAGAGACACAACGAGCTTTTGGTAATCAGAATACCATAGTTTATGGTCCCCTTGATGCAGCGAAGAAGTCTTTTGAGGAGGTAGATGTGAGGCTTTTGTGGGTTATGCATGTGCTGGGAGATGATATTAATCGCATATGCAATATCAGGTCAGGTCAAGGTTAGGTATTGCAGAGAACCGGTAAGGCGATGATATTTGGTGGGATCAAACAGCAGAGAGTCTTCATAGAATGTGGCTGGAATTTTTGTGGAAGTTGGGTTAGAAAGCGAGTTGAATTTTTGAAGTGCAGCTTGCTGCAGTATAGAGAGAGCATAGGTAGGTTGAGAGAGGAATTAGTGATTACTGTTGTGAGTGATTTGATCCCTAGGAAATTATGGAGAAGACCAAGTTTTTTCATGCTGAAGTTGCTGCTGAGATTGTCAATGAGGGTGGATATTATAGAAGGTTTGTTACCGGTGATCAGGATATATCATCTATGTAAATCAACAAGTAAATTTGTGTATCATCTTTGATAAGTGTGAGAAGAGAACAGTTAGATATGCTGTGATCAAAGCCGAGAGATACCAAATGAGAGGTGAATGTAGTGTACCACTGTTGAGGCGCTTGCTGAAGCCCATAACTAGATTTGCGGAGGAGACAAACATGATCGGGATTAGTTGGATCTTCGAAGCCCTGTGGTTGTGCCATGTAAACTATTTCGGTGAGAGTGTCGTGAAGAAAGGCATTTGCCACGTCTAGCTTTTGTATAGGCCATCCTTGATTCAGAGCGATCGTGAGCAGCACCTTGATGGTTGGAAGCTTTGCAACAGGACTAAAGGTTTTAGTAAAATCAATGCTTGATTCTTAGTGAGTGCCTTGTGCCACAAGACGAGCTTTAAGGAAAGCAACTGAGCCATCAGAATGATATTTTGTCTGGTATGTCCAACGACATCCGAGAATAGAGGCATAAGGGGGCGGTGGGACAAGCTGCCAGGTTCCCTTTTTCTATAAGGCAAAGAATTCTGCCGCCTTTGCTTTCCTCCTTTGAACATGCTTAGGTGCTTCAAAGTATGATGTAGGATCAGAAATGAGGGTACATTGTGTTTGCTATGTAGTAGATTTAGTTTGTTAGGAGGTTTTAACGAGCCGGTTTGAAATATGGTGATCATAGGATGATGTGGTGGTGGAGCAGGAGTAGTATTGTGGGAAGAAGAGGATTAGTGAATATGTGGAGGGTCGGAATTGGATACAGGATGTAGAGATTGGGAGAGGGGACTTGAGGTATGTAGAGGTGATAAAGATTGTAGTTGTTTGCTTGTAGATTGCAGAAGAGTAGACATAGGAGTGAGTAGTTGAGGAGATATAGGTGGGGATGGGTTAACCTTGGAGTGAGGTAACTTGTGAAATGGAGAGGAATTTTGAGGCATTTTGTTTTGTTTGGAAGTTGATTTTCGATGTGAGTTTTGAAATTGATGAAGGTTTGGGTAACATCATATTTGTATAAAATTGGAAACAACCATATAAAAACAAGAGTAGTCAATAAACACCACATAATATTTATAACCTTGATTTGATATAACCAGAGAAGGTCCCCAGACATCAGAGTGAATGACTGCAAGTGGTTGTGTTTGACGATTTGTAGAAAGTTCAAAAGCTAATTTATGACCTTTTGAGGTCTTACAAGAAACACATGGAAAAGAGAAACTACTAATTTTAAGCTGTGGATTTAGATTGGAGATTGCACTGAGAACATGTTGATGAGGGTGTCCAAGCCGATTATGCCAAAGAGTGGAAGACGAGTTGGTGGCTGAGAGAGCTGATTGATATCTTGGAGGAGAGGATGTTGAGATCAGATACAACACATTACTTCATGTTCCCTTGAGGATGTTCTGATTTGTTGTCAGATCCTTAAATGAGAAACCAGAAGAGTTAAAAGTAATGGAAATATTGCTATCCTTTATTAGATTAGAGATTGAGAGAAGATTATGTGTAATGGCTGGAAAGTGAAGAAGAGGGGAAAGATGAAGCTTGTTGTATGGTGTTGGAAGCAAACCATCACCAGTGTGAGCAATTGGAATAGATCGTCCGTCACCGATCGTAATTGTATCAGAACCTTGATAAGGAGCTGAGTGGGATAGACGGTCAAGGGAGTTGGTGAGGTGGGAAGAAGCACCGAAGTCCAAGTACCAATCAGTAGAACTATTATCAAAAGAAGCTGTTGGATGTGGCTTGTGCAGGTAGTTGCTGAGGGACGTAATTGGCATTCATCCTATGCCTGCGGATGGAAGCTGTATGGCCCTTTTTGTTGCAGATTTGACATATGGAGATAGATGTTGACGGTGGTCAGTTGCTGGTGGCGACGTGCTGAGGGAATCGGCCTCGGCTGCGTCGATTGCAACCTCTATAGGAGTAGAGAGTTTGATGAGTGTTCGGTGCTGGAGAATGGCGAGTTGCCTCGGACGCGATATTAATCTCCTCACTGATTAACCGGGAATAGAAATTATTCAGGCTAATAGGGTTGAGCATTGTCCTAATGGATGTTTTGAAAGCTTGATATGGAGGTGGAAAAAAAATTTCAAATAAAAAACAGGAGCATGAATCTTAATCTTCCTAAGGAGACTATCTAGAGGATAAAATGAATAAAGTTTTATTTTAAGTTAGTTTGGCATGAGGCTTAGTTAAGTGTGACTAGTGGCGTTGCTAGAGAGGACTGCTTTTCAAAGATTATATCCACTGCTCTTGTTATGCTTGAAGTTTTGGTTGTAAACAAGTTTTAATTCAATTTAAATTATTGAGTAATTAAAGAATGTTGTCTTGCGCTATTTGACACACATCAAGGTATATTCTGTACGGGGTTGATTGGCAGCAATATACTGGGTAAATCAAATTAATGTGAAAAGATGTGAAGATAAATGAGTTGAATGTTGGTAATGTTGTTTGAAGCTGTGAAGATAAACACTTGCATAAATTTGATTTAAAACCATATAATTGGAATAAGACTAATGAGCATGAGTGGTTGATCCACAACCAAATGATAGGTTCTTATGTAGTTTAGTTGTTTTCTGCTTCAATTAAGGACATGTCAGCTCATGTTTATTGAAAATGAGAAGAATAGATTAATTTTCACAGAAATGAATGGTGGAGAAGGATAGAGATAAAATAGATCTTCTTGTTTTGTCAACAATAGTCATCCAACTTTCCCTTGTTGCCGGTTCGCTGCTCATTTGTTCTATTATGTGTTACGCACAACTCCTACTTGCAAATAGGGAATAGCATGGAAATTTTTAGGAAAATTTTAATGAAGTTCATATTAGATGGGTTATACTATCTGGATATTAATTTTGAGCAACAAAGAAGTTATTGATTACCAATTTAGAAAAATGAGAATGCTAAATTGATTGTTTATTAGAAGTTGGAGGAATGGAATGGGAATGGGAATGTCCACCTATTGAAGTTGAGAGAGTAAAAAATAGAAAAGTATTTTGGGCGCATGAAGCTAAGGGAGAAACTACCCCAATAAAATGGTTAATGTAGTTAATATATAGGATTATAAAGAAATATAGCTCGGAAGTAGCATTGCTTGAAATAAGGAAAAGAATTTTGGTCAAGATATAGAATTTTGAGCTAATTTAGCACTCAACAGGAATGACTGGAGGTTGGTTCCATAAGGTTGGTCTAAATAGTTGTGATAAGGTTAACGATCTAGGTTTTAGGTGCCTACAAAATTATTTAACCCAGGTTTCGTACAAGTAAAGATCTGCAAAAAGCTTTATAGTATTGTACCTGAATAAAAGATTTTATGAAAAGGAAGACATGGAATTAGCCCATCAGGATGCACGAACACTGACTTTATCTCTTAAGAAAATAATTTAAATCACCGAGCCTAGGTCACTCATTATGGCTTTTGTTTTGTTATTATTATTTATTTTAATGTATGATTGTATGTGCTGAGACTGTGAATTTAATTCAAGAACCAACAGTTATTCAAAAATTGGATATTTTTGGCATAGATTTGTCAGACCGGTCCATACTGGACCAGCTCACGAAACGGTGGAACTCTTCCGCCTCCTGCTGGTGCCGCGTGAGCCGCCAAAGCAAATGATGCATTTTAGGAAGGATTTTTGAGGGATTTGGGAGGGAAATTTGAATGTAGGGGCTGTTTAGAGATTTCCTTTTGATTTGTATGCATTAAATACTTTGTTTTCTGAGGGTTAGGGCATCTTGAATTTGGCTGATTTTGGGATCACTTAGGTTTAGGTTTTGGGCTCTAGTTTCATCTAGAGATTGGGAGAGATCGATCCTCCTCTCGAATAGAGGATCACTTGTATCTTGTTATTTTCTTCTGATCTATTTGATTCTTGCAATAAAATTACTGATTTTCTAGTTTTCATTGGAGTTTGGAACGTTTTATCGTTGTTTTTGTCTTTCTTGCTAGGATTCACTTGAAATCTAGAAGTGTTTCCTATCAAGATCATGCTTGGGTCAACAATCGTGGTCCTTCATTGGATTGAATCAAGCTCTTTACCGGCTTTATTCGTCTTAACTTTGATCTGATGCTGAGTTGGGTTGGATCTGCATGAAATCAATTTTTATTTTATTTTTTTCAGTCCTACCTTGGTCAGGGGTTCAGGCTTTTTATTAGCTGACAGTAATTTGGATGGTGTGTTTGCAAACAAAGTTGGATGCTCAGATATATGCCATTATGCTATTTGTACTTTTACTTTTTTCTCCTCTTTTATTTTTCAGGTTGTAGGTAGAAAATACGTAAGGCTTTATCCAGAATCCGCATCCCAGGACTTGTATCCTCACACAGACTCTATGCTAAAGAATTCTAGCCAGGTATTTAATTATTTGTTCTCTCAATTGCTCTTAAAACTGAGCCGTGGTCACTGATCCTCAACTCCATTAAATGTCATGCAAAAAAACTATAAATATATTTATTTCAGGTTGATCTTGACAATTTTGACGCTAAAGATTTCCCTAGAACAGCAGATCTAGACTTCATTGATTGCATTTTAGAGGAAGGCGAATTGCTGTATATTCCTCCCAAATGGTGGCATTATGTGAGATCCCTTTCAACAAGCTTTTCTGTCAGCTTTTGGTGGAGGGCATCAGACCTTCCCTTTGAAAATGTGTAATAATGACTATTCTTTAATGCAATTAAGCTGATTTATCTGACGGTCCTTGCAACAGTGAAAAGGTTGATGATAGTGAGAATTCAAAGCTGATTATGGAGTGATACATGGTAATCAATGAACAGGATACACAATCAAAGGAAACTAGTTTTGCGTACATTTTTATGGTTTAGAAAATATTATAATAGTTGTAGTTTAATTTTAATCCGTTTTATGATTTCTAATTTCATTGAGATGTTGATATTTATCTTCTCTATACTTGTTCATACAGAAATAGCCAATAGATTTATTAATGATGATCCTATTTGTGTTCTTAATTCTACTTCCTATTGTTTGATATATATTAATGCATGAAGGAATTCTTACAGGAAAATAAAAAGCGCAATTATTAACACTTAAAATAAGTTTATATGATTTTGAAATTCTCAAAGTCTCAAACTAGCGACTCTGATTGCAACTCTGAGCCATGCGATTGTGATGATTCCTTGTTGTACAAAATGTATATTTACTCTTTTTTGTTTCATTTGAAAAGAGCCCTTCTTCTATATTCTATTCTAGATCCAAAGACTAAATTCTTACACAAAAATCAAAATAGGGAAAAAACTATAGGTTGGATACCATGCTCTTGTTAGAGTTTTAGGCTCTTGTCATTTGATTCGTGCTTCGTAGAAATCTCAGAGAGAATCGATGAATTAATAGGTTCATTAACAATTCACATCATGGATACAGAATGAAAAAAAAAAAAAAGCATTGGCTTCTCTCTCATATCTTGTGTTTATACTCTTTTTGTCCCGATGGGTTTGTCTCTTATTTCATAAATGTCTAGAAACTAGGATTCTTAGTTGGTGGAGTATCAGGCAATCTAAAATTCTTTTGAATGATATTCAAGAGAAAAATATTCTAGAAAAAATTATGAAATTAGAAGAACTATTCATACGAGACGATAAAAGAGTACTTGGAGATATATTAACATTCCTTCTTCCTCATGAGTAACCCTTTCTTCCGCTCTTATTTAGCGATGCCTACGCTTTTCTTCACTTCACGATGTCTTCTCTCGCTCCAGTGGTTATCAGTGAATTAGTTATTTTAGAAATGTATGGAATATTTTTTTATACATTTTCATGTTATGCAAGCATGTATTTCTAGGCCTTGACTTTTCTAAATAATTATAAAGTTGAAGAAAAAATTGATGCTCTTCTTCCCGATGAGGCCTAAGGATTTTATTATGAAGAATTCTAGAGGTGAATCTATTTCTATGCGATACCTTTTAAACTTTTGTTTTGGCTAGAAATATGTCTCTAGATCTGGAGATTTTATAGTTATTTCTGAAAACTATTTCAGTGAGACTTTAGCATGTACGTCACATTTCTTCTCCTTTATTGGCACAACAGCAGAATATATATATATAAAAGAGAGATAAGATACTTGCAAGTAGAGATTAGCAAATGATTCAAACTGACTTGTGAGTTTGCTCGACCTGGACTCGATAATAAGCTCACGAGTTGAGCTTATCAAGTTTTGTGTTCGAGCAGCTTTATGACACTTATTCTATTCCATAAACCTGAGAAATCTTAAAATAATAATAATAATAATAATAAAATAATAAAATAAAAACATTAATGCGTAATGAACAAGAGAAACAGCAGAGAAAAATAGGTTACATCCTCATTATATTCTCCTACTTTTATTTGTTAATTAAAAAAACTCCTGGGCAAGTTTTGCCCTTTGAAATCATCTTCATAAGCATCAAAACTTTGTATCATAAGAATCATGTTATACTCATATATTATTGCGACCAGCTTAGGGCTAGTTTGATTTTGTTCGAAGAAGAATTTTCAAGCTATTTGTCCAAAAAAAAAAAACCTTAAATAGCTGCTTCTAAATTTATTTTATAAAACAACTTTCTTCACAACCTGCTCTGTAAATAGATAAAAAAAAAGTAGTAATTTCCCAACCAAATTAGCCCTAAATCTTACAAAATAAGGATGCAAAATATGAATTTCTCTCTAAAAATAGCAAAATCGAAAAAATTAATGCTGTTAAAGCATGTTAAGCATTAATCATAATGGAATGGATGCATTTTGTTAAAATGACTTGACTTCTATTTTTACTATATTATTGATTGACTATGAAAAATAATGATATAATTAAGATTGGTGGTGTAATTTGGCTTAAAAAATGACTAAAATTTTATCCAGCTCATGGAAATTTAGATCATTTTAGAAATAGACAAATAGCTTATTTTAGCTTAACAACATGTTCATAAATTATACAAAGTCTTGAAACATGCATCAACAACAACAACATCAAGCTTTTATTTAACTATATTGTGTCGGCCACATGATTTTTTTTTCTATTATGTGCTATTAAGAGTCAAATCCTTATTTAAATCTAATAAAGAAATATAATTTCTAAATATTCTAATCAAGCCTTTTTAGGTCAACCTCTAACTTTCTTAACATAAACCAAATTTAATACATCTACTCTACAAACCGGATCATTGGAAGGTCATCATTTTATGTGAGAGCTACTCCAAGCTTTTCACATTTATGCTTTTTTTGTATCCTAACTCTAAGAGTAAAGCTACTTATCCATCTAAGCATTATCAGCTTGGAAACACTTAACTTAATGTTATGTTTCTCTTTTAATGATCAACATTTTGCACCATAAAGCATTGTATGTCTCACCACCATCTTGTAGAATTTTTTCTTATGTTTGAGGGGGACTTTTCTATCACATAACAAGCCCGATGCATTCCTTCACTTTAATCATCCAATTTGGATTTTATTAATAATATCTCCTGTTTCTCCATCGCTTTGAACAATAGACCCAGGATACTAAAACATGTATTTTTATTAATGTCTTGATTGCCCAAAGTCACAACAACCCACTTGATCTATTACTACTAAAATTACACTCCATATATTTGATTTTAGATATACTCGAACAAAACCTCTAGACTGTAAGGTTGACCTCCATAATTCAAGTTTACCTTCAACTCCCTCTCTAGTATTATCAACAAGAAGAATATAATTATTTTATTAATGATACATATCAACTAAAAATACTTGGTTAAGCCACCTTATGTTTGAACACAAGTAACAACTCCTTCATACATATATATTATTAATGATTTGAATATAAGTATTATTAACTCTTTTCTTTTCTAGAACTTTCCATAGCACTTCTCTTGAAACTTTCTCTTATGCTTTTTCTAAATAAATAAATATCATATATAGATCCTCCTTATTCTATCTATACCTCTCCACCAAACCTCTCAATAAATGTTTAACTTCGATAATAGACCTACCTGGCATGAATCCAAATTGTTTTTAAGAAACATTAGCATCACATCGTAACCTATGCTCCATTACTCTCTCCTGTTGTTTTAAAGTATGACACATAAACTTAATTCCTTTATAATTTGCACAATCTTGAGCATCCCCTTTATTCTTAAAAATAAGAATCAACATACTCATTCTCCATTCATCTGACATCTTCTAAGTCTTCAAAATAATATTAAAAAGTTTAGTAAGAAAAGAAATTCCTTCATCCCATAAGCATTTCCACATCTCTATAAAAATATCATCTAGTTCAACAACTTTTCCACACATCAATTTTTTTAAAGTTTCTCTAACTTCAATTTTACTAATATGCCAATTAAAAAAAAACTTTATTTTCATTTAGGTCACTAAAGTCAATTATATTCTCATAATATTTATTAAGAAGCTTAGAAAAATATCTCATCCATCTATGTTTATTATCCCCTTCTAATAAAATCACTTTTGATCTTCATCCTTAATACTTCACTTGAACTAAATCCTTACTACTCCTATCTCTTTATTTGGCTAATTTATACATATATCTTTCATCATCTTGGTATCTAATCTATTATATAAATCATTAAAATCTAAACACTTTACATCGCAAATTACTTTCTTAAACTCCTTACAAGCCTCTTAATATATTTACAATTTTAAATCCTAATTTTAGTTTCACTGACTATCTGCTTTGCCTACATTTGTCCATGATGTGGGAACCCTTGCTTATTTTTAAAAATGCACCTGGGTGCCAATGCAACATACCTTGCATGCTTCTCATGATATTCAGATCATACAACACATCGCTTTCAGGGAATGCTCTAATGGCAACACAATGCATTAAATGATTCTTGTCATGATTATTTGACAAGTTTTACGCTAGTCGTTGAGTAACTAGAGCAACCCTCCACTTTTATCATCCAGGACTTAGGACTTGACAATAACAGTGTTAAGCTCCGGAACATCAAAAAAGAGAAAAATATAAACTAAAGTAATTGGTAAAAACAAATCAATATTATTATAACTTGTCAACCAATTTTCCTTTGTTTGTTAAAGTTAATTAAAATTAGAAAATTCCATTATATTTCAAGTGATTTCATTAAAAGATATTTTTTCAAGTTATGTAAGATTTATACTTAGTATTGTATCATTTCAATACTCATATTTATCAATATTATCGAGCATTGTGCATGATTAATAATAAATAGGTTAACAATGATATTGCATATTAAAAGTTAGTGTATTTGTCTTTCCATTGTATTTATGATGACATCATATTAATGGATAATCCTTATCATCTATCCACGAAAAATCACTTCATAATCTAAAGAAGAGGGTAGAAAAAAGTAAAATCAAGTTTTTAGATGAACATATGGGTAAGGAGAAGTATGGGAAGCTACAGTTAAGCAAAAATTAACTTCTAAATATGCAATGAAGTTTATTATTTTAAATGTTATTCATATTTTAGAACAAAATATGTTTCATTACTTACTTTAGAAAAGAGAAAAAAAAAACATGAAAAAAATATCACTTGGATTTGAGAATCCTAAGTAGACCCTATAAATGGACTCCTTTTGGAGTGACTCCCTCCTTACAACTCTGCTCTCCACATTCTCTTCCACTCCTAAGGAGTTTTTTGCTCGCTATAAAGATGACCAGTCACTCCACTAAACATAACTTCACTATCTTTGATCTCTTCTGGACTCTCCTTAAAAGAAAACATAAAAACTATTTATATTTTTCATAGAAATTAACTCAGGTGCTACAAAGTTACAACGATGAACTAGTGCCTTAGTGCTACTTAGTTCGTTCTTCTATGATGTTGGGCTGATCAGATATGATGGTTGGCTAACTTGGTGTGATGCTTCCTTTCTTAAATGCTTCATAACACCATTTTGGTGCTTGAACATATTTTTTGGCATTGATGTGCACTAGAGGTTTGTGGTTCCAAAGCTTTGAAGATCTAGCGTCATTATTTGTAAGGTGTTAGGTGTGAAATTTCTATTGATCATCAAAGTCTTAAATATGTATTCACTTAGAATGATCTTAATCTAAGGGAAAGGAGGTGGCATTAATTTATCAAGGACTATGATCTGACTATTTTGTATCAGCATGGTAAGACTAATATAGTGGCAGACTCTCTAAATAGGAAGTCTTGTGGATTATCTATTGCAAACCTGATTCAAGCACTGTGATTTTTATGATAACAAATATTATTATGTATGTTAATATTCTCTCCTACTTCGGTGATATTTTGTTCTATTTTTTGCGTACTAACATTTCAGGAAATCACTCCACTGTTCACTTGCAATTCTGATCAGCTCAAGATTGGGTAGACTAGGGTTACAGTTTGTTTTCATTTTATTCTATATTTTTTTTTTCTTGAGTCATATCATATAATTAGGTGGATATCATTACCGAGTAATCTTGCACACACACAGGAGGGGAGAAAAAAAATATTTTTTTAGAGTATTGTTTTAAGTACATTGCACTATATGATTTTGTTTTCATACCACACAATCATGTTTTGCACTGTACAATTTTAATTCGTACTATACTATCTATTGTGTCCTGTCAAAACCCTAGCCGCCAAAGGTTAAGAAAGAAACTAATTATGTACTAATCGTACAACATGATTTAGTTTGTACTGTACGATTACCTATGTGAGAAATTAGTCATCCCAAAAAACATACCAAACAAAATCCATGATTTTTATATTGATCGTACTGTATAATGTCCACAGTCCTGGATGATCATTAATGTATAAAGTTGGCCATCCTAAGGATCATCCTAAATGAATAAAAGTAATTTCTATCATTTGTACAATTCGATGTTTAGATCATACTGTATGAAATATTACAAAAGTTGAACAGTTCATCAGAACGATTTGAATTACATCGATAGTATTGTATGATTCGTGTAATGTATTGTACAAAAAGAAAATAGATCTCTTAAAATTTAGGGTTTTTTGAAGCTCACTATTTAAGGATTTCTAATACTCTTATTAAAATATCTTTTGCTATTGGGTTGACCTGAGAGGGAGAGCTCAGAGAAGGAAGATATGAGAGCTTTAAAAGAGAGAGATCCTTGTGAGGAGGAGTTGTGAGGGATTCACAAAGGTTGCTCCAAGAAAGATTTTCACCATCTTCTTCAAGCTTCTTCTGTTGTTCGTTGGTGGCTATAGGGAGACTATCATCGGCATAAGGTCCAAGGTTATCTACCTACTCTAGGGAGTAAAAGAATTTCAAGGTTCTCTACCTAATCCAGGAGGGAGTAAAAGGATTTCCAGACTCTCTACCTATTTCTAGAGGGAGTAAAAGGATTCAAGGTACTTTGCTTCACATGGTCAGTGAAAAGATTTTGTAAGGGCTTCTTCACCTTTTTATGGGGACAAAAAGAGAGATACTACTTTTATTGCAATAACCTGGAAAAGAGTTTTCCAGAGAGTAGACGAAGGTCAAGTTGACTGAACCACTATAATTCTGGTGCGTTCTTTTTATTTACTTTATCGCATTTAATTTTTGCATTTTTATTTATTTATTTTGTATTTGAAATATCTGATTTTAGTTATTATGAAATTAGTTTTGCTTCCATATTCTGAGATAATATTGATTGTTTTAAAATATTCAAAAAGATTTTCTTTTTTCCTTATCAAAATTTTTAATGACCAATTCACCCCCCTCTTAGTTTACCCTTAAGTTAGTTCATAAAGGTTTAACAACTCTTATGAACTTTCAAGTGGTATAAGAGTAGAATTCATGAGTTTTAGAAAACTTTTAAAAAAAGATCTATGGCTAACTTAGGTAATCATAATACCGTAGAATGATATTCAATCACTCAACCACCTCTATTTGATAATATTTCTTTCAATATTTAGAAAATATGCATGTCCACCTTTTTATAATTAATTGATTATCACATGTGGATGTTAGTTCTGGAAGGTTATTCTGTACCTTTAAGTTTAATAAATGGTGTTACAACTGAAATACCTTTGTCTGAGTGGACTACATATGATAAGGATTTAGCTCAACTGAATGCCAAATATTTTAACTATTTTTATGTGCTTTAAAATCTAAAGACTATTTGTGTGTTTTCACTTGCACTATTGGTAAGGAGATTCGGGATAAACTTTGCATAACGTATGAAGAAGCAAAGGAAGTGAAACAATCTAGGTTAAACATTCTTCTTCATGATTATGAACTTTTTCTTATGAAATGCAGTGAATCTATTTCTGAAATGTACACTAGGTTTAATTAGATTCTTACTTCCTGCATGCCTTAGGAAGAGAGCTTACAATTTATAAAAAAATTAATAAAAATTTTCGTTGTTTACCTTCTTCTTATGATGCAAAAATCACTGTCATATATTACTGAATCTAAAGATTTGAATGTTTATTTTATTGATAACTTATTTGGGTCACTCATTACCTACGATTAAGGAGTGAGTAAAAGGTAGCTTGATGTAGGTGAAATGAGAAAAGAGAAAAATGTAGCCTTAAAGGCTAATGATTGTGATAATAACTCTTCTAGATAAGATGACGATGACATTGCAGCAATGACTAGACAATTTAAGAGCTTTTTAAAGAAAAAGCAAAAACATCATCAACAATGGAATAAAGGTAAGAATATTAAAAATTCTAAAATTTGTTCTGATTTTATACACTTTAAATGCAGGAAGCCAGGGCACCTGAAGTCTTATTGCCTAACTATTAAAGATCACCCAAGTAAGGAGAAGGAACAAAAAAAGACCTAAATTTAAGAAGGGCAAGCAAAGGACTCAAAAATCTTTCTAGGTAGATTCAACATCAAACTCTTCTAAAATTTAAGCAAAAGAGGAGGTAACCAACCTATGCTTAGTGGTAGGTGGTCATCTTGATCATTTTGATCAAGAAGACATATGTGATCATACCTATGATCAATTATTTAATGTTTCTAAAAAAATCATGCTGCATAAAAGAAGCTTAAAAAATCACATGCCATCCTTAAATCTGATTTTTCAATTCTATATAAAGTGCATGAATGCCTAAAGAAAGATCATTCCACTTTAGATAGTAATCACATGGCTTTGTTAGAAGAATTTGATATTTTAAATAAGAAGCATTCAAAATTAATTGATAAGCATGATTCCTTAAAAGCATCCCATATTGATTTAGAAGATTCATTTAAGAAAAAAAATGCATGTTTAGATGAAGTTGATGATAGGGAGCATGCATTAAAAATTGAAAATTCAATTCTTGAAAGTGTAAATCAATTTTTACAAATTAAATTAAATACTTTCAAAGAAAATAAAATACCACCTTTGCTTGAAGAGTTTCAAAAACCGTCATCAAAGCATGCATCATTTAAACTAAGGAAGAGGCATCATAACCCAAATAGATTAGTAAATATTTTTTTTGCTGTTAGATATTTTTCTTGTGGCATACTAGGATATCTCCCAAACATGCAGCATTCGCCGTAGAACACATTTGGTGTGGAGACCAAAATTTCAAAATTCGCAGTATAGCATGCATTTTATTCGTCTTTCCATAAGATGTGACCTAACCCTGTTTGGGTTCCCAAATCTAATATATGATGACTTTATAAGTGTGCTCTCATAAAAGGTCTAGTGAGAGCATGTGGTACTTGGACAACGGATGTTCAAGACACATGATTAGAGAT
Organism: Dendrobium nobile; assembly: GCA_022539455.1. NCBI lineage: Eukaryota > Viridiplantae > Streptophyta > Magnoliopsida > Asparagales > Orchidaceae > Dendrobium > Dendrobium nobile. Next base: position 31,911,786 of record CM039723.1, on the reverse strand, counting down.
TCAAATCAATTTATTTCATTGGAGGCCAGAGCAGGAGGCAAGGTGACACTTAGAGATACACCACTAAGAGAGTTGTGGGCTCAGGTATAATTAGCAACTCAAAAATTTCATTATTAAAATTTTTTTATTGTTAAATGGCTTAAAACATAACTTACTTAACATAAGCCAGCTTTGTGATAAAGGATTAACATTAAAGTTTTGTTACTAGCTACATAATTAGCTTAAATGGAAAGACTATACTGCAAGAAAATAGAATTAATTTTGTATGCATGCTTGATTTAAATTGTATTAAACATGCTACTTCTTTTTACCTAAAAATTATTGCTAATGAATCTTTATTATGACATAGGAGATTGTGTCATGCAAGCATAAAAAACCATAGGAAAATCACCCAAAAAATATAGTGAGAGAAATTCCCAAACTAGAGTCCCCTAAGGACAACCTGTGTGATGCTTGTCAATTAGGGAAATAAGCCAAATCCTCCCTCCACTCAATCCAAGAGATTAACACTAACAAACCTTTAGAAGTCCTACACATAGATCTTTTTGGACTTGTTAGCATTGCAAGCCTAGGAGGGAAAGTCTTTGGGTATGTGATTGTTGATGATTATTTGATTTACTTGGGTTAGTTTCCTATCTCGTAAAAGTAAATAATTTGAGAAATTTAAATCATTCTCTACTTAGATTCATAGGAAGTTATTTTGTGAAATTCTGACAATTCATAGTGTTCATGGGGGAGAATTTGAGAATGAGAACTTTGAATCTTACTATAAGGAACAATGGATAGATTACACTTTTCAGCTCCTAGAATCCCTCAGCAGAATGGGATTGTTGAAAGAAAGAGCATGACCTTAGTAGAAGCCGATAGAGTTATATTAGCTAAATACTCAATTTCTAAATATTTTTTGGTAGAAGAAGTGAATACAACCTATTATATTATGAATATGGTAAATGTTAGATCCAAGCTGAACAAGATATGTTAAAAAATTTATAAGAGTAGGACACCAAATCTCTCTCGCCTTTATGTCTTTGGATGTAAAGTGTTCATTCTAAATAAGGGAAATCTCTATTAGGAAATTTCGACCTCAAATCTGATGAAGAAGTGTTCATAGGTTACTTAAATATTAGGAAATTATATAGAGTTTTCAAGACACATGATTGGAGATGCAAATAAATTCATTTCGCTAAAGGCCAGAGAAGGAGGTAAGGTGACACTTAGAGATAACACCACCAAGAGAGTGATGGGCTTAGGTATAATTGGCAACTAAAAAGTTTCATTATTGAAATTTTTTTACTAGTAAATGAATTAAAACATAACTTGCTTAGCATAAGTCAGCTTTGTGATAAAGGATTTAGCATTAAAGTTTTATCTACTACCTACATGATTAGCTTAAATGGAAACACCACACTGTAAGGAAATATAATTAATAATTTATAAATGTTTGATTTAAATTATATTAAATCTGCTGCTTCTTTTTTAATAAAAACTATTATTGATGAATCTTGATTATGGCATAGAAGATTGTGTCATGCAAGCATAAAAAACCTTAGAAAAATCACCTAAAAAAACTTAGTGGAGTAATTCCCAAACTAGAGTTTCCTAAGGACCACTTGTGTGATGCCTATCAATTAGGGAAACAAGTTAAATACTCCCTCCACACAATCCAAGAGATTAACACTAGCAAACCTTTTAGAAGTTCTACACATGGATCTTTTTGGACATGTTAGCATTACAAGCCTAGGAGTGAGTCTTTGAGTATGTTATTATTGATGATTATTTGATTTACTTGGTTTAGATTCCTATCTTATAAAAGTGAATCGTTTGAGGAATTTAAATCATTCTCCACTTAGATTCAGAGGAAGCTATTTTGTGAAATTCTGATAATTTATAATATTTATGGTGGAGAATTTGAGAATGAGAAATTTGAATCTTACTGTAATGAGCATTGGATAGATCATAATTTTTAAGCTCCTAAAACTCCTCAGTAGAATGAGGTTGTTGAAAGAAATAACATGGTCTTGATAAAAGCCACTAGATTTATGTTAGCTAAATACTCACTTCCTAAATACTTTTGGGCAGAAGAGGTGAATATAACATGTTATGTTTTGAATAGGATAAATGTTAGATCCAAGCTAAACAAGACACCTTATGAAATTCCTAAGGGTAGGACACCAAATCTCTCTTACCTTCATGTCTTTTGATGTAAAGTGTTCATTCTGAATGATCTCCACTAGAAAATTTTGACGCCTAATCTAATAAAGAAGTGTCATATGTTACTTAAATATTGGGAAATCCTATAGAGTTTTTAATAAAAGAATACTGGTAGCAGATGAGATCACTTATGTTGTATTTAATAAATCTGATAATTTTGGAGGTTCTAGGGTAGAAGAAGAAGATGTTCTAGAAATTACATAAGGATTAGAATCTGTAAATCTAGAGGAAATGGTAAAATATAAAAATAGATTATCTAGAGCATGGAGATTTTCTTTAAGTCATCCTAAAGAATTGATCTTAGGAGACTTATCTGAAGGTGTTAGAGTTAGGCCTGGACTTAGAAAAGAAGTAAACCACTCTGCCTTTATTTCATTGACTGAACCCACTGACATAAATAAGTTCATATCTGATAAATTTTGGATCCTAACCATACAAGAAGAGTTAAATCAATTTTTTAGGAATGATATTTAAGAACTTGTTCAAAGACTTAAGGACCAGAGTGTGGCTAGAACTAAATGATTTTTCAAAATTAAAATGAATGATTCTAGTGTTGTGGTTAGAAACAAAGCAAGATTAGTGGTTAAGGGATATAACCAAATAGAAGGGATTGACTTTGAAGAGACTTATGCCCTTATAGCTAAAATGGAAGCCATTAGGATGCTACTAACCTTAGCTTATTTTAAGGGATTTAAATTATACCAAATGGATGTCAAAAGTGTCGTTTTGAATGGGGCAATAAAACAAGATGTGTTTGTTAACTAACAAGGCTTTGAAAACTCTCAATTTCCTAATCATGTGTTCAAATTTAAAAAAGTATTATATATACTAAAATAAGCACCTAGGGCATGGTATGAAAGATTAAGTACATTCATACTAGAAAGAACCCTTATTAAGGGGTGTAGATACCATCCATTTTTTTTAAAAAGGTAGGATATGAACTATTCATTATTCAAATTTATGTTGATGATATTATGTTTGGATCCTCTAATAAAAGCCTTGTATAAATTTTAAAAAATAATGAGTAAGCAGTTTGAGATGAGTATGATGAGAGAACTGACCTAATTCTAGGATTTAGCATAAAGTAGAAGGATGATAAAATTTTCCTTAGTCAATCAAAATATATTAAGGGCAACTTTTAAAAATATGAAATGGATACAACCAAGCCAATCAACACTCCCATGAGTTCCACTATTCAATTAGATAAAGACTCAAAAAAATTGTTGATCAAAAGAAGTACAAAGGAATGATTGGATCACTTCTTTACTTGACTGTTAGCTAACCTCATATTATATTTAGTATTTATCTCTATGCAAGATTTCAAGCTGATTCAAAAGAATCCCACTTGACTGCTATTAAGAGAATTCTTATATATCTCTTAGGAACCCAAGACTTAGGAATATGGTATCCTAGGCATTAAACCTCCTTTGAAATTATAGGATATTCTGATTCAAATTTTGTAGGATGTTGGGTTGAAAGGAAAAGCACTCTTGGAACATGTCAATTCATAGGACATCCTTAGTCTCCTTGTCTAGTAGAAAATAGAACTCAGTTGCCCTGTCCACTATTAAAGCTGAGTAAATAGCCTTAGAAAGTTGTGTGACTCAGGTACTTTGGTTAAAGCAATAAATTTTAGATTTAGGATTACTTATTAGCACAATTCCAATCCTATATAATAACACTAATGCCATATGGATATCAAAGAATCAAATCCATCACTCCAGGACCATGCATATATAATAAGACATCATTTCATTAGGGGCCATGTTACCAAATGAGATATAGAGCTCACCATGTAGCCACATAAAATCAACCTATTGATATCTTTACAAATCCACTGGCTTTTGAAACCTACAACTCCTTAAGAACTAGATTAGTTGTAATCGATATTCATGCTTGAAATAAACACTTTCTATTTATATTCTTTTTATTTTTTATGTCTATTTTTTGTTTATGTGTTTTATGCTTTTATTTTAGTTGTCTTATATTTTTTCATGATTTTATTTTTCATTTTATTGTTCGGTATTTTTTATTCTTATTTTTTTGTGTTTTTTTTCCTTTTGGTTTTATTTTAAATAATTATTTTGTTTTATGATTGTGTCCTAATCATCTCACAAACTACTTCACTGAACCTCACTATCTTTTCCTATAAATCAAAATTTTTATCTTCTATTATATTGTACGAATCACATTCATACTATACGATATGCACAGTACTGCTTGATCATAACCCTTGACTCAATGAATGAACTAGATTGAATATATGATTGAAAATTGTACTTTATGAACACCTATTCATTTGGATGATCCATGTGTCAATCCAGATTAAGATGAAATCATTTTGGTTGGTACGACTTTTTTATTAATCATACTGTATGAACACATATTTGTACTTTACAAACCTTTTGGTCAAAAGTTATACGGCCTAACTCCTCGAGATGATCTCCCTATTTCTATTCGTCCCATATGATGTCTGATCGTATTGTACAATAAGACAACCTTTTTGACTGATCGTCTGGCCAATTTGATTTCTCTCAATCACCCCCTACAATCTCACGATCGTATTGTACAATCCACTAAAATTCTATTTAAACAACCCCAATTCATTCAAATTCTTTAAATAATCCTTTCAATCTTCCTTCTTACAATCCCAATATGTGCAATGGCTAGTGGTGGGAAGCATAGTCGCCAAACCTAGGGTGCTTCCTCCTCTCACAACCCTACAAACGATCACTTTCTGACAGCTTCAAATGAAACCACCTATCGCAAATTCAAAAAAGACAAGATCACACCTTCCAGGCTTCTTAATCAACAGGCCTTAAACTTTTCAGTAATGAACCTCTTCAATTCCACTGCACTTCAATTTCTTTTGACTTTAGCCTATCCTTTCCATTCTGATATCCTATACGAGTTCCTTACAAATCTCTGTATAAGTGGAGATGCCTGTATAATGTCTTCTTGTGTTTGTTGTCAGAATGTTATAATAATAAAGGAGGATATAGTAATCCATCTTTAGTTAAAAACCCAAGGAAACAGACCCCTTGCTTTGGCCTCCATATCCTATTCTGATTGGATTGCTATAAATTTCCTGCTAAGAAATGCTACTCTTAACTACTACCAATCCTTGGTTCACACTATAAATAAAATTGCCAGAGTTATCCAGTATGTTCTGAGAATATTTATCATCCCTAAAGCTGGAGATTAGATAAACATCACTCCCATACTGTCAATTATCACCTACTTCATAATGTCAAACATTCAAATGGATGAAGCCCAAATTTTAATTGATTACATCCAAAAACTCACATCTATTTGACTCCCAACCACTAGGAGAAAATAAAACATCACTCTAGGACATTTGATTGGGTATATCTTGGATAAGAAATACAACATCACATATCCTGCTCCTCCTGGCCACTCTAATCGTCTTCTCAGATGCCACCATTTGTATTATTTTCCATAGGAAACAAGAGCCAGAAGACCCTCTATTTGATGAAGAAGTGTATGCTACCCCTACAGTTAATTCTAAACCTACACAACCTCCTCACCACTACCCATACAAAGAGTTGATTCAGCAATTTGACATACTTGAGACTCATCTGGATCAATAGCAAATGCAATATGATAATGATATGGGTTGGTTCATGGAGCAATTTTAAAATATCTAATAGTAGTTCACCTCAATCTAGCAGCAATACCATAGCTTTAGCTAGTTATTCCAACCACATCCATAGCCACCTCATGATCAGGATAAACCACTATTCTAGTTTTATTTAGTTTTTATTGTGTTATATTTTTCTTATTTATGAATGCTTGCTTGTTTTCACCTTATTTTGTAATGAAATTTTCTTTCAGTCCTTCTTGCGTTATTTTTTCTTTCTTTTTAGTTAATTATTTTCAAAAAAAAATTAATCTTTATTAATTTTCACTTTCAAGTGGTATTTCTTTTTCTTTCTAGCTAGTTCTGTGCTCTAAGATCTCTTCTATGTGCTATTTACTTGTGAAATCTATAATTAAAGTAAAATTTGTTTCTATTGATCGTGCTGTACGATTTAGATCGTATTATATGATTGAACTTATATTGTATTTATTGGATCGTACTGTACGAATGAACTTTATATAAAACTCTTTGCTATTTTTAATAAACATATTTCTATTCTGACCTAAAATTTTTTTAAGTAATTGTTGGTATTGTTAAACCTCATAGGATAAATGAATCTTATGAATTTTCGTATCTCTTCTTATTTCATTTGCATGATAATTCCTTGTGTGAACTTGAATTCTAAATCAAATTGGAATTAAGATGGTTGAAATGAAAATACTTTTATTCTACTGTATTTTTAATATCATGAATATATTCTGCAATTATGGAGGTCAACATTAGAGACTAAAGGTTTTCGCTTGAGTAGATCTAAAACAGAATATATGGAGTGTAATTTTAGTAGTAATAGACCTAGTGAAGGGATTGTGACTTTTGGCGATCAAGTCATTAATAAGAGTACACATTTTAGATATCTTGGATCTATTGTTTAGAGTGATGGTGAAATAGATGGGGATATTATAAGTAGAATTCAAGTTGGATGGTTGAAGTGGAGGAATGCATCGGGCTTGTTGTGTGATAGAAAAGTACCCCTCAAACTTAAGGGAAAATTCTATAAGATGGTAGTGAGGCCTGCAATGCTTTATGGTGCTGAATGTTGGCCATTAAAAGAGAAGCATAATACTAAGTTAAGTGTGGCAGAGATGAGGATGCTTAGGTGGATGAGTGGCTTTACCCTTAGAGATAGGATATGAAATGAGCATATACGTGAAAAGGTTGGAGCAGCTCCAGTAGAAGATAAGATTAGAGAGAGTCGACTTAGATGGTTTGGTCACATAAAACGACGACCTTCCAATGACCCGGTTAGGAGAGTAGAGGTATTAGATTTGGCTTATGTTAAGAAAGGTAGAGGCAGACCTAGAAAGACTTGATTAGAAAATATTAGGAAGACCTCTCTTTATTAGATTTAAATGAGAATTTGACCTTTAATAGGACACAATGGAGAAAAAGGATTCATGTAGCCGACCCCACGTAGTGGGATAAAGGCTTGATGTTGTTGTTGTTGTATATAAGAAAGTGAGTTGCTCTTCTCTTTTTTTTTTTTTTTTTTTTTTTTGAGAGAGAGAGAATGCATAAATTGCATTAAAATGAAAAAGTAGATAACCTAATACAAACTAGGAAAAAGAAGCAAATGGTCCCTTTTTCAACAAGAAAAAAGGACTTTATTAAAATTAACTTTGTTAATTTAAACTTATTATAAATGTAATGAAAACCACTATCTCCTATTTTGAAACTGTTGAGATGCAGGGGATACCAAAATATAGAACAACCCGAGGGTTGATTAGTATCCCAGAGTTTCCATCCAGTTAGAGAATAAGAAATAGTAAAGATCTCATAAACATTCAGGCAAAGTTTAAAGTAACAAGTTAAACTAAGGAAAAGGAAATTAAAGTTGAAACTAAAATTACAATTCAATAATAAATTCCAAAAGTTTGGTTTAACTATTCCAAACTTTAAGATCATATGGTCCATCTTCAAAAAAATCACAATTTTGTTGCTATCCACTGGAGAATCCTTCTTCATATTAGTGAGAAAAAAGGGAAGAAGAACCTTTCGAACCGTTCTTCTCTTTGTGTTCAACCATCTTCCTTCTCTGTAGATCTCTCACCGGTCCCAATGCTTGGAGTTCTTTGAATAAAACATACTTTGAACCGGGGGAAACATTCTTCTTAAAATAGTTTTTATCTTTTTTAAGAATAGTTTTTTTAAAATTCAAACTAATAGCTGATGGAGGAGAAGAAGAATCATGGATTGAAGTATGAGTGTAATTATCCTTCACACTAGCATCAACCGCCAAAGTTGTTGAGGGTTCAAATTCTGTATTTTGAGCTCCCAAAATTTCATTGAAAGATAATCTTTACAAATAAGATTCTTAAATATTTTAAATGTAAGCAATTTGCAAAAATTCAAAAGAGGTATAAAATGAGCCCAAAATCAAAAGATACACAATGTTGTCAAAAGTAAAAGACGCACTTAATGTATAAAAAATAAAAGATGCACAATGTACGCCATAAGCTGATAAAAGAGGCGCAAAATGAGCCCAACTTAAATTAGCTTCTCTTTTTGATAAATATTTAAATCTTATAAAATTATATGTTCATAATATGTTTTATACTTGATTTTAGAAAATCTTGGTTATTCATTCATTACTTTTACAGTAATATTCTATTCAATATATTTAATGCTAGTTATCTGAAAAGTTTAAGTTTTTCTATCTAGTTGTAATTCTTGAATTAGACTTTTGTTTAAACAAAGGATTTTAGCCTATGAAGACTTTAAGCTGGGTGTGCAAAATCTAGAATCTAAATCCTTTGGTTACCAAAAAGTCAACACTTATCTTTTTTATCTTTTTTATTTGTAGAGTAAGTTTTACTTCTTGAAAAAAGCTCATGAGAGTTCTCATGTATGTGATGTTTCTTTCTTTACCTAAAAAGTTATTAGTCATTTTGAGACTGTTTATTTTATGCATTTCTTGTTTCTATTTTTTGTTTTTCTTCCTGCTATTTTTCCTCTTTTTGTGGTGTCAAAAAGGGGACTAGTATTTTATTATTTGGTGTTATTCTTGTTGTTTGTATATTATTAAAAAATTAAAAAAAAAATTACACTCCTTTTTCTTGCAATTGATTTTCATCTAAGGGGGAGTTTAGAGGAAAGCAACTTTTTGAAAATCCAAAAATGATAATATTTGTTATCTTCAAAAAAGAAAGAGATTATTACAAACCTAATTCAAGCACTGTAGTTTTGATGATAATAATCATTATTGTGTCTATTATTATTTTCTATTACTTTTGTGATATTTTATTTTGTTTTTGTGTGTACTAATATTTTAGGAAATCACTTTATAATTCACTTGCAATTATGATCAGCTCAAGACTAGGTTGACTAGGGTTATAATTGGTTTTCATTTTATTATATGTATTTTGCTTTCGTGATTCACATCATGTAATTAGGTAGATATCATTACTGAGTAACCTTGCACACATATAGGGGGAAAGAGAAAAATAGTTTTTGATAGAGTTTTTAAGTACATCGTATTGTATGATTTTGCCTTCATACCGTATGACCATGCTTTGTATTGTATAAATTTAATTCATATTGTACGCTCTATTATGTTTTGTTAAAATGTTAGCTGCCAAAGTTTAAGAAAGATATTAATTATGTATTGATCGTATAATACAATTTGGTTCGTATTATATGCCCTAATTAAAACATTTTTTAAATTAATCTCTCGATATCAGGCAATTAAATTATGGACAATTACTATAACCGATCTACTGGATGATATAGTTCATACTGTATGATTACCCGTGTATAAAATTAGCCGTCATAATAATCATATAGAATGATATCAATGATTTTTATATTAATTGTATAATATACAATGTCTATAGTCCTAGATGATCGACATTATACAAACTTGGCTGTCCCAAGGATCGTCCTAAACGAATAGAATTTTTTTTATCATTTGTATAGTATGATGTTTAGATCGTACTATATAAAATATTATAAAAGTTGGACAGTTTGTCTGAATGATCTTACTAGATGAGTTTGAATTACAATGATCAAACCATACGAGTGTATTATACTAAATGAAAAGAAGATGGATCTCTTGAAATTTAGGATTTTTTAAGCCCACTATTTAAGGATTTTTAATACTCTTATTAAAATATATTTTTTTATTGGGTTAACCTGAGAGAGAGCTTAGAGAATGAAGATAGGAGAGCTTTGAGAGAGAGAGAGAGATAGATCCTTGTGAGGGGGAGTTGTGAGAGATTCATAAAGGTTGCTCAAAACAAGATTTTCACCATCTTTTTCAAGCTTCTTTTGTAGTTCCTTGGTGGCTCTAAGGAGACTTTCATCGATATCAAGTCCAAGGTTCTCTACCTAATATTGAAGGGAGTAAAAGGATTTCAAGGTTCTCTAACTACTCCAAGAGAGAGTAAAAAGATTTCCATGTTCTCTTCCTACTCCAGGAGGGAGTAAAAGGACTCAAGGTACTCTACCTCATCGGGTCGGTGGAAAGATTTTGTAAGGACTTCTCTACCATGTTGTGGAAGGAGAGACACTACTTTTAGCGCAATACCTAAAAAAGAGATTTCCAAGGAGTTGATGTAGGTCAAGTTGATCAAACCATTATAATTCTGGTGTGTTATTTCAATTTACTTTATCACATTGAATTTCCATTTTTTTGTTATTTTGTTCTATGTTTGTAATCTCTAATTTTAGTTATTGTTAAAATAGTTTTGCTTCCGCATTGTGGGATAAGATTATTTATTTTAAAGTATTTAAAAAGTTTTCAAAAAGATTTTCTTTTTTGTCTAAAGAAAATTTTTAATAACCAATTCACCCCCCTCTTGGTTAGCCTCGGGCTAGTTCATAAAGGTTTAACAACCCTCATAAACTTTCATTATCATGTATGCATCTCACTTTTGATGAGTATTTTATACGAGATATGGAGAAATTATAGTTTAAGGTCTTTTCTTCTACTGATTAGGATTCTAGTATAGTGACTCAGGTGATCATTTAGCTTTCTTTTGCAGAAAAGAATCATGAAGCTAAAAAATTAGATACAAAATATCAAAAGTTGTTTGATCAGATCATATATGGTAAGAAATCTGAATTTTAAGTTTTTTATTATGGCATTATTTTCTACAATGATAGACTTTGGGTTTCTATTTTTTTATATCTGAAATAGGAGATTATACATGAAGCTCGTTATTCAGGCTATATTATTTTTCTAGCAAGTAGCAATATGTACAAAGATCTGAAGGGTATATTTTGGTGGCCTAGATTAAGTAAGAACATAGAAGAGTTTGTCTTGAAGTGTGAGGCCTATCTGCTAGTGAAGGTAGAGCATCAACGATAGGGAGATATTCTGTAGTCATTACCTATTCCAGAGTGGAAATGAGAAGAGGAAACAACTGACTTTACTATGAGATTTCTCAAATTGATGCAGGGGTATGATGCTATTTGGGTTAATATCGATCGGCTGACAAAATCTACCCATTTCATTATGATTTAATAAATAAATCCATTATACAAGTTAGTACATATCTTTGTTAAAGATATTATCAAGTTATATGGTGTGCCAAAGGTGATTGTATCTTATCAGGATGACATATTTACCTCCAAATTATAGAAATGTATTCAGCAGGGACTGGGTATGAAGTTAGACTTAAGTACTACTTTTCATCTGTAGATAGATAGAAAAACTGAAAGGACTATTTAGGTACTGGAGAATCTTTTGAGACTATGTGTTTTGAACTTTGGAGTTATTTGGGAGGATCATATCCCATTGATAGAATTTGAATATAGCAATAGTTATCGATCCAACATAGGTATGGCTCCTTACAAATCTCTATACGATAGAAAATGTATGACTCTTTTGACTTTGACAGAGGTGGGAGATAGACAGGTGATAGGTTCATCACTTATGGATGATACGATAATAAAGATCCTTTTGATAAGAGAAATTTTGAAATCTACACAAGATAGACAAAATAAATTATACCTTCAAAAGCACAGGTTGGTTGTGTTTCATATTGGTGACCAAGTTTATGTCAAAGTTAGCCCTCTGAAAGGTGTTAATAGATTTGGAAGAATCAGCAAGCTCTGTCCAAGGTATATTAGACCTTTTCAGATTATTGAGCATATTGGTAGTTCAACTAATATGTTATTGTTACTTGTTTAAATGTATGTGATACATAATGTGTTTCATGTATCTTCTTTGAGAAAGTGGGTATATAATTCTAGAAAGAAATTATTTATTGATGATGTTGAGGTTCGTTTGAATCTACAGTATAGGAAAGAACTCAAAAGGATTTTGGCATATAATGTGATAAAATTCAGAAGCAAATATATTCATAAGGTCAAGGTGCAGTGGAAGCACAAGATTGCCATAAAGGCTACTTCAGAGAAGGAATCTGACATGAGGCAGTTATATCCAAGCTTATTCTAACTCATTCAAGTTTGGAAATATTGAGGATGATATTTTTCTTAAGGTGAGTAGATCTTGGAAGTCCTTGATTTTTTTTAAGAAATTTTTTAACCTAAAAAGTTAATAATAATTTTATGAGTCATTATAAGTCTAAATCATAAATTGTCTTCACTAGAACATTTTTATTATTGTACTTTAGTTACCCTATATTTTTTTATAATTTTTGGGCACTGTTGAAATTTCTTAAGAAATGAACACCTGTCGATATAAGTGGTGATTTTTAGATCATCACGTGTTTGTTTACAAATCGATTCCACTAAAGTTTTCTAAATAAAATGAGCTAATTTATGAATATTTTTCTATAATTTTTGGAATTCCTAAAAGTCTTTCAATAAATTTTTTGCTGAAAATTAACTATAATAATATTACTATATATTTTTTAATAATTAAAAATAAATATCTAATGGCATATAAATATATTTCTCATTTCCTTATGTTTATCTACTCATGGCTAACAAAGAAAAAAAGGAAATTAAAGAGAGGAGATAGAAATAGGAAAACCAAGTTTTCCGCCATTTTGCCCCGTATTCATCGGTTAACCCAGTTTTGATAGTTTTTAGTCTCAAGGTAAGTCATGTTATGCCCGTCTCAATTTCAAAAAATGTGCAATTTTTAGCAAATTATTTGATTAAAATATTTTATTTGTAAGTAAAAAATGCGGATAACTTTGCACAAGTAAAACATTCACACTGTAACTTTTTATATGTTATAGAGCTTATAATTATGCATATTTTAAATATTTTTTAAAAATTTTATAATGGGAGTTTTGAAATTTGTAGGATTTATATTGAATAGAAAATTATCTTGATGTTGAAAAAAAGTTTTGTAGTACATTAAAAGTATTAAAACATCATTTTACACAATCCCTGGTAGTTTGATAAGTTTCTTAAAAAGTGCATTTTTTCTAATAGGATTTTATCTTGTCTACCATTATGCAACACTGTAAATTACTCTTTAACTGATATAATGTGATGATATAGATGCATATGTGATTAAATTATATCTACTAGAAGTTATAATGGGTCAGAATCCTAAGAGATTTTATATCTGTCAGGGAATTACTATGAGCTGTAAAGGGCCAAAATCTTTAGAGATTCTATTTGAAACAAGGATATATCATATTTTCTGTTGTTATAAGTGCAAATAAAAAGCGAGTCATAAGGAGCTATAATCCTTTGAGGTTTTGTCTAGGTCCGAGGAAATGTGATATGAACTGCCATGTTATATAAATTTCAATTTATTTACTTGTTAAATATTTAATTTAAATCAAGGAATAACTATTATGTATTTAATATATCTCTTTGTATAGTGATTTATTTAAACTTCATTTAATTTCTTTTAAATATTTAAAAATTTAGATTAGTTTGTGTGGCTTGCTGAGCTGTTACACCTCAATGTAGTTTTGCTTATCATTTTTTAGGATCTGGGAAGGGGAAAGAGATTGTAGAATAGCAGTTCAAGATTAGATCTAAAATCAAAGGTATTTTTTTTATTTTGATTTTTGTACAATCATGGCTAGTTAAATTATGAGTTATATAACTCTTGCATATAGCCATGTACTTTAGTATAGATATTTATTTTTATGAAATGAAAGAAATCTGATGGATGAGTTTATTTTTAGTATTTAAATATTTTAGTATCTCTATAGTCCATTTATTTTAATGAATATTGATAGAAAAATCTAAAATAATTCTAAAACTAGATCTTAGGATTTGTCTATTATAGCTCAACACAATATGACATATCTTGGCCAGGTTGGGTTGTGACATAATGCTAGATAAAAAAATAATTTTTTGTTAATAAATATCTAAATCTATTTTCTTTAAAAATCACCAAAACATCCTTTTTCAACTAATGTAAGAAAAGAAAAAGAAAAAAATGTAGAGAGACGAAGCAAGAGAGAAGAAAAGAGGAGAGAGGTTCTGAGGTCGTAGCTCAGGACTCATCCATCTAGCCATTTAAGAAATTGTCAAGCTGAGATAGGCTCCCAATACCCTATTTCAAATTTCAAATATAGTATTTAAGTGACAATATTAAAAATGTAAATTAATTATTATAACTAAAATTTCATCGTGTAGGTTTTACTATGTTATAAAATGTTCTAATTTGAATGTTTTGGCTATAAGATGCATTGTTTTCATCGATTGGTTTTACCTAGATTAAATTTAAATATTTATATATTAAGAACTAGTAAAGTTGATTTTGATTGAAATCCCTTAAAAAGTCTCAAAATGATGTTTTGAAGCTTAACTATGAATATTAGCTCAAGTAATGAAAGTTGAAAAAAACATGAATAATATACATGTGTATCATCCTATGTATTGTGGTGTGCATGCATTCATGATCATATTTAACATATTGTACATTTTTTAACTCTGCAAAGTTCTTCTTGTCTATTTAAAAACATATGGAAAATTTTCTTATATGGGAGGCTAATAAAATGCACTATAAACTCTATTATGTGGGCCTAACTTTTTGTTCTATTCTATTACTGATTCTAACCCCATCTATTTTATACATGTTAGATATTTAAGGTAGACATAAGTGGAAGTGGAGTTATAAGGGGATTTCGGAGGGTCTCCTTCACCAATTGAAGGTTAGCTTGGTATGCATAAGTTGATGTGGAGTTATAAGTTGGCATCAAGACATGTATATTACTCTGCACATGATATCAAATTCTATCCATAAATTGAATGTTCTAAAAGTAGGTATATTTGATTACTCCTATATATGTGTGAAATCTAATATCTCCATGAAAATATAAATAAAAATACAAATTTTGTTCTCTCTAGAAACAAGTGTACTCTACTAATCTTTGAAATTTTAAAAAAATGTATATAAAAAGTAGGTTCGTGTCATTTCTAAAAAATTGATAATTTTTTTTTTATGTTTGTTGAATTTATTAATAAAAACTTTTAATTTATAAATTGTGGTTATGGTTATTAAATTCTATAATAGGGTAAGGGTTTGGTTACTGAGATGGAATGCTCGTTCTATCGATATTTAAAATTTCAGAAAAAATAAATGTGTAGGTTGAGTAGAGTTGATAAGGGCAGGATTGGTAGGACCCAGACTCCTGAAATATTTTCCAATCCAATATTTTGTTATTTTGATATGTAGATTCTATGTGAATTGGATTATCATATATAAAATTTGAGAAGTGGAATCCAAATGGTATTTAAGACTATTATTATTATTTTATATTTTTTTAGTTAGCTTTTATTTATTTAGTATTATGGTTGAGAAAAATTTTAGTTTTGGAATTTAACCAATACATTAGATCCTGGGGTGCCATAGATTGGAAGTAAGTGGTCAAGTGATGGTAGTTAATCAGTTAGCATTAATTATCAGGTCCTGAGATCTAAATGTTGCATATCTGAGTTTATGGATTAGACTTTTGATGATAGCAAATATTCATGATTTTCTACGACTGCCTTGTCTAATAACTTTTCAGGTCCACAAGATCAAATGCAACTCAAGCCAGTTCAAGATTGGGTAGATTTAGGTTGAGTCAAGTCTGTAATTTTTCCTTTCTTGAGTTAATTGCAAAAGTGGTTCCTGATGCTAAGTAACCTTGCACACACACACACACTTGAGGGTTTTTCCTGTTATTTTCTTTTTTGAGTAAATCGCCCTGGACGATGTCAATATCGGCCAGGACGATTCGACTAAAAATAGAAACCCTAATTATGGCATCACATTAAGGCAGCCATCTTTAAGCCGATCGGCCTAGATGATACTTATATCAGCTAGGACAATAGGCTCATTTAAGAAAGAATCAACCGTCATAATCAATTTAGGTATTCTTTATTTTAGGACATCGGCCAGGACGATCTCATCATCGGCCTGGACAATACAGAATAATTATGCCTAAATTAATCTAGTAACTATGAAAAGTAATTAAGGCTGATTGATATGATCACATCGACCGGGCCGATCGCAGGATTAGCCTGAACGATGTCTTGGATGATTAACATTGGACAACATTTATTCAGGGCGATGTTCAGGATAATTGTACTCGGATTTGAACTAATCAGCTAAGACGATATTATATCACACTGGACGATGTAACCAATTTTCTTCTGATCATCCCAAATTGTCCCGACTAATTGAGCTTATTTTGTACTGATTGGCCTGGACAATATTACTATCGGCCTAGATGATAAAGTTGACAAGTTGCATTAATGAGCTCGTTTTGAGATCTTCTATTTAAGAACTCTTATTCTTTACTTAGTAAGATCTTTTGCTGCTGTCTTGACTTGAGAGAGCCTAGAGGAGAGAGGGAGAGGATTTTGTGAGGGGGATTCACAAGGGTTGCTCCAAGCTTTGTTCCACTTCTTCTTCCACCATCATCTCCTATCCTTGGAAGGGTTGGGAGAGGTAAGCTTCAGCAATCGATCAAGGTTCTGTGCCTGCTTCAAGAGGAAGCAAAAGGAGTTGGGTTCTCTGCCTCGCCGAGGTTGGCGGAAAAGAGGTTTTGTAAGGGCTTCTCCGCCTTGCTGTGGGAGCAAAAGGAGAGTCACGTTTATAGTGCAATACCTGGAGGACACCTCCGGGGAGTGGACATAGGTCGAGTTTACCGAACCACTATAAATCTTTGTGTTCTATTTCTACTGCTTTCGCATTTATTTATTTTTCTGCACCTTGATTTTTGTGGTTATTTTTGTTTGTGATTGTTATCTTTGTTTGCAAAAATTTTTAAAATACCAATTCACCCCCCACTTGGTTAGCCTCGGGCTAGTTCTTAAGGGCTTAACATCCCTAACAAACTTTCAAGTGGTATTAGAGCGGGATTCATAAAAACTAAGTTTGAAAACTTTTTAAATTTTGATCCATGGCTAACAACGAAAATCATAATACTACGAAAGGGTATTCTATAACTCGACCACCTTTGTTTGATAATATCCCATTTGATTTTTGGAAAACTTATATCTCTACATTTTTGCAATTTATTGACTATCGTATGTGGATGATTGTTAAAGAAAGATATTCACCACCTTCTCGTGATCTTAATTGAATTAAAACTGAAGTTCCTTTTACTGAATAGACTTTTGATGAATGAGAATCTTGCCTCAACTTAATGCTAAGTGTTTGAACTGCTTTTCTTGTGCTTTAAAATTTGAATATTATATGCATGTTTCCACTTGCTTTACTGGTAAAGAAATTTGGGATAAATTGTGTATCACCTATAAAGGCACAAATGAAGTTAAGCAATCTCGATTAAATATTCTCTTACATGAGTATAAACTTTTTTTTATGAAATCTCATGAATCAATTTCTGATATGTATATGAGATTTACTCAGATTGTTACTTCTTTGCATGCCTTAGGAAGAGAACTCACTAATTATGAAAATGTGAATAAAATTTTGAGATGCTTGCATTCTTCTTTTGATGCTAAAATTACTGTAATTACTGAATCAAAATATTTGAATACCTATTCGATTGACAACTTACTTGGCTTACTCATTGCTTACGAGCAAGGAGTGAATCAAAGAAATTTGGATGCAGGTGAGAAAAAGAAAGAGAAAACCATAGCACTGAAGGCCAATGAAAGAAATTTAAATTCTTCCGGGTCTAAAAGCGATGAAGTTGCCTTCATCACTAGGCAATTCAAAAACTTTCTAAGGAAGAGTCACAAACATCATTAGAATTAGAGAAAAGGTAAGGATAACAAAAATTTTAAAGGTTCTTCTGATGTTGTTTATTTTGAATGCAGGAAGCCTAGACATGTCAGAGCTGATTGTCCTACACTTCAGGATCACTCAAGCAAAGAAAAGAGTGAGGAGAAACCTAAGTTCAGAAAGGATAAGAAGCGAGTCCAAAAAGCTTTCTAGGTGGAGTCTGCATCTGACTCATCTGAGACAGAACCTGAAGAGGAGACAACAAACTTATGCTTAATGGATGATGATTTTGAACAATCTGACCAAGAAGAGGTATGCCAACCAACCTATGACCAATTGCTTGAAATATGTGAGAAAATTCATGCATCATATAGAAAACTAAAGAAAACTCATGCTAGTTTGAAATTGGAGTTTTTTAATTTAAAAAAAAGAGCATGAAATTTTGAGTAAAGATCACCTCCAAAATGATAGTAATCACATGTCTTTGCTTGATGAGTTTTATGAATTGAATAGAAAGCATTCTGAATTAGTAATTGAGCATATTCTTTGAAAGCTTCCTACATCTCACTTGAATCTGATTTTAAAGCTTCTACTAAAGAATATGAGGATAAAAAGCACTGTTTGGAAATTGATTTAAAAAATGATCACTTGAGGTTTAAACGAGAATTGGATGCACTTAAGAAAAATTGGATGACACCCACATTTGATCTAAAACTAAAAACTAGGAAGAGACATTTTAACCCAAACCGATTAAGAAATCCTTTTCCAGGTGTTAGATGTTTTTCATGTGGCATGTTAGGACACATAGCACATACTTGCCCCATTCATCATAGAACACATTGGGTGCGGAGACCTAAATTGCATAATTCACTGCATAACACTCATGCATCGCATTCTTCTTTTCATAAGAAGGAACCCAAACCTGTTTGGGTTCCTAAATCTGACATTTGATGATTTTGCAGGTGTTCTCTCACCAAAGACCTCATGAGAGCATATGATACTTGGACAAGAAAAGGCTCGCGGCTCATAAATTGCTTAAACTTGCTGCCAAATAAAATTTTGAATTGCATGCTTACTACTCTATTGAGTGTTATTATTTTTTACCTTAGTTTTTGTGTTAGCTTTTCATATTTGTTGTTATAGTTGCTTTTACTTTGGTTTCTTTTTGCTTTATGATATTTTCTCCTTATTTTTATTTTTTTGGAGATTTATAGTTAATGTTTAAACATCTCTAAATCAGTTAAAGAGAGAAACACCGTTGATGGTTTCCCTCCCTCTAACCTCTTTTAGTGGTATAATTTTCTTTTCTAAATAAAAGTCTATCTCAAATTAACAGCTGGTTTTTGAAATTAAGATCTTTTCTATCTAGCTACAATAATCTACCTTATATTTATAATATTCAAAGTTTTTATATATCTTTTAAGTTAATTGAAATCTTGCCATTGTATTTATCATATAATTACTGAAGTCTGCTTTTTGATCTATTCTTCCTTATATTAGAGAGTGAGTTTCTCTTCTCTAATATCTGGAAGATCTACCCACAACTAAAAATATTTTAAGAGTTTTTGAAAAGGGATCTAGCTTACAAAAAAAAAAGAAAAAAAAAAGATGCGCAATGACGCCAAATTGAAAGTTATACATAAAAGTGTATCAAAACTCAAAAGATGCGCAAAGTGCGCCATTCAAATTGACAAGAGATATAAAATGAGCCCACAAAAGACAAGCTTACCTCTCTTTCAAACTTTAAAAATTTTAGAAGAATTCATGGGTTACTTGATATTTTCAAAGGCTTGATTTCAAATTCCATGATTGAAACAAAATTACTTTGGTATATTCTTCTATAAGATATTTTCTATGGAGCAAGTTTTGAATGGATCCTTTTTTTCTTACCCAATTAGTTTGTTCTGAGTTAGGTCTTTTGTTTAGAAAAGATGATTTTGTCATGAAAGAAGTCCTAGCTAGGGTTAACAGGATCAGAAATTCTACCATTTTTAGATTTAGACTTTGTTAACTCATTAATCATACAAATCTTTAAAATTTATTTATTTGGAGCATTTACCATATGCATGCCTTACTAAACTTAATAAAAAAAATAAAAAGAAAACTTTGTTTCTTTGTTAGTTTTTATGCCTTTTCGTGATTTATTGTTATTATTTTTAATTGATTTTAGTATTTTTGGGCTTTCTCTGATCATCACCATGTATCCCTTGATCCTTAATTTGTTTGACATCAACCTGGCCGATACACCGATCGGCCTGGACAATTTGATCAATTTACTCTTCATACTGCCCTCTAACCGACTGATTTAATTTTCTGCTTCTGATCGTCCTTGATGATCCATGATCGGCCTGGACGATCTGATCATCTTTTGCTTCAATCATTTCTGATCGGCCTGGCCGAGAAGTTTTTCAGCCCAGACAGTGTTATCTTTGTTATAGACAATCGTCCAGACCGATCCATGTGTTCGTCTTGGACGATACACGTGGATATACATTTAAAATCTTACAAAGTGGTCGGGATGATCCATTTTTGGACAATCGGCCTGGACGATCCCACTATTCGTCCTGGATGAAACACCTGGCATATAATTTAAAATGTTTTAAATTTGGCTGGTACTATTCATTATTGGGCATCGTTCTGGATGATCCACATAATCGGCATGGACGATTTACTTTTTCAACTATCGTCCGGCCTGACTCCTCTGGCCGATTGCCTGTGTCTGATCGGCCCAGACAATCGAACCATCTTTTTGACCAATCAGCCAGTCATAATATTTGCACCTGATCATCTTGGATGATCCTGTGATCGGCCTGGCCAATCCGGCCGATTCTTTAAATAGAGCTCGAATTCAACCATTTTTTCTTCACACTTCCTTCTCTTTTACTTTCTACTCTCTGATTTCTTACTATTTCTTATTTTTTTCCTACTTATGGATGGTGGTAAGCGTGCTCAACAAACCTCTGGAAGCTCCTCGAGGGTCATACTGGACCCTCAATTCTGGGAGGCAGACGATCAGGCTACCTACCATATATATAAGTCTTTCAGCATCACCCTCTCCCGGACAATCAATCCACTATCCGGTAATGGATCTTTTCACTCACACCTCTCTTTGCTTTATTCTCACTCTCACAGTCCCCTTTAATTCTGAACTTCTTTTTGAATTTTACGCAAACCTCCGCATGAATTCTTCCTACACTGCTCTCACCTCTTATGTGAATCGACGCCCTATCGAGATCACACATCAGGATTGTGCTGATCTGTTGCAGCTGTCCACCACTGGGGATAAGCTGCATACCCTTGTCTCTAATCCTAACTTAACTGGTCCACTGCAAATCACTTTCTTCGCCACACCAATGCACCCTTTCATGTTGGAGAGACTAGCTCTTTACTCAAAGATGCTAGGGTAATCCAGCATGTCCTTCGCACTTCTATTATTCCAAAAGCCGGGGATCGAGTTCACATCACTTTACTTCTTTCATTTACTATCTTTTACATTCTATCCCATAGAGAGTTCAATGCTACAGACCTAATTTTTTGCTACATTGAGCATTTGACTACAAACTGCGATCCAGGTCATAAGAGGAAACCCAATCTTGCTCTAGGACACCTCATTTCTTATGTTCCAGAATCTAAATACCAGCTTCAATATCCTGCTTCTCCCAACATTCAGCCACCCTTCTACTCAAATAACTCCTTCAATGTCCTTCACATTACTCGTCTCCACCCATGGGATAAGGAAGCCTAAGGGGCTGAGGAGGAGGAGGCTCCCACTCCTGTTCCTGCACCTATTCCGCTCCGCCATTACTCTCAGCTGGATCAGTTGGTGGAGCATTTTGATCAATGGGAGACCCACTTTGAGATGTATGTAGCACACCAGCAGCAGCAGTACGCTGAGGACGTGGCCCTGTTTGATGCCTATGTTGCACACTAGCAGCAACAGCACGACCAAGATATGGACTGGTTTGGGGCACGATTTTCTACGTTTTTCACTTTCTTCCAGCAGCCACCAACACCACCACCACCTCCGTCTGATGATCAGGGTCCCTCATTTTATTAGTTTTAGTTTATGTTTTTTATAGTTTATTTTTCTTATGGTTATTTTTAGTTTCTGTTCTATTTTTTTTTTAGTTTCCTCCTCCTTTTTGTGATGTCAAAAGGGGGAGTAGTCTGATGTATCTTGTAGTTTGATTTCTAGAATTTAGTGAACTACTTTTTCCTCACATAATTTTTTATTAAACTTTCATAACTGCTTGAAATTTTCTGGGTGTGTTTGCCATCATCAAAAGGGGGAGATTGTTACAAATTTGAGTTTAAGGATTAAACTTTTGATTATAGCAAACATTCATGATTTTTTATGATTGCCTTGCCTACTAACTTTCTTGAGTCAATTATAAAAGTGGTTCCTGTTGTTAAGTAACCTTACATACACACACTTGAGGGTTTTTCTGTTGTTTCTATTTTGAGTACATCAGCCTGGACGATGTTAATATTGTCCAGAATGATTTGACTAAAAATAAAAACCCTAATTAGGGCATCACATTAAGGCAGCCATCTTTAAGCCGATTGGCCTGGACGATACTTATATTGGCCTAGACGATAGACTCATTTAAGAAAGAATCAACCGCCATGATTAATTAAGGTATTCTTTATTTTAGGATATCGGCCAGGATGATCTCATCATCAGTCTGGATGATGCAGCATAATTATGCCTAAATTAATCTGGTAATTATGGAAAGCAATTAAGGCTGATTGATACTATCACATCGGCCGAGCCGATCGTAGGATCGGCCTGAACAATATCCTGGACGATTGACATCAGCCAGCATCTATTCAGGGCAATATTCAGGATGATTGTACTCGAATTTGAACTAATCATCCAGGATGATATTATATCACCCTGGACGATGTAACCAATTTTCTTCGGATCATCCCAAATCGTCCCGACTGATTGAGCTTATTTTGTATTGATCGGCCAAGATGATATTACTATCGTCCTGGACGATAAAGTCAGAAAGTTGCATTAATGAGCTCATTTTGAGATCTTCTATTTAAGAACTCTTGTTCTTCACTTAGTAAGATCTTTTGCTGTTGTCTTGACCTGAGAGAGCCTAGAGGAGAGAGAGAGAGAGAGAGAGAGAGAGAGAGAGAGAGAGAGAGAGAGAGAGAGAGAGAGAGAGAGAGAGAGAGAGGATTTTGTGAGGGGAGCTTATGAGGGGGATTCACAAGGGTTGCTCCAAGCATTATTTCACTTCTTCTTCCACCATCATGTAGAGAGAGTTGCTATTTGCATGTTTCATATTCTTGCAACTTGTATTATTTTGATGATTTCAAATATTATTATTTTTATATATCTCCTAACACTTTTTGAAAGCTTTATTTTTGCTCTAATGTGTACTAACATTTCAAGAAAATCAACTCCATGCGATGAAGACTTCAAATTATTCTTTTTGTAAATTACAAGTTTTTTGAAATGAAAGGGAGTGGTTGTAATTAAGTGAAAAATCACAGCACACACTCTTGGGGGACAAATTTTATGAACTGATCGTACGGGACGAACTTTGTTCGTACGGGACGATCATGTCAATTAACCCTCAGAAGAGCACTGGTTCGAACGGGCGAGGAGAAAATTTTCTAAGTCCTAATCGTCCAGGACGAATTTAATATTCGTCCCGGGATAAAACTCTCTGGATTCTCACTCGCAATGTTCGTCCAGACGAAAAATAAGGTTCATACCGAGATGAAACTCTCTGTATGAGTTCGTACAAGACGAAATTAATTTTTGTACTGGGACGAAACTCTCTGTATGAGATCGTACAAGACGAAATATATTTTTGTCCCTGGATGAAGCTCTCTGTTTAAAATCGTCCCAGGACGAAACCTATTCGTCCCAGGTCGAATTGAACCGACTTACGTCAGTTGGTTACGTCCTGAAGAATTTTTGGAAACTGACCTATGAAATAACCGTTTCGTACCGGACGAACATAGTTCGTACGGGACGATGAGCGTGTAAGAATATAGTTTGTACCAATTTACACTAGGTTTGTTTCCAACACTTTAAGTAAAATCGTCCAGGACGATCCACGATCGTACGGGACGATCCACTGCGTACAGAATTGAAAACTTGCAATTTTTGGGCGGTTTTTCTTGTCTTTTGTATATATAGTCCAAATTAGACTGCCACCCAATCTTTTTGCCATTTGATCTTCGTGCCTATTGAAAGAAAAGTCAAGGAGAGAGTGTGAGAGAGCATTCAAAGGAGGATTCCTACCACTGGAGCGTGTAGGCTTCACTTGGTGTTTAAAGGTAAGAATCTCTACTTGTAAATTGAGATTAATTCACTCTTTTCTTCCTTCTTTCTAGATTTTCTGTGAGAAGATCTGTCAAGGAGATCCGGTTCTCTGCCGACACTTGGAGAGTGTAAACAGCCGAAGGGTTCTCTGCCCACACTAGGAGAGTGTGAAAGGACGAAGGGTTCTCTACCCACACTAGGAGAGTGTGAAAGGACGAAGGATTCTCTGCCCACACTAGGAGAGTGTGAAAGGACGAAGGGTTCTCTACCCACACTAGGAGAGTGTGAAAGGACGAAGGGTTCTCTGCCCACACTGGGGATTGTGTAAAAGGACAACGGTTCTCTACCGCACCGGGTAGTGGTGAAAAGAGTGTTTGTAAAGGCTTCTCTGCCTTGCTGTGGGTGAAAAAAGAGAGATACTATTGGTATTAGTGCAATACTCAGAGGGTGCCTCTAGGAGTGGATGTAGGTCTGGTTTAGACCGAACCACTATAAATCTTGTGTCTTTTACTTTACTGCTTTTTATTTTTCGCATTTTTCTTTAGTTTAAAAATCTGTGGTTGAAAATCTTTTCTATAAAAATTTCATTAAAAAGTTTCATTTCGGTTCAACAAAATTTACAAAGAGGGTTAAGTTTTAAAAATACCAATTCACCCCCCCTCTTGGTAGCCTTGGGACATTAACTTAGGTTTAACAACCTATTCACTAGACTCAACACATCGTCTCTTGTCCTTGGAAGGGTTGGCAACGGTAAGCTTCAGCAATCGATCAAGGTTCTCTTCAAGAGAAAGCAAAAGGAGTTGGGTTCTCTGCCTCATCGGGGTTGGCAGAAAGGAGGATTTGTAAGGACTTCTCTGCCTTGATGTGGGAGCAAAAGGAGAGTCACGTTTATAGTGCAATACCTGGAGGGCACCTCCGGGAAATGGACGTAGGTCGAGTTGACCGAACCACTATAAATCTCTATGTTCTATTTCTACTACTTCGGCGTTTATTTTTCCGCACTTTTATTTTTGTGGTGATTTTGGTTTGTGATTGTTATCTTTGTTTAAAGATTTTTTTAAAATATCAATTCACCCCCCCCCCCCCCCCCCCTTCTGGTTAGCCTCGGCTAGTTCTTAAGGGCTTAACATCCCTAATGAACTTTCACTAAAGTGAAAAAAAATTTATTTATTTTCTTATATTCTACACTTAATAGTCATTTACAACAAGATGACTAAGAACTATAGTTGACTAATTTCATTTAGAAAAAGTATAAATAAATATAAATAGTGAATCAAAAAATTTCATAATTATTATTGTCAATATTTAAATTCTACTACAAGATTTAAAAACTAAAATAATTTATATAATAGTCATTATCAATTTATCAGTTATAAAAGAATATATAAAATCAAAGAACTAATAAAAAGGGCTAAACTAACATCATTGTATAACCTCACACTACGTGCTCCTTACATTTACCTGAAATTATATAAAATAACATAACGAGCATATAAACCATTAGGTAACAAAAACTTACCATTGAAATCAATACCTGAAAAAAGATAGATAATATGTTGTAAATCACATATGAAAATCTATGCATCAATATATGTTATATATCTAGTCACCTGTATCAGTTTATTAGAACATTACTTATCACATCTTAGTCTGTCAATCATTAGTGAAAGTTTATTAGGGTTGTTATTCCCTTATGAACTCACATAAGGCTAACTAAGAAATGAGGTGAATTGATAGTTTTAAAAATTCTTAAATATAAAGTAAAAACTTTTTGAAACTTTTTTCAATATTCTAAAATAAATGCAATCAACCACAAAAATTAATATGTAAAAAAAAATAAAGTTCAAGAATAACATAGAAAGAACTCACTAAATTTTATAATGGTTCAATCAACTTGACCTACATCCACTCCTTAGAGCCTCTCCTCCATGTATTGCACTAAAACATAGTGACTCTCCTTTTGCTCCCATATTAAGGCAGAGAAGTCTTTACAAACTCCTTTTCACCAACCCAGTGAGGTAGAAAATCTAAAATCCTTTTGCTTCCTCCTGAAGCAGGCAGAGAACCTTGATCGATTGCTGAAGAAGACCTCCCTAGAGCCACCAAGGAGACAAGGATGATGAATGAAGAAGATGACTTGAATCCTCGCTTGAAGAAACTTTTGTGAACACCTCATAAACTCCCCCTCAAAAGATTCTCTCTCTCTCCCAAGCTCTCCCTCTTCTTCTTTAAGCTCTCTCAGGTCAAGACAATAGTAAAAGATTCTCTCAATAATAATCAAAAGAACATATAATGAAGGCCTTAAAAATTGTCCTAATTCACAACTTTCCATCAAAGATAATCCAATATGATCGACAAATTGTCATGTACGATCAGTGTATTTCAACCCTTCCATCCATGACAATCTAGGTGTACTACACTATTAGAACACATGGTTTGTTCTGATCATCTAAGAAGATGAGGACATCATCCTGTACGATTAGTTCAAAATTATACATATCGTCCAATACATAGTTTTAATCATATAGGAGATCCATGTTAGACGATGAAGAAACATAACTGATCATCCATGATGATACTTAGATTTTCCTATACAATTAGTTCAAAATTAGTGATTATTGTCTAGCACATAGTTCTGGTCATCCAGCAAAAACATCTTCATGATGAACAATTATAATTATTCATCCAGCAGATAGTTTGGGGCGTCTAACTAATTTAGGAGAAGATTAAAGTTTTTCTAATTGATCGTCTAGGACGATCCTATAATCATCCAGGATGATATGATCGAACAATCTAACCTTAATTACTTTCCTTAATCACCTGACTAATTTAGGTATGATTGTAATGAATCATCCAGGATGATATGGTATCATCATAGATGATTCTGGATCATTCTGTATGATATGATAAAAAAAATCTTAAACTTACAGAATTTCTCCCTCTGAGTGTGTATGTGTTAAGGTTAATTAGCTTCAGGATCAACCTTATTACATTTGACTTAAGAAAAAGTAAAAACCATTGGAATAGTTACATACTGACTAAGTCATAATCTATATAATCTTGAGCTGGCTTTACTTGCAATTGACCTTATGGACCTTAAAAGTTAGTAGACAGGGCAACCAAAATAAATATGCAGTAGTAATAACAGTAGAGAAACAGGAATACCAAGAATGTTTGTTATCATTAAAATTATAATCCTTGAATCCATATTTGTAATAATCTTCCCGTTTTCTATGATGGTAAATATTTTTTAGACAATTTCAAATCAAATAGATTAAAAGAAAATGAAACATAAAACAAAGATGAACAATATAAACAATGCAGTACAAATTTTACTAAAACAAGCAAATGATATAATAATGATAATAATAACACTAAATAATATAACAATAATAATTACTCCCCTTTTGACATCACAAAAAAAAGAGGAAACAACAAAAATAAAAAAGAAAACATCGTAAAGAAAATAACAGCAGTACAAACCACACAAAAAACACCAAGTAAACTATAGGTACGAGGGATACAATAAAAGAACTAAAAAAGATTTGCACTAAAAAGCATAAAATAAAACTTTTTTTAATCAATACTAGACAATGATAAATTTTCCTTGTGATTGGATTAAAAATTTGGAAAAAAAATGAATTAACATCATCGAAATCTAAAAAATAATTCAACAATCAATCCTATTAACCCTAGCTCAAATTTCGTACAGGAAAACTATCTTTTGAAAACATAGATCTAACTCATAAAAAGTAATCGGATAAGAAATGATTCATTCAAAACTTTATTCTAGAAAAATATTTTATAGAATAATATAGCAAAGTAATTAGTCACAATCATGAATTTTGAAATCAAGTCTCTAAAAATATCAAGTGAGACATAAATTCTTCTAAGATTTAAATGTTTGAAAGAGAAGGAAGATTGATTTCTTGTGGGCTCATTTTGTGCCTCTTATCAATTATTTGACACACTTTATGCATATTTTGATTTTTGATACACTTTGTGTATCTTTTAATTTTTTGGCAATCATTACGCATCTTTTTAGTTTTTCTTTTTGGGCTCATTTTATATCTATTGTCATTTTTTTAAGCTACCTCCCTTTCAAAACTTTGAAATACTCTCAATTATGAGAGTATCTTCCATATAATAGAGAAGGAAAAACTCACTCTCTAATATAAGGAGTAAATCACAAAGCATAATCATATTCATATAATAAATGCAATAACATGATCAAAAAAGCTTGAAAGTTACTTAATGACTTTGAACATTATTTATATGAGATAGATTATTGTAAAAATATATAAAAGATCTCAATTGCAAAGTCCAATTATTAATTTGAGATGGACTTTTATTTAGAAAAGAAAATTACTCCGCTAGAAGGAGTTAGATGAAGGGAAATAATCATTGGTGTTTCTCTCTTTAATTGATTTAGGGATGTTAATTATTGATTAAAAAATTTCAAAAATAAAAGTAAGGTAAAACATGACATTCCAACAGTGATTAATAAAACAAAATAGAAGTAAAAAAATAATAATAAAACCTAAAAAATAACACCACAAAAAATAAAATAAATAAGTAAACAAAAAAGACTAAAGAAATATAAGAAAATAGAAAATTTAGAGTTCAAAAATTATCAAGTTCATGTATTTATGTCTATGACACCTAATATGATCCTTAAGATGCTAAAGTTTCAAAGTATAGAGGTTTAGTAAAATTGTCAACCAATTGGTTTTCAGTTGTTATATGGTGTAGCTCAATGTCTCCTTTAGTAACATGGTCCCTTATAAATTAATGCCTTAAGTCAATGTCTTTGGTTCTAGAGTGTTGGATATGATTTTTAGAAATACAGATGGCACTAGTGTTATCACATAGAATTGACATTGTGCCTATAGGTAATCTTAAATCCAAAATTTATTGCTTTAACCAAAGGACTTGGGCCACACAACTTCCTAAGGTTATGTATTCAGCTTCAGTAGTGGAAAGTACAATTGAGTTTTATTTTCTGTTGGACTAGGAGATTAAGAATTCTCCTATGAATTGACACATTCAAGAGATACTCTTTCTATCCATTATACATCTTATAAAGTCTAAATCAGAATATTCTATAATCTCAAAATAAGTGATGTGCCTTGGATACCAGATTCCTAAGTTTTGTGTTCTTAAGAGATTTTTAAGGATTGTCTTAACTGCAGTCAAGTAGGACTACTTTGGATCAGCTTTAAATCTAGCACAAAGAGAAATCCTAAATATTAAGTCTGCTAGCTGTCAAGTAAATAAGCGATCTAATTATTCATCTGTATTTCTTTTGATCAATTGATTTTTTATTTGAGTCTTTATCTAATTGAACACTGTGTTGCAAATTTGGTTTCATGGATTATGATTTTGATGTTAGCAAACACTATGACTGCCTTTCGTACTGACATTTCAGGGCCACGAGATCAGAAGGCAATCAGAACTAGCTCAAGATTGGGTAGACTAGGTCTGAATCAGTTTGTAAATTTCTTTTTCCTCTTCTTCAGTCAATTGTAACCTATGATGTGTTTGTTGCTAAGTAAACCTGCACACACACACTTGAGTGATTTTTTTTTTTTACTGACTTAAAATTTTTATTTTTACTCACATCATCCCAGATGATATTTACATCGTCCTAAATGATCGGGTTTAAAATAGAAACCATAATCAGGACTCTTAGTTAAGGCAGCCGTCATTAGCCTATCGGCCTGGACGATACGTGTATCGACTAGGACGATGTCCTCAAAGCAGAAAGATTCCGCCGACATGATCTATTTAAGTATTCTGTATTTTTGGAAATCAGCCAAGATGATCTTGTATCGACCTGGACGATATACACAATTATGCTTAAATTAAATTCGAGAATTAAGGAAGACAATTAAGGATGATTGATACGATCACATCATCCTGGCCGATCGCAGGATCATCCGGAATGATCATTTCGAAAACCTTAGTTACTTCTAGATGATCAATATCAGCCAGATCATATTAAGGGCAATGTTCTGGACGATCAACATCGGCCAACTCTCATTCAGGGCGATGTTCTGGATGATTTACCTCTATTTTGAACTAATTGGCCGGGATGATTGTGAGATCGGCCCAGACGATCAAGCTAATTTTGGATCATCCAGACCCCATTCAGGGCGATGTTCAGGACGATAGTACACGATTTGTACTGATCGGCCTCCTATCGTCCTGGACAATATTGTCGGTTCTTGAAATTCTATTTAAAGGATCTAAATTTTCTCATGCAAACAACCTTGAGTGCTACTATCTTGACCTAAGAGAGACTTGGGAGAGGGAGAGAGAGAGAGAGAGAGAGAGAGAGAGAGAGAGAGAGAGAGAGAGAGGAACTTGTGAAGGAGAGTTTGTGAGAGGGTTCACAAGGGTTGCTCCAAGCAAGGTTCCAAGTCGTCATCTCCGTTCTTCATCCTTCGTCCTTGGGAGGTTCTTGAGAGGTCTACTTCAGCAAAAGGTCGGGGTTCTCTGCCCGCTTCAGGAGGAAGCAAAAGGAGTCGATTCTCTGGCCGCTTTTGGAGGAAGCAAAAAGAGTCGGTTCTCTGCCGCACCGAGGTTGGTGAAAAGGAGCATGTTGTAAAGGCTTCTCCGCTTAGCTGTGGGAGCTAAAGGAGAGACACTTACTTAGTGCAATACCTGGAGGGCGCCTCCAGGGAGTGGATGTAGGTCAAGTTGATCGAACCACTATAATCCCTTGTGTTCTTTTTACTGCTTCCACATTTAATTTTCTGTACTTAAGTTTTGTGGTGATTTTAGTTTATGTTTGTTGTGCTTTGATTTAAGAAAGATTTTTTAAAATACAATTCACCCCCCCCCCCCCCCCCCTCTTCCCTCTTAGTTAGCCTCGGGCTAGTTCTTAAGGGCTTAACATCCCTAACGAACTTTTAAGTGGGATCAGAGCGGGATTCATAAAAACTAAGTTTGAAAACTTTTGAATCTTGATCCATGGCTAACTTTGGGAATCAAAATACTGAGGAAGGGTATTTTATTACCCGACCACCTTTGTTTGACAATATCCATTTTGATTTTTGGAAAACTCGCATGTCTACCTTTTTGCAATCTATTGATTATCGTATGTGGATACTGGTAAAGGATGGTTATACACCTCTAATTGAAAAATTGAATGGCGTTACTGTTCCACTTCCTTTTACTAAATGGACTTTAGATGATAAGGATTTAGCTCAATTAAATGCAAAGTGCTTGAACTATTTTTTCTGTGCTTTAAAATTCGAAGATTGCATGCGTGTTTCTACTTGCTCTACTGGTAAAGAAATTTGGGATAAACTGTGTATCACCTATGAAGGTACTAATGAAGTTAAATAATCTCGTTTAAATATTCTCTTACATGATTACGAACTTTTTTGTATGAAATCTTCTGAAATGTATATAAGGTTTACTCAAATTATCACTTCTTTGCATGCTTTAGGAAGAAAACTTTCAAATTATGAAAAGGGCGAACAAATTTTTGAGATGCTTGCCTTCCTCTTTTGATGCTAAAATCACTGCTATTACTGAATCTAAAGATTTGAATACCTATTCGATTGACAACTTACTTAGATCACTCATTGCTTATGAGCAAGGGGTGAATCAAAGGAATATTGATGCAGGTGAGAAAAGAAAGGAGAAAATTGTGGCATTGAAGGTCAACAACATGAATTCTGATTCTTCCGGGTCTGAAAGAGATGACATTGCCTTAATCACAAGGCAATTCAAAAGCTTTCTAAGGAAGAGTCACAAGCATCATCAAAATTGGAGAAAAGGTAAGGATAACAAATATTCAAAAGGATCTTTTGATGTTGTCTGTTTTGAATGCAGGAAGCCTAGACATGTGAAAGTTGATTGCCCAACACTTAATTCTCCTCAAGCAAGGAAAAGGGTGAGGAGAAACCCAAGTTTAGGAAGGATAAAAAGAGATTTCAAAAGGCATTCTGGGCGGAGTCTGCATCTGATTCATCAGAGACTGAACCTAAAAATGAGACAACAAACTTATGCATAATGGCAGACAATCATCTTGATCAAGAAGAGGTATGTGAACTATCATATGACCAACTCCTTGAAGTTTCTGAAAAAATTCATGCATCATATAGAAAACTTAAAAAATACTAGTTTGAAATTAGAGTTTTTGAATTTACAAAAAGAGCATAAAATTATTCTCAAAGATCATTCTACAATTGATTCAAATTAAATGGCTTTACTTGATGAATTTGATGATTTAAACAAAAAGCATTCTTTATTAATTGATGAGCATGAGTCATTAAAAGCTTCACTCACCTCACTTGAATCTAATTTTAAGAAAACTAAAGAGCTAGAGCACAATTTGAGGAGTGATAATAATGTCTTAGAAAGCACTAACTTTAGGATTAAAAATGAATTAGATACACTTAAGAAAACTTAGATGACACCCATATTTGATCAAAAGTCAAAACCTAGGAAGAGGCATTATAACCCTAACCATTTAAGAAATCCTTTTCCTGGAGTTAGATGTTTTTCATGTCGCATGCTAGGACACATATCACACACTTGCACTGTTCACCATAGTACATAGTGGGTATGGAGACCCAAATTGCATAATTTATAGCATACCACACATGCATTGCATTCTAATTTTCATAAGAAGGGACCCAAACCTATTTGGGTTCCTATATCTGACATTTGATGATTTTGTAGGTGAGCTCTCACAAAAGGCCTTGTGAGAGTATGTGGTACCTGGACAGCGGATGCTCTCGACATATGACTGGTGATGCCAATCAATTCATCTTGCTGGAGACTAGGACAGGAGGCAAGGTTACTATTGGAGACAACACCACCATGAAGGTGGTAGTCTCAGGTATAATTGGTAATTCTAAGAACCTTATGATTGAAAATGTTTTGCTTGTAGATGGATTAAAACATAACCTACTCAGCATCAATCAGCTTTGCGACAAGGGCTTCATCATATAATTTCTTGCAAATTCATGCATTATAAGTTTAAATAACAAAATTGTTTTGCAGGGAAAGCGGATCAACAACGTATACATGCTTGATTTAAATAACATTGAATGAACTGTATCATTTTTCTTAAAAACTGATGTTGATGATTCTTGGTTGTGGCACAGGAGATTATGTCATGCTAGTATAAAAACCCTTAGAAAAGTGACCCAAAAGAACCTAGTTAGAGGCGTCCCTAAACTTAAGTTTTGTAAAGACCACCTTTGTGAT
This sequence comes from Dendrobium nobile, assembly GCA_022539455.1. Lineage (NCBI taxonomy): Eukaryota > Viridiplantae > Streptophyta > Magnoliopsida > Asparagales > Orchidaceae > Dendrobium > Dendrobium nobile. The sequence continues at coordinate 31,878,339 of CM039723.1, read as the reverse complement.
GCCTGTCAATTAAGAAAGCAAGTCCACTCCACTTTTCACCCCATTAAGGACATTAGCACCTCTAGACCTTTAGAAGTCCTTCACATGGATTTGTTTGGACCCATTAGCACTGCCAGCTTGGGAGGAAAAGTCTATGGTTTTGTAATTGTCGATGACTACGCGAGGTTTACTTCGACTCGATTTCTGGCACACAAACATGAGTCTTTTGAGGAGTTTAGAACCTTTTTACTTGGATTCAAAAAAAGCTAGGTTGTGATATCTTGACCATCCATAGTGACCATGGGGGAGAGTTTAAAAATGAAAGATTTAGAGATTTTTTTGAGGATAATGGGATTAGCCACAACTTCTCAGCTCCTAGGACCCCTCAGCAGAATGGGGTAGCTGAAAGAAAGAATCGGACCTTAATGGAAGCCGCTAGAGCCATGCTTGCTGAGTATTCACTTCCAAAATACTTTTGAGCTGAAGCGGTTAACACATCTTGTTATGTATTGAACAGGGTGAATGTTAGAGCCAAATTAGATAAGACACTCTATGAGATCCTTAAGGGTAGGACGCCCAATCTTTTCTACCTTCATGTCTTTGGTTGTAAGGTTTTTATTCACAACAATGAAAAGTCTCACTTAGAAAAATTTGACCCAAAATCTAATGAAGGAGGGTTCCTAGGATATTCTAGTGTTGGGAAGTCTTTTAGGGTGTTTAATAAGAGGACTTTGGTGGTAGAAGAGACTACATATGTGGTGTTTGATGAGTCTGATCCTAGAAAACTTAGAGTTGAGGATGATGATGATGAAGGAGAGATTGTAGTAGAGAATCTGGAGAAGGGGGAAGAACACCAAAACACTGGAGGAATAGAAGAGGTTATCCAAGGAGTAGAAAATTTAAATATAGAGGAAAGGGTTGAACCTTCACACACCTTGCCTAGAGATTGGAGATACTCTATGAATCACCCTAAAGATTTGATCTTAGCAGACCCTTCTAATGGAGTTAGGACTAGACATGGACTTAGAAATGAAGTGAACCACTCTGCTTTTATATCAATGACTGAACCCACCAACATAAACCAAACCCTTTCTGATGAGTTTTAGATTTTAGCCATGTAGGAGGAATTGAACCAATTTGTTATGAATGATGTTTGGGAGCTTGTAGAAAGACCTAAGGGACAAAGTGTAATTGGAACCAAGTGGGTCTTTAAGAATAAGGTGAATGATTCTGGAGTGGTGGTTAGAAATAAAGCAAGATTAATGGCTAAGTGGTATAATCAAATAGAAGGGATAGATTTTGAGGAGAATTTTGCCCTTGTAGCTAGATTGGAAGCCATTAGAGTGCTATTAGCCTTTGTCTATTATAAAAGATTTAAGCTTTTTCAAATGGATGTTAAGAGTGCTTTTTTAAATGAGGAAATATAAGAGGATGTGTTTGTAGAACAACCCCCAGGTTTGGAGAGTTTTCAATTTTCAAATCATGTTTTTAAATTAAAAAAAGCCTTATATGGTTTAAAACAGGTGCCTAGAGCTTGGTATGAGAGGCTTAGCATATTCTTACTAGAAATGGAGTTTGTTAAGTGAAGCATAGACACCACCCTTTTTCTGAAGAAAGTTGGAAATGATTTGCTCATTATTCAGATTTATGTGGATGACATACTTTTTGGATCTTCTGATGAGAAACTATGTGATGAGTTTTCTAAAACAATGAGTAGAGAGTTTGAGATGAGTTTGATAGGAGAGTTGTCCTACTTTTTGGGGTTTAACATAAAATAATTAGATGATGAAACCTTTCTAAATCAATCAAAATACATAAAGGATATTTTGAAGAAGTATGAGATGGATAAAGCAAAGCCAATTAATACTCCCATGACCTCCAGTGTTTCATTGGATAAGGACCCAAGGGTTAAGTATGTTGATCAGAAGAAGTATAGAGGCATGATTGGATCTTTACTTTACTTGATTGTTAGCCGACCTGATATAATGTTTAGCATTTGCCTTTGTGATAGATTTCAAGATGACCCTAAGGAATCCCACCTGACTGCAGTTAAGAGAATTCTTAGATACCTTTTTGGGACCCAAAGCTTAGGAATTTGGTACCCTAGGCACAGCACTTCTTTTGAGATTATTGGATTTTTTTATTCTGATTTTGCAGGATGTAAGGTGGATAGAAAATGTACTTCTAGAACTTGTCAATTCATAGAACAATCTTTGGTCTCATGGTCTAGTAGAAAGCAAAACTCTGTTGCACTTTCCATTGCTGAAGCTGAGTACATTGCTTTAAGAAGTTGTGTGGCCCAAGTCCTTTGGTTGAAACAACAAGTACTAAATTTAAGATTACCAGTAGGCACCATCTCTATTTTTTGTGACAACACTAGTGTCATCTGTATTTCTAAGAATCCTATCCAATATTCAAGGACTAAGCACATTGACATTAGACATCACTTTATTAGATCATGTGACTAAGGAAGACATTGAGTTACACCATATGACAACTGAAAATCAACTGGCTGACAACTTTACTAAACCACTGGACTTCGACACTTTCAGCTCTTTAAGGACCAGATTGGGTGTGATTGACATAAATGCATGAACTTGTTTCTTTGTCTTGCTTTTCTTTTTGTTCTTTCTTTTTCTTTCCTCTTTTATTGCTTTATGTTTTGTTGATTGGTTTTATTATTTGTTGTTTCTTTTTTTTTTACTTTTCATTTTCTTTTTTTTAAATCATCGCTGAAGTGATATCGTATACCTTGTTCTTTCTTTTAAAAATTTATAGTCAATGTTGTACATCTCTTAATCTATTAAAGGGTAAAAATATTCTTTTGATTGTGTCTCTTTCTCTAACATATTTTAGTGGCACTATTTTCTTTTCCAATCAAAAGTCTATCTCAAACTAACGAATGGAGTATGCAATTAAGATCTTTTCTAATCTTTCTACAGCAAATCTATCGTGTATTTATAATGATCAAAGTCTTTATGTCACATCAAGATTCCTCGATACCCTTACCATTACATTTCTTCATATAATTATTGATTCTATTTTGTGGATTGTTCTTCCCTATATTAGAGAGTGAGTTTTTTTTCTCTAATATCTAGAAGATATACTCATAACTAAGATTATTTAAGAGTTTTTGAAAGAGAATGTAGCTTGCAAAAATTTAAAAAAAAATTGGCCAATGATGCCAAAAATAAAAGATGCGCAATGACGCCAAATTGAAAAAAAAAATACACAACGTGTATCAAAAATCAAAATATACGCAAAGCGCTATTCAAATTTACAAGAGGCATAAAATGAGCCCACCAAAAGTAAGCTCTCCTCTCTTTTCAAAACTTTTAAAACTTAGATGACTTCATGTATCACTTGATAAAATTAAAGGCTTGATGTCGATAGTTTTGCGATTGTGACAAAATTACTTTCAATAAGATATTTTTTCTGAAACCAAGTGGTGAACGGATCCTCTTTTCATATCCAATTGATTTTTTTTAGTTAGGTCATTGATTTCAAAATACAATTTTACCCTGAAAGAAAATATGAGCTAAGGGTAACCATGATAGGATATTCTACCCTTTTTTTTTTGGATTTTTGAGTTTGTTAACTCATTAACTTACAATTTTTTTTTAAAATAAATCACATGGAATACTACATCATGTTCATGCCTTGGTTAAAAAAAAAAAAAGAGGTTTTTTTTGTTTACTTTGTTTCATAGCTTCCTCCTCCTTTTTGAGATGTAAAAAAGGGGAGTAGTATGTTTGTATTTACACTTTCTTGTATTTGCACTTTCTATTCTGAATGTTTGGAATTCTTGAAAGCTTCCTATATTTTTACACTGCTTTGATCATCAAAGTGTTTTGCCATCATCAAAAAGGGGGAGATTGTTGCAAATTTAGTTTCATAGATTATGATTTTGATGTTAGCAAACACTACGACTGCCTTTCCTACTGACATTTCAGAGCCATGAGATCAGAAGGCAATCGGAACCAGCTCAAGATTAGGTAAACTAGGTCTGAGTTAGTCTATAAATTTCTTTTTCTCCTTCTTGAGCCAATTGTAACCTCTGAAGTGTCTGTTGCTAAGTAACCCTGCACACACACACTTGAGTAAATTTTTTTTCTAACTGACTTAGAATTTCTGTTTTTACTCACATCATCCCGAATGATATTTATATCATCCTGGACTATCAGGTTTAAAATAGAAACCCTAATCAGGACTCTTTGTTAAGGCAGCTGTCATTAGCCTATCAGCCTGGACGATACGTGTATCGGCCAGGATGATATCCTCAAAGAAGAAAGAATTCACTAACATAATCTATTTAGGTATTCTATATTTTTGGAAATCGGCCCGGACAATCTTGTATCGGCCTAGACGATATACACAATTATGCCAAAATTAAATCCAAAAATTAAGGATGATTGATATGATCACATCTTCTTAGCCGATCGCAGGATCATACAGAACGATCAGTTCAAAAATCTTAGTTACTTCTAGACGATCAATATTGGCCAAATCATATTCAGTGTGATGTTCTAGATGATCAACATCGACCAACTCTCATTCAGGGCGATGTTCTGGATGATTTGCCTCTATTTTGAACTAATCGGTCGGGACGATCTTGAGATCGGCCCGGACGATCAAGCTAATTTTGGATCGTCCAGACCCCAATCGAGGTGATGTTCAGGACGATAGTACACGATTTATACTGATCGGCCAGAACGATATTCCTATCATCCTGGACGATAATGTCGATTCTTGAAATTCTATTTAAATTATCCAAATTTTCTCATGCAAACAACCTTGAGTGTTGTTTTCTTGACCTAAGAGAGCCTTGGGAGGGGGAGAGAGAGAGAGAGAGAGAGGAACTTGTGAGGGGGAGTTTGTGAGAGGGTTCACAAGGGTTACTCCAAGCAAGGTTCCAAGTCGTCATCTCCGTTATTCGTCCTTCATCTTTGGGAGGTTCTTGGGAGATCTACTTCAGCAAAAGGTTCGGGTTCTCTTCCCACTTCAGGAGGAAGCAAAAGGAGTTGATTCTCTGGCTGCTTCAGAAGGCTTCTCCACCTAGCTGTGGGAGCTAAAGGAGAGACACTTACTTAGTGCAATACCTGGAGGGCGCCTCCAGAGAGTGGACGTAGGTTAAGTTGACCGGACCACTATAAACCCTTGTTTTCTTTTTACTGCTTCCGCATTTAATTTTCCGCACTTAATTTTTGTGGTGATTTTAGTTTGTGTTTGTTGTGCTTTGATTTAAGAAATATTTTTTAAAATAACAATTCACCCCCCCCCCCCCTCCTGGTTAGCCTCGGGCTAGTTCTTAAGGGCTTAACATCCCTAACGAACATTGACACTAGAGCTCATGGGAGTGTTTATTGGCTTAGATTTATCTATTTAATATTTTTTAAGATATCCTTAATATATTTCAATTGACTAAAAAAGGTTCCATCATCCATTTGTCTTATACTAAACCCCAAAAAGTAGGACAATTCTCCCATCATACTCATCTCAAATTCCTTGCTCATTTTTTTTTTTAAAAATCATCACATAACTTTTTATTAGAACATCCAAAAAATATATCATCAACATAGATCTGAACAATGAGTAATTCATCTCCTACTCTCCTTAAAAATGGGTGGTATCTACACTACCCTTAACAAACTCCTATTATAGTAGGAATGTGCTAAGCCTCTCATACTATATCCTTGGTGCCTATTTTAATCTTTACAAAGCCTTTTTTTAATTTAAAAATATTATTTAGAAATTGGGAAATCTTAAAACTTGGAGGTTGCTCAACAAAAATATCTTCTTTTATTATCTCATTTAAAAAGGCACTCCTGACATCCATTTGGCATAGCTTAAATCTTTTATAACAGGTAAAGACTAGTTGCACTCTAATTGCTTCCAATCTAGCTACAAGAGCAAAAGTCTCCTCAAAATCAATCCCTTCTATTTGATTGAACCCCTTAGCCATAAATCTTGCCTTATTTCTAACCACCATACCAGAGTCATTCATTTTATTCTTAAAGACTAATTTGGTTCCTACTACACTTTGGCCCTTAGGTCTTTTTACAAGCTCCCAAACATCATTCCTAATAAATTGGTTTAATTCCTTTTGCATGGCTAAGATCTAGAATTCATTAGAAAGGGTTTGAATGATGTTGATGGGTTTAGTCATTGAGATGAAGGCAGAGTGGTTAACTTCTTTTCTAAGTCCTCGCCTACTTATAATACCTCCAGAAGGGTCTCCTAAGATCAATTCTTTAGGATGACTCAAAGAATATCTCCAATCTCTAGGCAAAGTGTTTTGAGGTTTTACCCTTTCCTCCAGATTTATAGATTCTACTCCTTAGGTAATCTCATATACTTCATCAGTGTTTTGAGTTTCCACCCTTTCCTCTAGATTTGTATTTTCTACTCCTTGGGTAATTTCACCTTCTTCATCTTCTTCCTCAACTCTAGACTTCTCAAAATTAGATTCATCAAATAATATATGAGTAGTCTCCTCCACCACCGAAGTCCTCTTATTAAACACTCTAAAGATTTTTCTTATACTTGAATAGCCTAAGAACACTCCTTCATCAAATTTTGGGTCAAAACTTTCCTAAGAGTGATTTCCCATTATTTAGAATGAATACCTTACAACCAAAGATGTGGAGGAGAGAAAGGTTAGGTGTCCTAACCTTAGTGATCTTATAGGGTGTCTTATTCAGTTTGGATCTAATATTCACCCTATTCAACACATAATAATCTGTATTTACCGCTTTAGCCCAAAAGTATTTTGGAAGTGAATACTCGGTGAGCATGACTCTAGTGACTTCTACTAAGGTCTTATTCTTTCTTTCAGCTACCAATTCTATTGGGTCTTAAGAGCTGAGAAGTTATGACTAATCCCTTTCTCCTCACAGAACATTCCAAATCTTATATTTTCAAACTCTCCACCTTGGTTACTATGGATGATCAAGATACCACAACCTAGTTTTTTTTAATCCAAGTATATAATGATTTAAATTCATTAAATGACTCACCTTTTTATGACATAAATATAATCCAAGCAAACCTAGAGTAGCACTGACTATTACAATTCCAAAGAATTTTCCCCCCTAAACTGGCAGTGATAATGGGTCCAAACAAATTTATGTGAAGGACTTCTAAATGTTTAAATGTGATAATGTCCTTAATGAAATGAAAAGAGAATTTGACTTATTTTCCTAATTGACAGACATCACACGGGTGATCCTTAAGGAACTTAAGCTTGGGGATTCTTTTTACTAAGTCTTTCTGGGTTACTTTTCTAAGTGTTATCATGCTAGCATGATATAACCTCCTATGCCACAAACAAGACTCATCAGCAATAATTTTTAAATAAAAAGAAGCAGAACATTCAATATTATTTAAATCAAGTACGTAAATATTGTTGATCCTTTTTTCTTGCAAAACATTATTGTAATTCAAGCTTATGATGCATGTATTTGACAAAAATTTTATGATAAAGCCTTTATCATATAGCTGACTCATGCTTAGCAAGTTATGTTTCAAGCCATCAATAAGTAAAATATTTTCAATCAAAAGGTTCTTAGAGTTTTCAATTAGATCTGCACCCACCACTTTCCTGGTGATCTTGTCTCCAAGAATGACTTTGCCTCCAACCTTGGACTCCAGCGAAATGAATTTATTAGCATCTCTACTCATATGGTGTGAGCATCAACTATCCAAGTATCACATGCTCTCACAAGGTCTTATGTAAGAGTACACCTAGAAAATAATCAAATGTTAGATTTAGGAACCCAAACAAGTTTGGGTCCCTTCTTTTGGAAAGAAGAATATAATAAATGTGTGTTATGTTGTGAATCACATAATTTGGGTCTCCACACCAAATGTGTTCTATGGTGAATGGTTTATGTGTGGGAAATATATCCTAGCATGCCACATGAAATATCTAATATTAGGAAAAGGGTTTACTAATCTATTCGGGTTATAGTGCATCTTCCTATATTTCAAATTTTATGCATCATATCAGAATTAAAAAATTCTTCAACTGTGGGTGAAATCTTATTTTCCTTAAGTGCTTTTAATTCAACTTTAATAAATGAGTTAGCACTTTCTAAAATAGTATTATCAACTTTTACTCTGTACTATTAGATTCATCATAAATTTTTTAAAATCATTTTCAAGTTTAGTGTGGGATGATTTTAATAATTAATATTATTTGTTCAATTCATCAAACTCATCTAATAGTTTCATATGATTGCTATCAAGTGTAGAATGATCTTTAATTAAAATTTCATGCTCTTTTTTGTAAATTCAAGTTTCAAGCTAGCATGTGATTTTTTAAGCTTTCTATAAGATGAATGAATTTTCTCAAAAAATTCAAACAATTAATCATATGATAGTTCACATATCTCTTCTTAGTTAGAATGACCAAGATGTTCGTTTGCCATCAAACACAAGTTTTTTGCCTCCTCTTTAGCTTAAGTCTCAGAGAAGTCAGATGTAGATTATGCCTAGAAAGCCTTTTGGATCCATTTATTATCCTTCCTAAACTTGGGTTTCTTCTCTCCTTTCTCCTTGCTTGGATGAGCCTTAAGTGTAGGATAATCAGCTTTTATATATCCTAGATTCCTACTTTTAAAACAAATCAGATCAAAAGAACCTTTAGAATTCTTGCTACTCTTACATTTGTTCCACTTTTGATAGTGCTTTTGTTTCTTTCTTAAGAAACTCTTGAATATCCTAGTAATTAAGGTATCGTCACTTTCAGAACCAAAGGAGTCAATATCCGTATCATTAGCCTTTAAGGCTACAGTTTTCTCCTTCTTCTTCTCCCCTGCATCAAGTTTTCTTTGATTCACTCCTTGCTCGTAAGCAATGAGTGATCCAAGTAAGTTGTCTATAGACTAAATATTTAAATCCTTGGATTTAGTTATAGAAGTAATCTTAACATCAAAGTAAGAAGGCAAGCATCTCAAAATTTTGTTTACTTTCTTATAGTTAGTTAGCTCTCTTCCTAAGGCATGCAAGGAAGTGACAATTTATGTAAACCTAGTATATATTTCAGATATCTATTCACTAGATTTCATGCGAAGGAGTTCATAGTCATGAAATAAAATATTCAACCTAGATTTCTTATCTTCACTAGTGTATTCATAAGTAATACACAATTTATCCCATATTTCTTTTTCAATAATACAAATTAAGACATACATATAATATTTAGATTTTAATGCACAGAAAAGTAGTTCAAATATTTTATATTAATTTTATTAGTTCCTAATCATCAAACGTTCATTCAGTAAAAGAAAGTTTTATTTTGATGCCATTGATTTCATGTGTTGGTGCAACTTGACCTATGTCTACTCCCTGGCGCCTTTCCTCTGGGTATTACACTAAAATACAGTGACTCTCCTTTTGCTCCCACAGCAAGGCGGAGAAGCCTTTACAAACTCCTTTTCACTAACCCTGGTGAGGCAGAGAACCTGAACTCCTTTTGCTTCCTCCTAATACATGTAGAGAACCTTATTTGATTGCTGAAGAAGACCTCCCTATAGCCACAAAGGAGCCAAGGATGACCAATGGAGCATACGACTCGAATCCTTACTTAGAGCAACCTTTGTGAACACCTTACAAACTCCCCCTCACAAGATTATCTATCTTTCTCCCAAGCTCTCCCTCTCCTTCTCTAAGCTCTCTCAAGTTAGGATAATATCAAAAGATCCTCTCAATAATAATAATAGATCTTATAAAATTTCCCTAATTTGCAACTTACTATCAAAAATCATCCAGAACGATCGACAGATTATCTTGTAGGATCAGTGTATTTCAGTCCTTTCAGTTAGGACAATCTGGGTGTACTAGATGATTAGGGAACATGGTTTATTCTAATCATCCAAGATGATGAGGACATTGTATTGTATGATTAGTTCAAAATCATATATATCGTCTAGCACATAATTCTAGTCATTTAGGAGATCCATGTTGGACGATGAAGAAATACAACTGATCATCCCGAACGATGTTTGGATTGCCCTGTATGATTAATTCAAAACCAGTGATTATCATCCAATATATAGTTCTGGTCATCCAGTTGAAACATCTAGAAAATGAACAATTATAATTGATCATCCAGCAGATAGTTCGAGAAGTCTAGCTAATTCAGGAGAAGATTAAGGATTTTCTAACTAATCGCCCAGGATAATATGATCGAGCAATCTAACATTAATTACTTTTCTTAATCACCTAACTAATTTAGACATGATTGTAATGAATCATCTAGGATGATATAGTATCATCCTGTATGATTTCTAAAAATAATATCAAACCTAAAAGCGTTTGGCAACTGAGTCTTTCTAATTTGATCCTATCGTCTAGGATGATGTGAATATTGTATAGGATGATTTTCTTAATCTAGTTGGCTTTTCACAGATGCCCTAATTAGGGTATCTATTTTTAACTGATTGTTCTGGACAATTTTGGATCATCTTGTACAATATGATCAAAAATAGAAAAACTCTTAAACTTGTAGAATTTTTCCCCCTAAGTGTGTGTGTGCAAGATTACTTAGCATCAGGATCCACCTTATTAGATTTGACTCAAGAAAAAGTAAAAACCACTGGAATAGTTACAGAGTGACTCAGTCCTAATCTATTCAATCTTGAGCTGGCTTGATTTGTAATTGATTATGTGGACCTGAAAAGTTAGTAGGCATGAAAACCAAAATATATGTGCAGTAGTAATAATAGTAGAGAAACAAGAATACTAAGAATATTTGTTATCATCAAAACTATAGTCCTTGAATCTAGATTTGCAACAATTAGTTATAATGCTAAGTTAATCTCATTTAGTCAATCAACCTACCAGTCTATACTTATTATTCATTCAATCTTATTCAATGAATCAATCTTATCATTCATTTAATAACATCAGTCAATAAGTTATCTGTAAAATAATTCTATAAAAAGTTTTTATCATGTATATGTACTATCTATTATATATATAAGTACTCTTATCATTTATCAAATATTCATATGATTGTATCTTGATCTTACTCCTGCCCTTATGACTCTTGATTAGTCTCCAGCTCCTTATGACTCATAATTAATGAACCATATGGATCAATCGCCCCAGCTCTGTATCACTCCCAACTAGTCTTCATATCCTTATGAGTCATAATTATTGATTCACATGGATCTTGAGAGTATCAAGTGGGGCAATTATATATTTTTTATATTAATCAGTACATCATTTCTCTAAACCTTATGGTGTTTGATATTAGCATTTTGACTTCCTAATTATATAAACATATATCAAATAGTCCATTATATCATATCAAATTTATACTAGTATCAGTATTATATTCCAGTACATATCAATCATATGAATCATTTTAGCACATGTCGCATTTTATTATTATCATATCAAATCACATACATCACTTTTCACCCAATATGAGTATATAATTTTCCTATTCATTTCATGTAGAAATTTTGACACATATAATTAACTAATGAAAATATAATAATATAGTATCATATTATTCAGAATGATTAAATCTATAAATATCAAAAGTTACATGATAAAAGTTTACAACATTAAGAGATAATACATTTTTAGTAGATTGAAAAGAGATAAAATATGTAGAAATTAAAACCATCGAAAACTAGAGAAAGAGTTTTGTCAATTATTTTAAACTAAATAAAATTCATATCAGGAATGACGGATAATATGACCAAAATTAGATTTCTCTATCCTCTCTCTCTCTCTCTCTCTCTCTCTCTCTCTCTCCCCCCCCCCCCCCCTCTTTTTCTTTCTTCCCGGTTAATTAACATGAGTGAGGGAGGGGAAGGGTGGTAGTGAGGAATATCTAAATAAAAATATATTAAAAAACATTTATATTACCTGGCATCATGATTCTCCTACATGGTGTTATAACACCGCATGCTGAATCCATAATTACTGTAGAACAGAGCCATAAATGTTGTGGTGATAACTACTAGTACTACTGACAGGCACAACGTCACAGGGTTCATATGTTTAGCAACACAACACTCCAATTCAGACAAAAAATTCTTTTTTTTTTCATTTTTAAATAGTTTTCAAAGTTTTTGGGTTGTTACACTAATCATCTAACAATTATCACTTTACCATCAAGTTTAGGTTTAGCTCCAATACAAATCACCTTCCCTTCATGTCAAGAACGGGGTTGATTTATAGTTTTTTAGAGAAACATTTTGATAAATTTAGCTAAATCCATATAAAGTACTCAATAAATGGAATGCATTGATATTCTTTTAATCATAGGTAATATTTTCACCATTTATGCATCTTGACGATTATGAAACTAATTGATCTTGGACTCGTTTGATTTATGTCATTAAGGCATTTTATTTGAATATAAGCACACAAATTTTGGAGATCATTTGGTCTTTCAACTAATATTATGATTTTTAATATTGTCGTTGTTAAAAATATTATACTTAGAGATTATTTTTAATCAGCGTCATGAATCAAGTATAATATTTTTATCATAATTGCATTATTTCTTTAAGTTGGCATATTGACAGGAGAAAAAATTTAAAATATATGTTTATATTTTCAAATATAGTTGATGTTGGTTATAAAGGCTTTGCTAGGCTCTCAAAGTATCAAAATTGAACCTAAAAGATCAAAAGTCATAGGGACCCCACAAGCATTTGGGAAGGCCCTCTTGGGATTCGAGGAAAAATTCAACTGACTGCCGCGGAAGAGCATAGACACATGCATGGCGTATTGGCATGCATGCATGCTAGTCACAACCATGAGCTTCTAACACATGAATAATGAACAAAGGCATGTCAATAATCTCTCAACTACTTTATTCCATTGTCGTCAATAATGTTCACGCACGTCATCGACTATAAAATCAATTGATACATGCCATCACCTTTAATGTCAAAGCATGTCGTTGAAAATAATACCAAAGCTGCCGATTTCGTTATCCATCATTCATGATACTATCGATTTTTGTAATTGCCAATACGACCAATGTATTCTATGGACACCAATTTTGATTTTCGATGTTGTTACTAGAATTATACTAATATCGATTTTTATTCTCATCTCATCGAAAGAGAATGACTAAGCATAACATAAATAATTTCCTTAATATAACTCTAAAGTCTCGAGGCTTTTACAACATTCATCATATAATTTTATCCTCCACGGTATATATTTCTTATATTATATCAATATCTTTTTCAATAATATAGAAAAACATCAAATGTATTATTTGACAATATACATTAGTAGAGGAATTTCAACTTGATGAGTCGATTTCAATCATCCAAGAAGGCATCTATCACTGAGAGAAGTCTAGAAACTATAATAATTTATTTAATGAGTTGTCGGTCTACTGTGATGTGGAACATCATAGCTTAAGTTTTCCATAGGACTAGCTTACTATAATTTGTTACCATACTTCTAAAATCTTCTTAGTAGATATAAGCAAAATATTGTAAGGAGGGGATCATTAATGAAATATTACCCTCTTTGAAGTTTTTTGAATCTTGTGTTTGTGTTTGTTTCCATGGATTGGGTTTCCCTTATTGTAGGTTCGATTTTTCCAACGATCACCACATCATGCTGGGTAAGGAGATATGTAAGCCCAATGAATCCACAAATCCAACAACAACAAGAGGCCCCCATTCATACAATTCCACATGTGATTCCATTGAAAAAAAAATAAAAACTGTAGAAATGAATATATAATAGTTAAGGACATGCCACCCAGTTCAAAAAGGATAAATAAGAGAAAGCTCCATTTTAGCTTGATGATCAAGTGAAATCATTAGAGGCAACCAATGAAAAAAAATTATATAAAAAGTATTCTAATAATAAGAAATCAAAATTAATTAATGAAACCCGAAGCAGAACAAACGAAGGAGAAGAAAGAACAAGAAGACGGTTGATAAGAAAGAAAAGAATTTTGTATATTAAACTGACAGAGAGTACAACACTACTTATATAGAGTTACAGATAGGCAAAAGAAATAGCACCAATAGGGTGAATACACGTGTACAGTAATAAAAGGAAATAAAATAACATAAACTAATATTTCTGTTTAATATCCCCCCTCAAGATGATGCTTCCAGCAGTTGCATTATCTTGTTGGTAAGGAATTTGAACCGTGGAGATGGGAGAGGTTTAGTAAACAAATCTGCCAATTGATCCTTCGTAGGTATGTGACGCAGTTGGATTGTGCTGTCTTTAACACAATTTCGTATGTAATCGCAGTCAACCTCTATGTGTTTGGACCTGGCATTGAAGACCGGATTTGTTGCCAGTGCTATAGCAGAGGTGTTGTCACAAAAAAGTGGTGTAGCCGATGGTTGAGGATAGTGTAATTCTTGTAGCAGACGACGAATCCATGTGATCTCGGCGGCCGTAGAGGCTAGTGCTCTATATTCTGCTTCGGTGGAAGAGCGAGCGACGGCGTTTTGCTTCTTGGCACTCCATGAGATGAGGGATGTACGGAGTGTCATGCCCCGAGATCTAACTTGGAAAGAATGTCGATCAAACCAGCCATTTACCAGAGTCATCTATAGTCTTCAATTAATAACAGTCTATAAATTTAAAACATTCATATACAAGTCGATCCATATCTCAAAACATCATATACAATACTCAGGAACTATGCTAAAACCACAGGTACTGAAATCTATCATGTCCTGAGTACAAAAGAACTAAAACCTGAAGATAGATCCGGATCAATCTCAATCTCCTGCTCCCTTGCCCTGACCTGAAAATATCAACCACATATAATGAGCTTTACAAAGCCCAGCAGGTCACCTACTACCTATAACTGAAATCAAAGCACGGCGATGCTATCAATATGCATGTCAATCAATCAAATTCATATCAGTCAATGGTCAATGAGTCTATGCAATACGGAAATCCATAGTCAATGAAATCAAGTCTATGCAGCGGCGGGCGAATCGATAAATCCATCTCAATCAATACACGTCAATCTCGAAGAAATCCGTACACAGTTGAAAATCAATCAATCCGTCAAATTAATCACTATTAATCAACGATGCAGCGATAGAAGAACCGATAAATCAAACTCAATCAATCAGTACGTCAAATCTCAGGAGAATCCGTCGATCAGTCAAATCAATCGTATCGAATCAATCGATCAAATCAAATCAAATCTATGCTATTTGGTCAATAAAATAAATCGGAAAGGCAATACGATAAATCTCAATCTATCCTATCAATAAATCAAATGTAGCAAGTCAATACAATGCAGAATCAATAGTATCAATAAATCTATAAGCAATATCAATAAATCTATAATATCCATAGCATCAATGAATCTAACAATATCTATATCCATTCGATCCATATCAATGTCAATAATCAATAGTATACATGCTCAATGATCAACAAAGAAATCGATGAAATCGTACGAAATCATACAATACAGTAAATCCGATCAAATCAATAAAGCAGAAATCGATAAAGCAGTAAATCTATAAATCTGTATATCAATACAGTAAACATGCATTTCAATATAATAATACTGAACAAGTACAATCAACTAGCTATGTTGCTGTTGTAGAATCCATATTGCTGTTGTAGATATCCATACGTTGGTTTCAATAAAAAGAGTTGTCACTCTATTGCCCGTCGGCCGCCCGTCGGCATTTCTATAAACCCCTTATGACTCCCATCCATATATCCATAATCAATGTTTAAAGGAAAGCCCGTCGGCCCACCATCCTGTACAGGTCAATTCAATCTCCAATCAACGTTCAACCAGGTTCCACTTGTGTTTCAGTATCAATAGTCAAGTCAATAGTCAATTCAATAATCAATTCAATAATCAATATTAAAGCAATCTAGAACAATCATATCAATATTCATATACATATCAATTCAATCTATCAATTTCAAACAATTCAGAAATCATACGAAAATCGGGTAGAGTAACGGCAGTCTACCGATTTACTCAAAAATCCTACAAAATCATAATTCACCAAATTACAATAGAATGTTCACGACAATAATATAAGACTATTATCTTACTGAATCCATATCAAATAACGTCCTGATATTTTTCTATTCAATTAAAATCGCGTAGAATCAATTCCGACCGGTAAAATCATCGTAGAAAATAC
The DNA here is from genome assembly GCA_022539455.1 of Dendrobium nobile. NCBI lineage: Eukaryota > Viridiplantae > Streptophyta > Magnoliopsida > Asparagales > Orchidaceae > Dendrobium > Dendrobium nobile. Next base: position 31,862,218 of record CM039723.1, on the reverse strand, counting down.
TCAAATCGTGTACAATATTCATATCTATAACATTCTAAAAGTTGTGCGGTGAAAGTTGTGTCAATACCAAATCAGGTCTAAAATTCGACTACGAAAACACAAAACAGTGCACGAATCGATCAAAACACAACATCTTTGAAAACAGAAATAGGATTCGGAGTCCTTACCGCGAGATCTTCATTTATCCCAACAGCGGCGACGGACAAAAAGCGCTCCGCGGCCTCCGAAATCCGACTTTTCTCTTTGATTCCTTCTCTTTCTCTCTCCTCAGATATTTTATAAAATATCAAATGATTTTCTCTTTCCTCGAATCGAGCTGATTTTTCATATAAACTCAACAGATCGGCCCGGCCGATCGCCACATCGTCCTGGCCGATCAGAACAAAATCAAATCAGCCCGGACGATTCTTCAGGCCGATAATTATTTTTCCTTGGACGATAAAAACCCTTATTCTCGGGATTCTTGTCGTATCTGATCGTCCCAGGATGATCCAAAATCGGCCTGGACGATTCCCTCAAAAATCAGCTTTACACTAATCAGCCTGGACGATCTAACCATCGTCCAGGACGATCCTGGGAGGAAAATCAAAATCAGAGAAGTAAATCAAAGGACAAGCCTTCACAATCTCCCCACCTTAGAAAAATGTCGTCCCGACATTTCCCTACAGGTACGAAGCAAAAATGAGGCAAACAAATCGATCCAAATCCAAATCGAAATCAAAACTCATCGAAATCCATACAGAACACACATTGCAATCAATCAAATGTTAATATGTATGATCAAATGTCAATGTCAATCGGTTAGTCAAATCAATCTTACCAGTAGAACTTTCCGGTCGTTGTTGATCCTCATGATGCTGTAAACTGTAGACACGTGGCACCACTGGAGGAAGTGCAGGAGGTCGTGGCGCAACTGTCTCCCTCTGATCTCTGACCGATCTATCAATCATCCTGTTTCCCGATCTCTCACTGTAGGCTCTCGAGCCAACAGTCCTCTGCTGTCCTGTACCAGTGTCAGAATCAGTCCTTCCACCCAATCCTTTCTAGGGATAATTCGCTGCTCTATGCCCTTGCTGTCCACAATGAAAGCACTGTCCCATCAACAGGTAACACCGACCTGCATGTCGTCTACCACAGTGAATGCACTCGCCAGAACTACCAGACGATATTACTGATGCAGATCACGATACAAATCCCGATGCAGATCCCTTCGAATCATCATACCTGCTTTTCTTCTCTCTATCTCTGTCTCTACCAGAATCATCTCGTCGTACCTCATCTCTCCTCCTCCTGGTATCATCGTACCTCGATACCGATGTTGCCAAGTCAATCTCTATCAATCGAGCCCGCTCCACCAGCTCAGAAAACTCATGTATCCGGAAAGGAACAAGTGGGTGTCTCAGCTCTCTGTTCAACCCATGCAGAAATCTATAGCACTTCTCTTCGGCAGTAGGAATCAGATGAGCAGCATACCTCGCAAGTGCAGTAAACTCGACCTCGTACTGCATCACTGACTTGCGGCCTTGCTCCAATCTCATAAATGCTTCCTGCATCTGTCGCTGAGCTGACGGTGGTACAAACCACATCCTGAATACTGCGGTGAACTCATCCCAGGTGATCTCAGCATTGGTCTTCCCCTGGAATTTCTCTCTCTGCTGTTCAATCCACCATCTTTCCGCATCACCCTCAAAAAGAAACACAGCCAAAGGTACCTTTCGATTTCCCGGACACTGCATGCTATCAAAGATCTTCTCTACCCTCATTATCCAATCTTTAGCAGCCTGGGGTCCCATAGCCCCTTTGAACAACGGAGGCTTCAGCTTATGAAACATCTGCAAGTGTCTGTCTGCCTCTTCCTCTTTGTTCCCACTCATCTTGCTCTGCGCATCACCCATAACATGTGCTATCGCAGTAGCCAACAGCATCATACTCTCTGAATGTACTGGAGCTGCACTGTGTTGCTCATTCGGTATACTGGATTCTGCCGGAGGATCCATATCTTTTCACCTACACAATTCAGAAGAAATGATACACACATGCAATGATGTATGCCAATGAAGCTCTTACAGCTACCCATTCTACCAAACTCTCAATCCAATCCTACAACTCTGGTAACAATCCATTCTTCCAATAACACTGCTCTGATACCAACTTGTCATGCCCCGAGATCTAACTTGGAAAGAATGTCGATCAAACCAGCCATTTACCAGAGTCATCTATAGTCTCCAATTAATAACAGTCTATAAATTTAAAACATCCATATACAAGTCGATCCATATCTCAAAACATCATATACAATACTCAGGAACTATGCTAAAACCACAAGTACTGAAATCTATCCTGTACTGAGTACAAAAGAATCAAAATCATCAAAAGAACTAAAACCTGAAGATAGATCCAGATCAATCTCAATCTCCTGCTCCCTTGCCCTAACCTGAAAATATCAACCACATATAATGAGCTTTACAAAGCCCAGCAGGTCACCTACTACTTATAACTGAAATCAAAGCACGGCGATGCTATCAATATGCATGTCAATCAATCAAATTCATATCAGTCAATGGTCAATGAGTCTATGCAATACGGAAATCCATAGTCAATGAAATCAAGTCTATGCAGCGGCGGGCGAATCGATAAATCCATCTCAATCAATACACGTCAATCTCGAAGAAATCCGTACACAGTTGAAAATCAATCAATCCGTCAAATTAATCACTATTAATCAACGATGCAGCGATAGAAGAACCGATAAATCAAACTCAATCAATCAGTACGTCAAATCTCAGGAGAATCCATCGATCCGTCAAATCAATCGTATCGAATCAATCGATCAAATCAAATCAAATCTATGCTATTTGGTCAATAAAATCAATCGGAAAGGCAATACGATAAATCTCAATCTATCCTATCAATAAATCAAATGTAGTAAGTCAATACAATGCAGAATCAATAGTATCAATAAATCTATAAGCAATATCAATAAATCTATAATATCCATAGCATCAATGAATCTAACAATATCTATATCCATTCGATCCATATCAATGTCAATAATCAATAGTATCCATGCTAAATGATCAACAAAGAAATCGATGAAATCGTACGAAATCATACAATACAGTAAATCCGATCAAATCAATAAAGCAGAAATCGATAAAGCAGAAAATCTATAAATCCGTATATCAATACAGTAAACATGCATTTCAATACAATAATACTGAACAAGTACAATCAACTGGCTATGTTGCTATTGTAGAATCCATATTGCTGTTGTAGATATCCATATGTTGGTTTCAATAAAAAGAGTCGTCACTCTATTGCCCGTCGGCCGCCCGTCGGCATTTCTATAAACGCCTTATGACTCCCATCCATATATCCATAATCAATGTTTAAAGGAAAGCCCGTCGGCCCACCATCCTGTACAGGTCAATTCAATCTCTAACCAACGTTCAACCAGGTTCCACTTGTGTTTCAGTATCAATAGTCAAGTCAATAGTCAATTCAATAATCAATTCAATAATCAATATTAAAGCAATCTAGAACAATCATATCAATATTCATATACATATCAATTCAATCTATTAATTTCAGACAATTCAGAAATCATACGAAAATCGGGCAGAGTAACGGCAGTCTACCAATTTACACAAAAATCCTACAAAATCACAATTCACCAAATTACAATAGAATGTTCACGACAACAATATAAGACTATTATCTTACCGAATCCATATCAAATAACGTCCTGATATTTTTCTATTCAATTAAAATCGCGTAGAATCAATTCCGACCGATAAAATCATCGTAGAAAATACTCAAATCGTGTACAATATTCGTATCTATAACATTCTAAAAGTTGTGCGGTGAAAGTTGTGTCAATACCAGATCAGGTCCAAAATTCGACTAAGAAAACACAAAACAGTGCACGAATCGATCAAAACACAACATCTTTGAAAACAGAAATAGGATTTGGAGTCCTTACCGCGAGATCTTCAATTATCCCAACAGCGGCGACGGATGAAAAGCGCTCCGCGGCCTCCGAAATCCGACTTTTCTCTTTAATTCCTTCTCTTTCTCTCTCCTCAGATATTTTATAAAATATCAAATGATTTTCTCTCTCCTTGAATCGGGCTGATTTTTCATATAAACTCAATAGATCGGCCCGGCCGATCGCCACATCGTCCTAGCCGATCAGAACAAAATCAAATCGGCCCGGACGATTCTTCAGGCCGATAATTATTTTTCCTTGGACGATAAAAACCCTTATTCTCGGGATTCTTGTCGTATCTGATCGTCCCAGGACGATCCAAAATCGGCCTGGACGATCCCCTCAAAAATCAGCTTTACACTGATCGGCCTGGACGATCTAACCATCGTCCAGGACGATCCTGGGAGGAAAATCAAAATCAAAGAAGTAAATCAAAGGACAAGCCCTCACACCGAGAAAGTTGCAATAACCGGTCATGGATTTCCGGTCCTTGGTGTCTCCGGCCCAGTCAGAATCCGAGTAGGACTGAAGGATTGGTTTGTCCCGGAATAAAGGTAGGCCGAGATGCAATGTTCCTTGTAGATACCGAAGAAGACATTTGAGCTCCTCGAAGTGTGAAGTGGTCGGATTTTGCATGTGTTGACATATCTTGTTGACGGTGAACGCGATGTCCGGCCGAGTAAGATATTGAAGACATCCAGCGATTTGACAAAAAAACGTAGGATTTGAAAAAGAAGAGGTGAGATTTATTTGTTTAGAGCTTATTGAATTAAATGGAGTTGCAACGGTTTTGCAATTAGTCATACCTGCACGTGCTAAAATGTTCTGTGTGAAACGACTTTGGGAGAGATGTAAACCATACGACGTCGGAGTAACTTGTATTCCCAGAAATTGAGTCAGTGACCTGAGATCGCGCATAGTGAAGGTGGAATTGAGATTGTTGATGAGCTGCTTGAGTGCTATGGCGGAATTTCCAGTGAGTATGATGTCGTCGACGTAGACTAGAAAATACATTTGTATGCCATTGTGATTGTAAAGTAAGAGGGATGGATCGGATGAGCTGAGCGTGAACCCGAGAGATTGTAGATGACCGGTTAAAGTAGCGAACCATTCACGAGACGATTGTTTAAGTCCGTAGAGTGCCTTTTTAAGGCGACAAACATGGTTAGGATGATTTTTGTCTATGAACCCAATCGGCTGTTTCATATAGACTAGATGGGTGAGATTGCCGTGGAGGAATGCGTTGGAAACATCGAGCTGATGCAGAGGCCATTGGTGATGTAAAGCAATGGTTAGAAGGATTCGAATCGTTGGCATCTTGGCAACAGGGCTGAAGGTTTCAGCGTAGTCGATGCCTTGTTCTTGATTGAATCCTTGGGCAACTAATCTGACCTTGTATCGAGCGACTGATCCGTCGGCGAGATATTTAATGCGAAAGATCCACCGACAGCCTAGAACATTTTGAGATGGGTCAGGTGGAACAAGATCCCAGGTATTTTGTGATTTAAGTGCCTAAAACTCTTAATGCATAGCTTGTAACCAGTGTTTGGATTTCACGGCATCCTTGTAGCAGCTGGGTTCAAGATCGGTATTAGTATGAAGAAGACTGAAAATCTTCTTTGGCCGAGAAATCCCAATCTTGGATCGTGTTTGCATATGATGTACTGAAGAAATTTGGCTTGTTGATTGTGATGACGCCAATTCAGTTGGAAAAGGTTGGACGTTGTCTGATATTACCGGGTTAGCCGGATGTGAAGCCTCAGCGTGAATAACGAAAGATGTGCGAATGTTGTTGTTAGTAGCGCAAGTTGGAACCAACAAAAGGGGAGGTATGGATTCAGTAACGGGTAAAGAGCGAGTATTAGTAGAATGAGATGAGTACGGAAATATACCTTCGTTAAATACGACGTGCCTTGATATGTAAACAAAACCTGTATGAGGATCGAGACATCAGTATCCTTTCTGGGCAGAGGCATAACCTATAAAGACACAGGCAGTGGATAGAGGAGAGAGTTTATTTGTGTTATAGGGTCGGATCCAGGGATAACAACGGCATCCAAAAATTTTTAAATGATTGTATGCAGGAGGCTTTCGGTAAAGCAATTGATACGGTGTTATGTTCTTGAGTGATCGTGAAGGAAGCCGGTTGATAAGGTAAACTGCGGTGTGCAAGGCTTCGACCCAGAGCGATTTTGGGAGATGAGCATCGATCAGAAGACTGCGCATAGTTTCTAACAGGTGCCGATGCTTTCTTTCAGCGATGCCATTCTGAGCCGGCGTGTAAGGACAAGTAAACTGGTGGATGATGCCGAAGTTTTTGAAGTAGTTCTTGAATTTGTTATTGACAAACTCACCTCCGACGTCGGAGCGAAAATTTTAATGGTTTGATTGAATTGATTTTTAATCAAGTTATGTAATTCAAGGAATTTATCAAAAACTTCGTGTTTATGAAATAACGGATAAATCCAGCAGTATTTAGAATAATCGTCAATAAAGGACACGTAATATTTGTATCCTTGAGCGGAAGGCGTGGGAGAAGGACCCCAGACGTCAGAATGAACAAGTTCAAAGCTATGCGTAGTAAAAGATGTAGACAACATAAAGGGTAAACGATGGCTTTTAGCTACGTTACAACTATGACAGTTATTAGTATTAGACGTGATACAAATTGCAGGAATAAATTTTCGAAGAGTCTGGACAGTTTGCAGAGCCGGATGTCCGAGTCGGCGGTGCCAAAGGTCTGGAACCGTTTGAGCTGAGAAGAGTGCGAACTGAGCAGTGATATTTGGTAGACGAATGGGATAAAGCCCGTTAAGGCAAGGTCCCTTGAGCAGAATTTGACCCGTCTTCGAGTCCTGGATTTGAAAGTCATGAGCAGAGAACTTGATAGAGCATTGGTTATCTTTGGTTAAACGATAAATAGATATTAGATTGAAAGAAAGATTTGGAACATGAAGAAGGTGTTGAAGGGAAAGATTTCCTGTAGGAGTCGGTAAAATACCTTTTCCGGTGTATTGAATTGGTAGTTGGTAGCCGTTTCCAATCGTAATGTGCTGATTTCCAATATAAGATCGACTGGATTGGAGATTATTTTGATCGGCTGTAAGATGATTTGACGCCCCGCTTTCCAGAAACCAGTCCGAAGTATTGCTGTTAGCATCGGATTGAGTAAGTAGAGCGGTCTTGACGGTGTCTTCCGTGTATGAGGGATCATTGCGGTACCAACATTTGATCGCTGAATGTCCAGATTTGGTGCAGATTTGGCACGTGATATTGCTGGTAGGATTCTTGTCCGAGCGATTTCTGCCACGGTTTGAATTTCTGCCACGGCTGAAGGGATTCTGTCCGCGGTTTCGTCCGCGATAAGCTGTCAGTGCCGTGGCCGGGTCAGTGAGATGAAGATTTTGCAATGCGGTTTCTTGTGCAATATTTAGTTCTTCACTACAAAGCAATGTATACAGATCGTCGAGGCTAAGCGGCTGAAGATTGGTTCGGATGGAAGTTTTGAAAGAATGATATTGGGGCGGGAGGCCGTTGAGGGTATAAAAGATGACTTCCTCTGGATCGAGCGGAGAACCAGTTGCCGCGATAGCGTCCACCACGGATTTGACAGCAAGAAGATATTGGGGCATAGTTTGGTTCTTCATCGAGAGATGATGAAGCTCATTGCGCAATTGAATGGTGCGGGAACGGGTGTTGGATTGAAGACGACGGCCAATTGTTTCCCAGATATCCGCACAGTGATCGAGCGAAAGAACGTATGGCAAGATGTTGGGAGAGATGACGGAATAAAGTGCAGCAGCCAAGTTTTGATCTAGATGAGTCCAGGTTTGGAATGAAAGCTCGGTTTCGGAGGTGGGGAGAGACGGATTGGGGCAGGTACAACTTCCGTCAAGAAATCCCTCAAATCCATTAGCCTTGGAGAGCTTGAAGACCTGAGACTTCCAGATGGGGAATTTCTCAGCGGTGAGAGTGAGAGAAATACCTTTGATATGAGTCATCAATAACTTGAGTTGTTGATGCAAAGATTGAACATCGGTTTTATGACCGGAGTTCTGCCGAGGTTCGGAAGTGTCCGTGGTGGAGGAGGTAGCCATGGCAGCCGAAAAAGAAAGACAAGAAGCGAGGATTTAGACGAAGTCCTGCTCTGATACCATGAAAGCCGAAGCAGAACAAACGAAGGAGAAGAAAGAACAAGAAGACGGTTGATAAGAAAGAAAAGAATTTTGTATATTAAACTGACAGAGAGTACAACACTACTTATATAGAGTTACAGATAGGCAAAAGAAATAGCACCAATAGGGTGAATACACGTGTACAGTAATAAAAGGAAATAAAATAACAGAAACTAATATTTCTGTTTAATAATTAAAACATTTTATTTTAATTTTTCTTTCAAATGAGTTTAACATATAATTAATTTACGTTACATCCATCTGGATAAAATTTTTATCAGATATCAGATTCTTCTAGCAGATTTTCTATTATATATATATATATATATATATATATATATATATATATATATATAAAGCACCAGCCCAGCAAAACTGGTAACTATTAAATAGGCGGATACCCGGTTTGGCTCCATAGAAGCCCACCAGCAGCTAAAGCATCGAATCAAAGCAATGTAGCCAATCCGATTATCGTTGCCGTTGTTCCATTTTTATGTTGCCACTTGCCCATGCTATAGTTATGAATTTATAAATATGTTTAGCAGTTCTTTTATCCCCTTCCTAATTTCAGCTCAATTTTGGTGTCAATGCCATGGATCAAAGCATTACCACTCCATTATCTCCCGATTATCCATTTCCGCCGCTTGCAACACTACTGCTCGTCAAACCAAGAGCAGCATCTCCTCTCCCTCCTTCACCGCCATCCACAACTTCGCCCTTCCCTCCAACTCCATTCTTACCTCGTCACTTCTGGCCTTCACCGCCATAGCATTAGCCGCAGTGGCGTCCTTCTCTGGAACACCCTCATCTACCGCTACTCTTTAGGCTCTTCCCCACTTAAAGCCCTCAATATCTACCAACACATGCTCGCCTTCTGCGCTGCCGACCTCCCAACCGACTCCTTCACCTTCTCCTTTCTCATCAAGGCCTGTGCTGCAGCCTCCTTAGTTTCTCCATCCGGTGTCCAACTTCACTCTCTTGTTGTCAAAAACGGCTTCGCATTCGATGTCTATGTTCACACTGCTTTGCTCAACATGTACTCCTGCTACGGATCTATAGACAATGCTCACAAGGTGTTCGATGAAATGCCTGCAAGAAGTTTGGTTTCTTGGAATGCGATGATCACTGGTTTTAGCAAATGGGGAGAGATGGAGATGGCAATTTCAGTTTTTGCACAAATGCCGAACCGTAATGTGATCTCCTGGACTGGATTGATCGATGGATATACCCGGACTAAGAAACCAGAGGAAGCTGTCAATCTCTTTAGGGAAATGGCAGTCCAAGGCATAAGCCCTTCGGAGATCACTGTTTTAGTCATAATCCCTGCCATAACAAACCTTGGGGCACTTGACATTGGAAAAACGCTGCATGCTTATTGTGTGAAGGGGGGAATTGATTTGCTTGACATCCGAATCCAGAATTCTCTGATTGATATGTATGCAAAGTGTGGCTCGATTGAGAACTCAGTTCAGGTTTTTGAGCAGATGGGTGGAAGAAGCAATTTGATTTCGTGGACTTCAATCATATCAGGCTTTGCAATGCATGGCATGGCAAAGGAAGCAGTTCTATTTTTTGAGAAGATGGGGAGAGAGAAGATAAAGCCAAACCGGGTCACCTTCCTCAGTCTGTTGAATGCTTGTAGCCATGGAGGGTTGGTAGAGGAGGGTGTGAGGTTCTTCACGCTGATGGTGAATGGGTATGGTGTTGAGCCAGAGATGAAGCATTATAGTTGTTTGATTGACATGCTAGGGAGGGCGGGGAAGCTGCGAGAGGCAGAGGAGGTGATTGCTGGGTTGCAGGTGGAGGTGAATTCCATAGTGTGGAGAACATTGTTGGGTTGCTGTAGCAAGCATGGAGAGATAGAGATGGGGGAGAGGGTGTTAAGGAGGATAATGGAGTTGGAGAGAGAGTTTGGAGGGGATTATGTGGTTTTTTCTAATATGCTCACAGAGGCTGGTAGGTTTGTTGATGCTGAGACTGTGAGGAGATTGTTGGATGATAGAAATGCTGTGAAAATTCCTGGCCTTAGTCATGGTTGAGACAAGCTATCCTAAGTAATTTCGTTTTCTGGACATGCACAATCATAGATGAAACTATCTATTTCTTAAGGATTAAGACGGACCAGAATTTTCATGTATGGAAGTTGTGCAAATAAGTTGACATAGAATAGATTTAACAGTCCAAGCTGGGATACATCGAGTGAACAGAGAATTTGATTCATGATATTGGTGCCAAATAGTTGGATAAGATTAATAATGAAGAATACGAAGTTGATGACAATATTGGTGAGGATCTTCCTTTAATGGATGAAAATGTATGGGGCACAAGGCAGCTAGAAAATTATGAACTCCTCCAATCAAGCAATTTAAAGTAGGACATAGAAATCGTACTCAAATTTGAGACCTCTTTTATTCTGCTTGAGCTAGTGCTCATTGGTAATGATGATAAAAGTTGAGTATATCACTTTACTGAATGCAGAATCGCAATTGAAGATCTTTGCTTGTCAATGCAAATATCTAGATAGCCCACCCTAAATGAAGAAAAGTTAAATTCCTAGATCAGCTAGCTAACAAGCCTTTTTACCCTCTTATAGTTATAATGGTGAAGATGAAGTCACCTTGCATGATTATAAATTATACCAGGGAGTTCCATTGCCAATGGGGCTCTTAAAATGTTCTTAGATCACCAATGCAAACGGGTATGCTATGACGCTTGTTAATAGTGCTACTGTCAAGACTCGAGAACGCAAGTTGGATTGCTGTGGCTATTCAAATAGAGAATGGAGCCTTCATTAATAGCACAAGAAAGATCTATCAGGATTATTTACGAGCCCGACTCTAGCAGGCTTATCCCAATGAATTCGAACCTATTCAAGCGGGCAAAAATCTATGCCATCTATATGCTTACAAAGGATTACTTGGCTGTGTTAGAAAAATTATAGATTCACTTTCTTATGATATTTTGAAATCAAATTAAGTAGTTGCCTAATTGGCAACTAGGCCTGCGACGAGGTAGAAGTTGTGAGGCACGTGACAATTTGGCCTTTTTTATTTTTATTTTTCTGTTTTTTAACAGCTAGCTGTCCAACCCCATTTAACCTCTCATTCCCGACGACATGATGAGCCGTCCCAATAAAATAATAATATTTGTCAGGTGTTTTTCAATTTACCGTGCGACCTGACGACCTGACCTTATCTAGACGCAAAAAGTGAAGCTTTATTAAAAAGAAACCTGGGGCGTTTTAGTGAAAATTTTGAAATCAAAGCGTTTCAGTTTCTCCACGTACATTATTTCAGGCGCGCATTATGTTAGACCGAAGCATCGCCCTTTTTTTGCTCGAGATTTTTGTCGCGGAAGCTATGGCTAAGGTCAATTTTTTATTTATAGGAAAGAAGAAGTACTTTATCACCAAATATATTAGTTCTTTTTATTCTGTAAATGTTTTATCTTTTTTTTTTTGTAAATGTTTTATCTAATAGAGTTGTTAGGGTTTATATTTAGCTTTTAGAATTAATTCTGGAAATCTCAACACTTTATTCTGTGCTTCTCTTTTATGACTAACATTTTTGCGTCAACATTCTGTGCTGCAAAGCATCGCAGGTCTTATCACCATCCCATAGAATGTTTCCTTATATTTGAGCTATATTTTTCTGTCACACAATATGCCGAATACATTCCTCAACTTCAACCATCCAACTTGAATTCTATTAATAATTTTCTCTTCTATTTCACCATTACTTTGAACAATAGACCCAAAATATCTAAAATATTCTCTTATTAATGACTTAATCGCCTATAGTCAAAATCCTTCCACTGAATCTATTACTACTAAAATTGTATTCCATGTATTCAGTTTTTGATCTACTCAAATGAAAACCTTTAGACATTATGTTTGACCTCCATAATTCAAGTTTACTTTCAACTCCCTCTCTACTTTTATCAATAAGAAGAATATCATCCGTAAAAAGAATACACCAAGGTACATTCTCTTGAGAAAATCTAGTATGAACATTCAAGACTAAAGATATGGGCTTAAAGCTGGTCCTTGATATAATGAAATTAAAATATGTTTTTTCATACCTCTATTGGAATATCATCAGGTTCAAAAGCTTTTTTATACTTCATTTTCTTTAAAGCCTCTCTAACTTCGGTTTTATTAATACGCCAATAAATAATAACTTTTTATTTTTATTTAGGGTGTTAAGGTCATTGAAGTTAATCGTATTCTCATAATCTTCATTGAAAAATTTATCAAAGAATCTCATTTACTTTTGTTGAATATCCTCATACCTACACCATTTTTAGAAAAACTCACATGAATATCATAAATGAAATCCTAAACTACTAATCTCTTTAGTCTTCTCTCCAACTCATTTAGTTTTTTTGTATACATTGAATATTTATCTTCCTATGAATCATAATATATTTTAGTTTCATTAATTTTCATGTCATGGGCTCCAAAAATTCATGACTCGGCCTCTTCGCAAACCCCTTTCTTTTTTTGGGTTGTCATGGAGAGTATTAACACTTATATTATGCAGCAAGTTTTCAGAAGGCAGATTATATTTTGAATAAGACATTACCCAGAGATTTTGCGCTCATTTTGCAAGGGTTTTATGATCTGAGTTCAGGATTCCTATAGGTGTAAGCCTCTATAGTTAATTACTCCTCGCAGTAATAAGAGAGAAAATTTTATTAAGGCTAGTCATCAAACAGATATATAGAGATACGTGATATATGGTCTATAATAACAGTATAGATTTAGTTTTTGAGAATTAATATTTATTATTAAAAATTTCACTATCTTGCACTTAAAGTGGAAGGTGGGGGGTGTGATGATGAGCCCTATCAAGATCTTATGATTCGGCGGTTCGGGCCATCGTGGATGCTTGTCTACTTAGTCAGAGAAGTAGTCGACCCATCCTGACAAAAGGATCCTTGTCGGCAACCATGGGGTGCATCGTCCAAGAGTATCTTATAGACTTAGGATGAATATTTGCCTAAGGGAACAAATTTGAATCCATCTTAACAAATAAAAGGCTTTGTGCCCTATTGATTATATCTTATTAATTTATATCTTAAAAATTTGAATCCATTGGGGTACAAGAAGGCTCTAACCATTATTATAATTATATCATTTGGCGGTAATACCACCTGATTTAGAAGGTCCTAGCCTATGGTGTCATTTAGCGGCAAAATCATCGGTTAGAGGATACGTGCCATGTGCTTATTGGAAAGAGACTATTTAATAATGAATCTAAATGATATTTTTAACCAGACATCTGATCTTTGTGAGCTAAGGTAATTTTTAATTTTGACCTCCTTGACAAATTGTTATGGAGGGTGAATGAGTTTTCCTTTAAGTTATTTGATAATTTATTTCATTTTAGATTTCTTGATTTTTCTTTTTGGTTATCTAAGTTGCGAATTTTCATGAGAATTTAGGAGGCCTTTTTTTTAACATTTGAGGTCCCCTTGGTTTGAGATTTTCTATCAACACAGTCATTACTGGGATTTTTACAGATAATTGAGATGTATTTGAATATTTGGGATTCCCTACGGTTGAGATTTTTTTGACATCACACCTATTATTGGGGTGTTTACAAGCAAATATGAGGCATTTTGAATATTTAGGGCCCCCTTCGATTGAGATTTTTATAAACTCGACCATCATCAAGGTTTTTATGGGTAACTTCATTTTACTAGTTTAAACTTGTTAACTCTATTTACTTGCTGATAGATGATCGAGTTAAATATCAGCTTTATGTCTTTATTAGTATTTTTTTTTACTAAAGACTTTAAAGGCCTACTATGAATATATGAAACAAAGATCTTGGTCGATGCCGTTATCATATATTTGTTTGATAGTTCGAACAATGTTGACTACTATATATTCATATAGAAGGATCAGACTCAAACTTAAGTTCATTTCTTGTCCCATGCAATATCCTCATATATCACATTATACAACATGCTTGCTGGGGCTTATGAGGTTATAAACTTTTAATTGTATTTTGTATAAAGCATTTGTATAATAATTGTGTATATATAGTGCAATAGGTGTATATGCACATTTGCTTGTTAACATACTCACGTATTTTTTAGTGTATTTATATATATACATACATTTTGGCATGTGAATTTACATCTTATGTGATGTGCTTGATATGCAATGTAGTGATTTAACACGCTAACATAACATATGGTATATTTGTATAATATGTACGTATGATGCATTTTGCAATTGCAGGTTGTTTATTCATGCTTGCATGATATTTTGCATGTTGCACATCAACTCAATGCAGTATTGTACAATATGTAAATATAATGCATGTTGTATATTGCAACATGTACTTTGCATATAATAATGTATATACATTTATTACATTCATATGTTAGGTAAGGATGCCTATAACATGTTTACTCATCCCTAACTACATGTAGTTGTGATATACTTGTGTAGTATACTAGTATATACATAGTGCATTTTACATATTATAAAGCATATATGCATGTTGCTTCCTACATATTGCAAAGGAATGCATGTATGTGAATGTGTCAACGTGCATTTTGATTCATAAGAGCGGTGCTTTTGCAATATTTAGATATGATCAGCTATGTGATTGACTATTGCTAATGATCATGCATAATTTTATTTTAGCATTTATAAACACCTTCTATCCACCTGTATGAGTGTTGTGGATCTGGTGGCATGAAATTATGCTATAAGTCACTCGTTACTTATTATAGGCAGGCTATCTTGCATCACTAAACTTTTGTTTGCAAGTAATAATCATTCAAAAGATGCATGAGCTTTCTTGAAGAAACGATGAATAAGTTTTTCCGCTTGTATGAATGTTGCATATTTGGTGGCATTGCATTACGTTGTAGGTCATTTGTCATTTTATGCAAGTAGACTGTCATGCGCTAATAAATTTACTATAATTATTATGGGAGCTTGCATTTTAAATAGTATTGCATTGGTTATGATCTCATGTCCTTTTTTGTAAATGACATGTCGAATGTATATGATTACAGAGAATCCATCATTTTTCTCAGCATATCTATTGATGTTGTGCACAAATAAACTATATAAGCTATCATTATTTGTATTTGTTTGTATTTACCACTACTCATCTGTATTTTCCTGTAAACTGCATGTTGTGTATGTATGGAAAGTCCTCTATAGTGTTTTGTAAGTGTTTGCATTTATTGTGATTTCCTTGCTTACGCTTCTCACTGTCACTTGTGGGCAAGCTATATTGAGGGTCTATTTTCTCGTGTCATCTACAATTATTTGCATTTACTACGACTCTTCTGTGCTTTTTCTTATAGATATCATCTCAGATGTATATCTGCATTCACATGACCCATCACTCGATTCATGCATGGGACGATATTTAAATGCCATATATCATCCAAGATGAAAAACCATAATTTTTCACTGATCGTACCGGACGATCCTAATCTTTTTACGGTACGAATCGATCACTACATGAGACAATATTTAATTGTCAACTATAGTACTGGATGATTAGTTCAATCTTTTGAACTAATCATATAGGATAATTACAGGATAGTACAAGATGATCAGTATAATCTGTTGAACCAATCATCAAGACCAGCGCAGTTCGTACTATCTGAAAGTGCTATTTTGAACTAATTGTACGTGATGATCTCACGATTATACTAGACGATCAGAAGCGCCATATTGAAATTTAGGACTTATTTGGAGGCTCTCTATTTATGCTTTCTTATTGTCTTAATGAGTATTTTTTGTTATTGTCTTTTTTTGAGAGGGAGCTTAGAGGAAGAAAAGGTGTGCTTTAAGAGAAGAAAGAGTGAGATTCTTGTGAGGGGAATTGTGAGGGATTCACAAAGGTTACTCCAAGCAAGGTTTCCATTATCTTCTTCAAGTTACTTTCTTTATTCTTTGGTGGCTCTAGGAGACATTCTTCAACATTAAATTCAGGTTCTCTGCTTACTCTAGGAGGGAGTAAAAGGATTCAGGTTGTCTGCCTACTCTAATAAGGAGTAAAAGGATTCAAGTTCTTTCTCTACTCTAGGAGGGAGTAAAAGGATTCAGGTTCTCTACCTTCACTAGGAGGGTGAAAAATATAAAAGGTACTCTACCTCACCGGGTTGGTGGAAGAGATTTTTATAAGGACTGCTCTACCTAGTTATGGGGGCTAAATAAGAGACACTAAAATATTTAGTGCAATACTTAAAGGAGGCCTCCAGGGAGTGGTCGTAGGTCAGATTTGACCGAACCACTATAAAATTTGGTGTGTTCGCTCTTTTACTTGTCGCATTTTAATTTTCACACTTATTTATGATTTTTATGTGGTTGCAATTTTTTATTATTGTGAACATAATCTACTTCTGCATTGTGAGATAAATTTATTTGTTTTAAAATATTAAAAAAAAAATAAAAAGACTTTTCTTTTTTGCTTGAAGTAATTTTTTTAAATAACTAATTTACCCCCCCCCCCCCCCCCCCCCCTCTTAGTTAGCATCAAGCTTGTTATTAAAGGTTTAACAATCTTCACGAACTTTCACTGCATGTAATTCACTGTTATCTATGAATAATCTTTTCATAAACTATGGCATTTGCTCTATGAATCTCTCAATCTACTCGTAGGCAAGGTGTTATATGCATAATAGCTCTTTTAATCATATTCATAGGGAACATATTATATTTATAATTTTATCAATTATTATAGCTACTTATTAATGATTGCATGCGTCACAAAATTTATTACTTTTGTTTATTCATTAACGGTCGCTACTCATTAGTTTTTGATACTTTGCAGGTTTACTTGTATGCCAATTATGTCTGAAAATCTTCCACTATGAGTTCCCCTACTTGCTTGATATGTTCATTAATCGAGGTTTGTTGCTTATTATTTGTATCTTCAATTTGATAAAATATTTTAAAGTTTAAAATTTAGTCTGGTTCCCTGCAATTAATTTAAACTTAAGTCTCCGATCATTAAATTCAAGTCTAGGTCCTTTGTTTATTAAATTTTGGCAGCCTTCTAGCGTGTCCCCTAATTAGGCGAAATTTTGGGAGCTAAGCCTTTCTTACTATAATATGAGAGTGTATAGGAGGTATCGGGTGATAGCATGGTTGTAGTCTTCAACCCTACTATGCCACAAGAGCGCATAAGAGCCTTCAAGGTACATTTCTGAAAGACATACAAATTTTCTCTCACACCATGCTACAAGAGCATGTAGGGTGGTCCCCAGCACACCACGAGCCTCAAAAATGGGATTTTGGAGTTTTTGAGAGTTTGGAGATATTTATACCTTGGTGATGAAGGTGCTAAAATGGAGAGGGATTAAATCAAAGATTTCTTTCTCTCGTCTCTCTCTCTCTCTCTCTCTCTCTCTCTCTCTCTCTCTCTCTCTCTCTCTCTCTCTCTCTCTCTCTCTCTCTCTCTCTCTCTCTCTCTCAACCTCTCCTTTATTTTTTTTATAGTGGGATACTTAGAGTGTGGTGGTAGGATACAATAAGTAACAACTATTTCAATGGATTTTAGTAGTTGAGGGGTATTCACTTGGGTTGCTATTATGCTTTCAATGGTTGTTTTGGTGCAGGGGTTTGTAAAAATGGGTGTTTGGCTATAGTATAGAAGAGGAAGAGTAGTCAATTGGGTTTACTGATAGATGGGTAGGTATGGGAAGAAATAAATGGCTATTGGAGGATAGATAAAGTATGTTGAGATGAGTATGTAGGAGATGGACAACTATTATTATAGAGGTAAGAAATATGGTTTAATGGCTTTGTTGGGCTATAGGTGGGTTGCATAGTAGAGTAAGATGGTTGGATATGAAGGAGAGTAAGTGGTATGTTGGTGGTGTGGTATAGTAGCTTGCAAATAGAAAGGTTATATGGCTAGAAGTGTATGGGGAACTTTCTCTAGATATGTAGGAGTGAAGAGAGAATAAAGGTTGGTTTGGTTTGACTGTTTAGGTGCTTTGGATGAGTAAAAGTTAAGGGGGAATAATGGTTGGTTTGGTTTGGAAAAATAGTGGAGGATTGGAGGAGAGGCCTGCTGTGATGTGGGTTTTTCTAGAGAGTTAGGTGAAGTTTACAATTATTGTTGGGCTTGTATCAATGGATATAGAGTTCAGATGGGTTGTTTAGTGATGGGCTGAGCTGGTAGAGGAGTTGGGGAAGGTTGGGTTGAGTGGTGTTTGGCTATAAAAAAAGGAAGGGCTGGGTTGCTCATGGCCATATGCTGGAAAGCAGGGAGATCATCCCTGCACAATGTGTTGTGTTTAGCTGATTTGGTGTTTGGTTATATGGGCTAAAGGGAAAGGTGTTAGAGGGGTTTCACAGTAGCAGATGTTATGTGGTGATGATTTCTTGCAGCTATTATTCCCTTTAAAGGAGAATCAAACAATGGAGGGCAGCTGCTATGTAGTTAAAGGGAATCATAGGAATAGTCGAAGGGTCTATTGAGAGTAGGAGATGAAGTGTTGGTGTTACTTGGTTTGTAGCAGAGGATTAGACTACAATAAATGCAAGATTTGAGATGTGTATTTGGCTACAGTAAATGCATGATTTGAGTAGGATTTGGCTATAGTAACAACATGATTTGAGCAGGATTTGGCTATAGTTACAACATGATTTGAGCAGTGGATTTAGATAGTTATGCAGGGATATGAGCACGATTTTGCCATGCGTAAAGTAGTGAGATAAAATTTGAGGTGTGTATTTTATTTTATTTTTGTTATTTAAAACATATGATTAAATAAATATAATTATATACTTTATTGCTATTACAAATTTAATTTAAAAATGTGTGAACTGATCCCACACATAAATCCTCATATTTTTACATCTCAATTTTCATGCCATCTTGAAATTTGTGGTCTTATAAAAGCAAATTTCATCTTTTTGATCCATTTAATAGCCCATGCAGTTCTACAGTCATTTCCATATGATTTCAACATTTTAGACACAATAGCAGAGTTTGTTCTATAATTAAGTATGTTATTTTATTTTCTTTTTGGTTTGGTGCATAGTGGGGGTTCCTAAATTTTCTTCCATCCATAGGGGATAAACTCTATTCTTCATCTTTGGTAAGAATTATATATTTTTTAAAATATAAGAAAATTTGATTAAAAATTTGAGTTTAGAATATTAAAGATTAATTTATTGCTTTAAGAGAAATTATAGATTTAGAATTTATTAGGAGTTAGAGAAGACAAGCTAAGGGATGTACAATATGAACTTATTCTTGCTTAGATTGAGCTAACAGCTAACATCCTAAACACAATCAAGCATCTTTTAAATGTAAGAAAGGATGGCTCTATCCTAAGGAATCAAGAATTTTTAATTTTAAAGTTTAATCAAGACTGTATATAATATATGAATGGATCTAGCTAGTGTCATGTATGATAATGCATGAAGCAAATGAACAAAGAAAATCTTTTATTTATTTATTTGGAAACATAATATAACCTAAGGTCTACTAAAAAGTAAGGTGGCCAAGCTCCACCACTACATACTTGGATTTTTACTCCTATGAATTTAAGTTCAAATACGTTTGCTTACATTATTCTGGCTCTAAATCTTCTATAGGGTTCCAAAAGAGAATAGCCTTCAAAGAAGAGGGAATTATTTGTTGGAGCTCTATTTATTTATGTAAGCAAACATCTTTAATCATTTTATAACCTTTGAAATTGAAAAATATAAATATACAATTAGCACTTTACAATTTATATCAAGTCTTAGATACATTCTTCCTTGAATCTTTACTTTTACAAACATCCTAGTTACATTATATTTTTATCTTCTTTTATAATAAAGGAAAACATTATATATATATATATATATATATATATATATATATATATATATATATATATATATATATATATATATATATATATATATATATATATATATATATGCAATGCATGCGTAAGTCAATGTAAGCATATACAATTTAAAAGCTTAATTGACCACCAACAAAAAAGTAATTATGCATGTCATGACATTTAGATTACTCAAAGTAAAACATGCACCAAGGATACTCTACTGGCAAAGGTATTTGCTTCATTCCAAACATACTACGACCTAGCCTAACAATATTTTCTATTTCCCTAGTAAACAAATTCTAGTGTGTGAAAAAGGTGGTGTGTCTTTAATATATCCTAGGAGGTTTACTTCATTATGTTATTTATTAAATGTATTTGGTTCGTTGAAAGCCAAGTGATCTTTAAATTAAGTTTAGAATTTAATATTTTTATGTTTTGAGATTTTTTTAAGGATAGGTTTTAATTGTTAAAGTTTATTAGTGATTGATCATTTAGGTCTTTTGAATAGTCATTTCAGATCCTAATGCTTTCAATCCAATACACATTTTCCCTCCTAAAAGGAGTCAAGCACAAGGGTATAAAAACATCAATATCTAAGTGTTTTATTATTGAATTCTTAATGGTTGTTTATTTATATTTGTTTACACTATGGTTATGAGGTTTATTTCAACCTCATTGAGACTACGCTAATAGTCTTGTTAGCCCGGGTTATTGAGCAGTCACTTTGGTTAATTATGTTTGATTTAATTTAATACATTAAGTTAATTATTTATTAAAGGACTTAATAATATAATGCACTTATATATTCCAAAATGGAGTCAATATTAGTCCCCATTAGTTATTTAAAGACTCCAATCTAATGCATATGTATTTTCCAAAAAGAGTTAAATACAATACATAAGAGTATTTATTTTAATTAAATTTATTAAAAACCTATAAATCTAATACATTTGTGTCTTTCAAAAGGAGTTAAACACAATGTATTAGGTCTTATTTAATTTAGAATTTAATTAATCAATCTAGTTAATTAGATTGAATTTAATTAGATGAATTGTTAAATCATGTTTAATTTAAATCAATTAAATTTTACTTAATGTCTTCTGATTTTAATTTAATTTATTTAGTTTTTTTTATTTTTTTTATTTTTGATTAATTTTCTATGATTATTTAAGATTAATTATTCATTTATATTTTGAAATTTCTTTTTTATTATTTTCTTGTTTATTCATACTTGTTTTTAATTTAATTTTATTTATTTTTAATTTATATGGATTTTATTGTAAATTAAATTAATTTAAATCCATTAGTAGCTTTCATTTAATAAAACTTAATAAATTTGATTTAAACATGTTTAGTTATCTTATCTTTATTATTTTAATATACTTATTTTATTTTATGCATTATGATTTATGAAAATCAAAGAGAAAAATTGTAAATGTAGGTAGTAAATCAATGCTACTCAACCTTAAACTTGTTATTGATGAGTAAATTTTGACTCACTAGTTGGTTATCAGGTTTGAAAAGTTAAATGTGGGGTTTCTACAAGGTCCTAAGGTTTAGTAGATCCTATTCACATGTAAGGCTTTTGAGACCTATGGGGTTCTAAGTTTTAGATAGTTTATCTCTCCTAGATCTAAGGACATGGTGTGTTTACTACTTTTATGTGTTTCCCATGAATTATTACCTTGAGCGTTAGACAAAACTTCACTTTAAACTCCAACAACGTACTGACACCTTAAGAATAACAATTAAGGACCCATCTAGCAAACTTAGAAATTTTTTAGGAGCTAGGATAGATCACAGATTGACATAAAAACTTCAACACTTAAATTTAGAGACATATTAAACATCTCAGAATTTTCTATGAGTTTTTAGGGCTT
Source organism: Dendrobium nobile (assembly GCA_022539455.1). NCBI lineage: Eukaryota > Viridiplantae > Streptophyta > Magnoliopsida > Asparagales > Orchidaceae > Dendrobium > Dendrobium nobile. Next base: position 31,840,343 of record CM039723.1, on the reverse strand, counting down.
GTTAGACCCCTTAATTAACCAACCCTAGTTTATATGATAAATAGTGCTCCCAGACCTTCTGAAAATTATAATAAATCTATTTAAATTCCAAAAATTATATAGCTTGAATTGCTTAAAATCTGACCCCCAACCTTAGATAAATAGGACTCCTTAGTTTGACTTTAGGTTGACCCTTAATTTAACCTTATGTAGAAATTACCATTTTTCTTATAATAATTCATTAAAAATTATTAAAAATTCTAAATTTTCCCCAAACACTTAGAATCACTTTCTCAGGTTATCCCTGACCTTTGGGGGTGATTCCAATCTATTTCAAGCTGATTTGGATCAAAACCATAAAATCAACCCTTTATTAGATAATTTAGATAATTCCTTTAATTATCCGTTCTTTAGAAATTCTTTACTAATTTTAGAAAATTCCAAATTAGGAAAACTCAGTGGCATTAGACTCCTAGTAAGGCCTAGTATTTATGAAAAATAATAGGATTCCAAAAACTCACCTAAATTAGAAAGTCAACTTTTTGGTCAACCATAATTCATTTAGGGCCCAAAACTTAGAAAGTTCATAACTTTGCCTAGAAAACTCCAATTTTAGTGTACTACCTGGCTAACTACTCGGTCTAGAATTTTCTTGAAATATTAGGAAACCCAAACCTAGCCTATTGCCCGTAGTGACTTTTTGGACCCCTTGAGGCTAGTACCTAGGAGGACCCGAGACTTTCCAAAATTTGCTAATGCAATTTTAACTTCAAATATCACCACCCTAAGTATTAAAAACTGATCAACAAACCAAATTACTTAAAAATGGACTCTAATCTATTAAAACTTTGATTTTAATTAAAACTCTCTTTTCTATCCTTCCACAAACTATAACTTTAGATAATTTTAACTAACTACCCAGCTTAGGACATATCCAAGCCACACCAGCCATGCACACACATAGGATTGTTTGCTAGGGCACCACTTCTAGAATTAGGCTAGGCCGGTGTTTATTTCCTTTTCTGCTGTGTGCCAGAGCTTTCCGTGGTTTTCATTGCATGCTATTTGAAATTGTTGGTGTGTTTGTCTACTTTTTCTACACTCTGTGGATATGATGTGATGAGTGCTAGATCTACCCCTAGATTAGGAACGATATATATATATATATATATACTGTTCTTTCATGCAGGTGGTCATGCTCAAGCTAATAAAAGTGGGGCACTATTATGATTTCTAATATTGTCTTATGTAGGTGCTTGCTCAGCCCCCTAAGTAAATGAGGGCTAAACAAAATAATTATAACTGCTACAGGTGCTATAGGTGGACTGCTTAGCCCACATAATGAAGAGTATGGCTTGGCACTGCTTCAATGGATTATTTCTTTTTATTCTTAACTGCTTGAGATATTGCAACTGCTTGGGATGATTATTAGTATAACCTTGTAGGGAGTCTAGAATTTTCTATTTTTTAAATTGATGTAATATTTGTAAAATTTGTTAAGAGTTATGAAATTGACATTTGAGTTGGGATATTCTTATCCAACTCAACTTTCAAAAGAAGAAGGCATCCTTATAGGGGAAAAGAGAAAAGGCAATACCCCCTACCAAGGGGGAATTGTCTCTTCGTTTGGATATTCAAGCCACGACAAATCCAAGGAGTCCAAGGAGGAGAAATCCAAGGAGTTCAAGGATGAGAATTTCAAGGAGTCCAAGGAGAAGAAGATTGAAGACTAAAGACTTAAAGACCAATATCCCACTTAAAATCATTTGTGTCTGTCATAGGCTTATAAATTTGAATTGTTGGCAGTGGTGCCCAACCACTTTACTTTCTGCATATCTGGGTTGTAATAAGGGTAGTTTACCTATGGACATTTAATTGATTTGTTAGATTTATATTGATGTGCTTACCTGATTGCACAATAGAAATTGCCTATTTTTCTTAGGTTTCTTTCTTGTATGTCGCTTTTATTATTTTCCTGGATTTCGTTAGGCTCTTCTAAGGATAATAAAATATTTTCTACTCATAACTAATTTCAAAAAATTAAGTTTAAATAACATAGAAACTTAATGAATCTAGAGAACTACCAGAATCATCCGGGGTCGCATGCATATTACTGCATCCTTCTTTCATTGTTATAAGACATCTCCCTACCTACGGGTAGAGTCTGGATAATCTGGCCTATGAGGATGAAGTGTCGAGCCTAGGGAGACCCAATCTTTTCTAAAAATCTATTTTCTAATAAGCCTATTTTTTAAAACTCTATAGCATTCATGATTTGCCTTTTCAACTAGCATGCATTATATTAGAAACTAATTTAATTAAAATTTAATTACATTAGCTAGGAGCATCTACCCCACATAAGTTCAAGACCAATTAGGAAACTCTCTAGATGTCGGTCATATTTCTAAATAACTGTACCATCCACCCATCTTTCATAACTGACTTGATAGCATGGTTTTAAAGCGATTAGGTGATTAGCTAGCTCCCCAATCCAGGTTGGGGTAAGTCCAAGTTTTGCGCTGCATTAGCTAGGATACGGGTCTTAGTGTTGCGTAGAACACTAAGCCCAATCTAGCTCTAGGATTCGAGGCAGCTACATACGGTCTCACAGTATGCCTTAAATAGTAGGTAGGTCCCTTCCTTTTAGGGACTACAAATCCTACTTATCTGCGTCACAGGATGACGCCACATCCATCTTTCTCTCACGCATGTGATTGGATGTCTGACTTTTATTTTCTCTAGTTTCTTCTATAGTACCCTAGAGCCTTCGAATGCTGGTATGAGCCACGCATGTTGACTGAGCCTTTTGGGACCTTTGCTCCCTTTGAGTAGGACTCCTTAGTCTACACCCTCGTGCCAATCTCATTTTAGGAAGCGATAATGTATGATCCTTAATCGAGAGTTTTCTCGGGCTCCGGCCTGGGATGTAATTAACTACGGGGGCTTAGAAACTTGGCCCCACATTTACTAAACCCCACTCGAGCTATCGCATCGGGTGGGGGAAACCCATGATTAGGTCATGTATATTGCTACCCAATGGGGTGTGCTGGCGAGAGCTATTATCCTCAATGGTTAGTCATATGCACTATCCAATCTGTCCCTTCCAATTGACCCATTCGCGCGGTGCTCTTTTAAAGGTCCACAGGTTTCTGTCGACCACGGTGGGACCAATTTTTCTTTCCATCTTTGGATTCTATATTATCCTTTCTTGTGTGTACTCCGGGATTGGTACTTCTTAGATTAGGTCCGTCCCACTCATAGTTAGGGTCTCTCCTTAGTTAGGGTTCCTTCCCCTTAGCTAGGATTCTTCCCTACTCTACTTCTTTCTAGCCTTGCAGGCTATTACGTCCTTTATCCATTCCTATCTTTCTTTATGAAATCCTTACTCGTTCATTCTTTCTTGATTTTCATTCTAACCAATCTTTTCTAGGCAGTAGTGCTATGGCTCCTTTCGTACCTTCCGTTACTTTCAATTTTGGCTCGGACGCGCGGGTGACTCTCCCTAAGTCCCTGCTCGCTAGTCCGCCTGCTGGAGGGATCACTTTTGATTCCTTCACGGACTCGGCCTTCATCAGTCTTGGTGGGCCGACCCTGGTAGAGGCTGTTGTATTCTCTCCTCCCCAGAGGAGAGGACGCATAGCCATGCGCCCTTTTGGATGACCAGCTGCTCGGCGGATAGCCCGGGCACCTGCTCATCCCGTTCTTGTACTTGCGCAGCTTGTGCGCCCTATGGCTAGGCGACCAGTGCCTAGGCCACTCCTGTTCCACCAGTTCATCCTGTGGTTAGGCTTCCAGTGCCTGTCGCTCCTGTTGCACAGGTTACTCCAGCCCCTTAGCACCGGCAGCCTGTTGCAGTTGTTCCCCCTGTACGTCCAGCGGTTAGGCGACCCGTGCCTGCCACTCCTGTTGCACAGGTTGCTCTAGCTCCTCAGCGCCAGTAGCCTGCTACTGTTGTTACTCTAGTTGTTCCGGCGGAAGTACTCGAGTTCGGGTTCCCCCTCCCACTTCCACTAGGAAGAGGGCTGCCCAGACCGAGGTGCCTTCGACCTCTTCTGGTCGGGTTTCTATTTTTGCTCGGCTCTCTCACACTGAGACCGCCGGGCAGACCCCGACACTCCCAATTGTCCCTATTCCCCCTGCCACCTAGGCAGTGGGTTCAGATGTTCCGTCCACCTCCACCTCCAGCCTTGGGAGATGGGCCAGGAGGAATAGGAATAGGAGGTTAGGTTTAGCTGTGTTCGAGGTAGAGAGGCAGCGGATGGCAGATGCGATAGCTCACCAGGAGCTAGTTCAAAGATCTGTGGCTCCCAGGCAGCAAAAACCATGACCAGTTACAGCAGTACTCACCCTAGAGGTGATAGTAGCTCATTAGATAGAGGCAATTCAGGGAGGACACTTCTCTCCACTGACACACAGTGGGTATGAGGAGGACGTTGCCTACATTGCAGCGGCTCCTCCTCTTACCACTACCTTACCCCGGGCTAGGGTCTCTAGCGATGCTAGTGTTCGAGCCCTCTCTCAGAGGATTCAAAACATCATCTACCTAGCGCATTGTAGAGGGCCTATCAGTCAGGAGAGGTTACTCTGACAGATCTCTCAGGCTACTCTTCAGTTGCAGAGACAGACCACGAGATCGAGGTATAGGTGACAGAGAGGATAGCCACCTCGACAGTTAGTCAGTACAGCTCCAGTTGTTAGACCGCCGGCAGTTACTCCTGCTGTTGGACGACGCCCATATCGTCAAGAATAGAGATAGCAGTGGGAGCCTGCTCGGTCCTAGATCAGATCAGTTGTGGTAGTCCCTCAGCAGCTAGTTACCAATATAGAGCCCCATCGTAGTAGAGGGGTTTGGAGACGTCGACAGGCAGGCACCCCCATCGAGCCTGTACAATCAGCAGGTACAGTGCAGCCAGATGAGACTATACAGTTAGCAAAGACAGTACAGTCAGTTGAGGCTACATAGTCAGTTGAGATAGTACGTTCAGTTGAGATAGTTCAGCTAGTAAATATAGTTGACCCACTAGATGTAGTAGTTTCTTCTGGGTCTGAGGTGGTCCCAAAGACTTGTAATATGGATACAGTGCCTAGCCCTGATGGATCACCAGACCAGGTAGAGATAGAGCCAGCTCCCAGCCCTTATAGGATCACCTCTCCTATGAGTCCCTATATAGAGGCATTTCAAAGATCTTTCTTAGAGGATGATGATACTGGAAAGTGAGTTATATGAGGATATACCAGTGCACTGGATCTGTGTGATTACCTGTCGAGGTCACTCATATGAGTAGAGAGACCCTGAGGATGATGATGAGCAGGGAGATCTAGAGGCAGGAAGATCTCCCAGATCAGTTGATACTGATACCACAGTACTACACTTATAGGCTCAGATGGCCGAGATGACCAAGGCCATGGCAGCGATGACTGCCCAGTTGACTTCTTTGGGGGCTACACCCCAAGTGATGGGCTTTGGTACTCCTACCACATCTAGAGATGAGCTAGTAGCACCGCTAGTGGCACTAGACCCTATGAGAGTGAATAGGGTCCCGATGGCAGTTCTTATAGTTCCTGCAGCACCTATAGTTAGCCAGAGTCAGCCAGCACAGTTGTTAGCCAAACAGATTCAAGATTTGATAGCTTAGAAGGTGGAGCAGGCAATTTCCTCCAAGAAGACTGGAGAGGTGGTCAGCAGAGTTAGGCCTTACCCAGTAGAGTATAAGAGTGAGCCTTACCCTCCTAGTTTTATTCCCCCATGATTCAGAGTCTTTGATGAGTTTGGGAACCCAAGGCAGCATGTGGTTCAATATCGGGCCATATATTATAACATAGGGGGAACGATGCATTGATGTTTAGACTTTTTGTTAGTACTCTGATTGGAGTGGCGTTTGCTTGGTATGTCGACCTCCCCAACAACTCAGTCCAGACCTTTGCAGAGTTGGAGCAGCTATTTATACAAAGGTTTGCCAGTGCATAGCACCGGATCACAATTGGAGAGTTGGTTGTGACTAGATAGTGCCCTAGAGAGAGTCTTCCAGATTATATAGTTAGATGGAGAAACCTTAGCCTGCAGTGTGAGCCCCAGTTACAAGAGCAGCATGAAGTAGAGATTTTGTTAAAGAATATAGATGGCCCTATAGCACCTTACTTGAAAGGTTTCACTATAAGAACCTTTCAAAAATTGTTAACTAAGGTGATCAGTCTACAGGACAGCATACCTGATGCAATCTCTCCTAAAGTTGAGAGTCAACCTCAGCATAGACCTCAGCGTTAGGAGTCTTTAAGGGCAACTCCTCCTAGGAAGGGGGAGGTACACAGTACCTATGGGCCACCAAATAAGGGCAAGAAGCCCGTGAGCAGTGCACCTCCATCACGACTACAGACTCAGCAGTCCATACCTCCTGATAAGGCCCTAGAGAGTCAGCCGTTTTTACATGAGAGACTTAACAAGGAATATCCCTTTAAAAGAGAAAGTATAAGATAGATATTTAAATTCCTTGTTAAGAAAGATATTTTGGCATTCCCATTCAATAAAAAGGCAGATGAAGAAGGGCAAACGGAACACCCACTATATTGCCCCTTTCACCGACACACTGTCCATACACTTGAAGATTATTTTGTGTTCAAAGATAGGGTGGAGAGCCTTATGGCCAGTGGGAAGATCCATCTGCAAGACAGTGACTTAGTGCAGCCCCAGGGCAAGATTACTCACACAGTGCAAAGGATTTCAGACTCCAGCCACAGTGATAGTCAGACTTATAGTTAGGGCAGTAGTGGCAGATCATTCCACAGTTCTGAGGGAGAGTGACAGCTAGCACTCTCCAAGAAGATCTAGCAGATGATTAAGCAAGATATATAGAGTTCAGATGCTGTTGAGAGGAGGCCTTCCCAGGCCAAGTCGATACTTACCGCTCTAGCTTCTTTACTAGCACGCTTTTTTTCTTTCTTTCTTCTATTGTAGTGCCAGATCAGCACATTTCCTTCTCTCTTTTTTTTTACTTATACTAGAGAAATGTGTGAAAGAAAAAAAATGGTTGTAACCTCAGAAAGGAAGACAGGCCCCCTTCCAACACTTAGGCTGAAGGACCTCGTTCTCTCTTCTATTGATGATTAATCAATAAAAAAAAAGATGATGATTTTCAGTTATGTTGACACTCTTACTTCTTCTAGCTCTATTAGCTTTGTAGTGGTGACTCATGAAAGAGTATGATCTCTCCATCTCATACCATGAATTGAGAGATTTCTTCTTTTGAACTAAAATCTATTCTAAATTAAAATTTGATTTAGAAGTGAAGATTTTCTTCATTATCTTGTAATTCTCTATCTCATAGATAATTATAGTATACTGATGAATAAAATTTTATAATTTTCTTAATCAAGCTATTCATTCTTATCAGAGGATAGGATTTATTTTGTAGGTCCTTCTTCCTTATATAAGAGAAGTATGTCTTCTTGTCTTGTATTTGGAAGATGATCTTACAACTGAGAAAAAGTTTTCTTTTAGAGGTTTGGAAAAGGAAGCCAGTTACACAAGTTGAAAAGATGCGCAAAGTACACCAAAAGCGAAAGATACACAAAGTGTATCAAATAAATGAAAATTGTGCAAAGTGCACTAAAGTTTAGAAAGTGGCTCAAAGAGCCCAAAAGTGATAAGTAAATGGTTTCCCTTTCTAGTAAATCTCTAAGTCTCAGAAAATCTATATATCCTTTTGATATTTTTGATACTTGAATTTGAAAATTATGATTTTGGATTCGTCATTATGCAATGATATCCTATAAGATATTGAAATACACTCATACAAGAAATGAAGAAAATTTAATTTCTTTTTCTAATTTAAACCCCTTTTTGAATTAGATTTCAATTCAAGGGAGGAAAATACTCATATAAGAGAGATATCATGACTTAGCTAGTATGAAGCTTGAGCTGAATTAATAAATTTAAATTGAGGTTCTTTCTGAGGTTAGATGGAGTCAGGTACTAAACTCTTTTGAGGTATGTGCCCATTTGTCATTTTTGACTGGGTCCCTAAAATTAAATTATACATTGTGAGTTTTAGTGCCCCCAATTTCACTTGCCACCCCAAGTGTGGTCTGAGATATCAAAACTAATGATTCAAGTCCATTTTAAAGATGCGATACTGGTTCCAAACCCTACTACGTTGGTCAGGTGTGGTGATAAAGATCCACTATCTCTGTTTGAGTTCCTTCTCTCTATCATTATTGCCCTTATAGGTGTAGCCCCTAGTCCATTCATGTGAGTTGAATGTGATCGAGGAGATTGTAGTCTTTAGTTTAGACCTTTTTGAGATGTGATACAGGGTCCACACCCTCCTATCCACACCCTCCTATGATAGTCAGGTGTGGTGATAGAGATCCACTGTCTCTACTTGAGTTTCTTCTTCCTATCAGTCCTGATCTGATATATATAGCCCCCATTCCATTCATATGAGTCAGATGTGATCAGGGATGTCAGATTCATTAGTTTAGACTCTTTTGGAGATAGGATACTGGGTCCATACCATCCTATGCTAGCTAGATGTGATAGTGTCGATCCTCTGTCCTGATGTTGATTTTGGTTATACATCAATTTCACTATGATTGTGCTCCCACTTCATTCACATGAGTTGAATGTGGTCTGGGTTATCAAAACCAATGATTAGCTTCCTTACAAGATTCTGTTAGATCTCTTTCTCCAGTTTTGTTCATGTGGTGAACATGACCTAGGTTATCAAAGCCATTCACTATCCCTTCTAATATATATATATATATACATGTGATAAAAATAGGGAAACTCTTAGCAGAGCAAAACCGGTTGCCCTTGTCACAGAAGGAAACCGCAAATACTCTCTAAGAGCACAAGTTCCCCAAGGTTCTTTTTCTCCCCTCTTCTTTGAGGCGCCTTGGTGTCAGCCTCAAGGATGAAGGTGTAATATCTCGTTCCCTTACTGTTCCTCTCCGAATTGGATTTTCCTCCCAGAATCGTCCAGGACGAAGTTGGATCGTCCGGGACGATCGGTACAGGTTGTGTAGAAAAATCCTGTTTGGCTGTATAGTTCGTCTGGACGAAATCAGGATCGTCTGGACGAAAATAAGTCAGTGAACCCTTCGCCAGGGACGATATGTGATTTTTCGTCTGGACGAAATTCTTCTCTTCATGGATCGTCCGGGACGAAGCTCGATCGTCCAGGACGATCAGTCTGGATATATATAGAAATGAGATATTTTGAAGAGAGAGAAATATCTGAGGAGAGAGAAAGAGAAAAGGAAAAAGAGGAAAGCTGGTTTTCGGAGACCGCGGAGCGCTTTTCGTCCGACGCTGCTGTTGGGAAAAGTGAAGATCTCGTAGTAAGGACTCCGAACCCTGTTTCTGTTTTCAAAGATGTTGTATTTTTATCGAGATATGTCCGGATTTATATTTTTGTAGTCGAATAATTGACCCGATTTGAGATTGACACAACTTTCACCGCACAACTTCTGATATGTTATAGATATGATTATTACACACGATTTGACTGTATTCTACGAATTTTCTTCCGGTCGGAATTGGTTCTACGCGATTTTAATCGAATAGAAAATTATCAGGATGTTTTCTGACTTGGTTTCTATAGAATAATAGTATTGTATTGATGTTATAGATATTCTATTGTAATTTGGAAAGATTTGGATATTGTGTCTTTTTGCAGGATTTTTGTGTAAATTTGACCGACTGCCGTTACGCTGCCGATTTTTTGTACGATTCCTGAATTGTCTGAAATTGATAGATTGAACTGATATGCATTGATTATTGATATGATTGCTTTAATATCGACTATTGAATTGTTTATTGATTGAATTGACTATTGATACTGATCGCAAGTGGAACCTGGTTGAACATTGGTAGAAGATTGATTGATACCTGTACAGGATGGTGGGCCGACGGGCTTTCCTTTAAACATTGATTATTGATATATTGAAGGGAGACATAAGGAGTTTATTGATATGCCGACGGGCGAAAAGAGTGACGACTCTTATTGATTGAACCAATGTATTATTGATATCTACAACAGCAATATGGATTCTACAACAGCAACATGACCAGTAGATTGTACTTGTTCAGTATATAGTATTGAATTGCATGTTTACTGTATTGCTTTATAGATTCATTGTTTTATAGATTCCGGCTTTATCGACTTTGATTGGATTTACTAGATCGTACGATTTCATTGATTTCTATGCATCGACATTGAACATTGATATAGAAATGGATGGATATAGATACTGTATTGATAGCATGAACATGGACATCGTACTACTGTCTACCGATTCATTGATATTGCTGCCTATAGATTTTATAGACTCGCTGTTGCTACTGTTCTGCACTGTCGTATAGATTCATTGTTCCGTATTGCTTTTCTCGACTGATTTCATTGATTTGACCGTATCGATTTGATTTGACGGATATTGATTAATTGATTGAATTGAAATGATTGAATTGCCTACCGCTGCATTGATTGGTTTTATTGACTATGGATTTTCCACTGCATAGAATTGATGATCATTGACTATTGATTTCCGCTGCATAGACTCATTGACCATTGACTGATTCAGATTGATTGACTGACATGCATATTGATAGCACCGCCGTGCTTTGATTTCAGTTATAGGTATTAGGTGACCTGCTGGGCTTCGTAAAGCTCATTATATGTGGTTGATATTTTCAGGTCAGGGCTCGGGAGCAGGAGATAGGAGTTGATTCAGATCTTCAGGTTTTAGTTCTTTTGATCGATTGATGATTCTTTTGTACTCAGGACAGGATAGATTTCTCTACTTGTATTGATAGTTTAGTTCCTGAGTATTGTACATGATGTTCTGAGATGTGAATCGACTTGAATATTGATGTTTAAATTTTATAGATGTTTGATAGATTGCTTACTGAAGGTTTTTAGATAACTCTGGTAAATTGTTGTGCAATTGATCGACATTCTTTCCAAGTTAGATCTTGGGGCGTGACAGAAGGCATACCTATCTAGGTATAATTTTTCACAATTTTAATTATCTCTACTAAGTGATGTGGTACATTGTGTTCTGGATGTCAACATCACTACTTTGTGGGCTTAGGTCATTCTGAGGAAGGACCAATCCCCTTCTGCCCTCTTTTAGTAGTCTACTATCCCATTCATGCACTGCTCTAAGCTGCCAGAGTGGTCCTATGAATGTGGCAGTGTCACTTTTACTCTACATAGGGTCCTACCCGATTAGGGTAGGTGTTACCATTGTGACCTTCTGATTATTATGGATTTCATTTATGATTACTATACTAGGTGCCAGGTGTACTCTCTTATCACCTCAGAGTTATTTCTTGGTTGTGATGTAGTACATCATGTCTTAGATGTTATCATCACACCCCCAGGAGCTTTGATTTTCTAGCGGAAGATCAGCTCCTTAGTTTCTGTACCTACTTCACCATGCATACCCTGCTCTTAGCTGGTAGAGTAGTCCCATGGATGTGGTAGTATCGCTTTTACTCCTCGCAGGGTCCTACCTAGTTAGGGTAGGTGTTACCATTGTGATCTTTTAGTAATCACTGATCTCACTCATGATTACTATCCTCGGTAGTGAGTATGTCCCCTTATTGCCTAGAGTTGTTTTCTTAGTTGTGATGTAGTACATCTTGCCTCGGATGTTAGCATCACATCTTTAGGAGCAATTATTTTTTGAGGAAGATCAGCTCATTAGTCTCTTTTGCCAACCTACTTTACCATTTGTACACTACTCTTAGCTGTTATAGTAGTTATATGAATATAGCAGCATTTCTTTTACTCCCCACAGGGTCCCACCATTTTTTGTGGGTGTTACCCTAGTGATCTTTTTTATGATTATCGACTATATTCATAACTACTGTCCTCAGGTAGCAAGTGTACCTCTTTGCTACCTAGAGATGTTTTGCTGACTGTGGTGTAGCATATCTTATCTTGGATATTAGCATCACCACTTTGAGAGCTTTAATCTTCTAGCAGAAGATCAGTTCTCCTACTTCTTTTCGTGACCTAGCCTACAATTCATGCACTTTCCTTAGTTGTCAGATTAGTCTTATGAATGTGTTGAGGTCACTTTCACTTTCCACAGGGTCCCATTAGCTTGTGTGGGTGTTGCCGCTGTGAGTTCTAGATGATTATTGATCCTATTCAGAGTCGTTGTCTTTAGTAGCTAGTGTTCCCTCACTACTTTTGTCCTTCTCCCCTTGGTGATATGGGGCATCATACCTCAGTTGCTACCGTCACCTTTTCTAGAGCCTTGATGGTCCAGCAGAAAGTCAGTTCTTCATATACTTCTACCACTTGTTTCCCCATTAGGACTCAACTCCTAGCTGCCGGAGAGGTCCTTTGGATGTGTTGATGTTATTTTCACTTCTTACAGGGTCCCCATCAGTTAGTATGGGTTTACCACTGTAGCCTCCTTGATGATCATTTTCACTAGGCTTAGGCCTACTTTCTGTAGCCGAGGTGTCCCCTCGCTACTTCAGTTCTTTTGGCTTCACTGGAATGAGATCGCCCCTCTACTGCAAGGGTATCCCTTCCAAATTTCTTGTGAGACGTCATCCTGATGTCTTCCTCCCCTTTTGTGTAGGGTTAGGGTTCCTTAAGAGATCTTGACGGCATTTAGATACTCATGGCCATGACAATTTGTCCTCTACCATATAGTTACCAGAACGTTAGCTTGAGATTCCTTAAGTAACTCTACCCTTAAAATTTTTACATATACCTTTCCTTTCTTTCTCATATCCCTACACTGATCTGTGTCAGGTCGATGATGAGATGACTTACACCTTCTACCCCGCTGTTTTGATACTAACAAACGGGCAGTTGGCTTTACTTATCTGGTTAAGAAAGCCTAACATAGCCCCTGGAAGGTAGTTCTTACCACTTTACCCTCTTCACATCATTACAGACATATGCACCGAGAGATTGTGTTGAGTGGTCTTTTCTTTGTACTACTTTTGGCATATGCGCCAAGTAGAAACCCTGCCGCAGGCGCATACACCGGGTAGAGGTTTTCTTTTTCTTTATCCTACTACAGGCATATGAGCCGGGTAGGAACTCTACTAAATGCACATACACCGAGTAGAGGTGACTCTTTCCTCTCCACATTTCTGATCATACGTTTAAAATTTCATTGGATTTTGTCGTGTATTTTGCAAGTACGAGGTAACTTTTTTTTAGGGTTTCGGTCCGACGAGCCTTAGGGATGTTCTGGACCGTTGATCTCACCAATCAACGGTTCGGATAGCATGATTTTAGCGGTCGGGGCTGACTGCGGGACTCCAGCGCGGTTTCACGCGACACGTGGCACCATCTAGGCCGCCCATCCGAACCGCGCGGATCCGACGGCTCGGAGTGAGTCCAATGTGGATGAGTGATTGGGCGCTGATTCCAACGCCACCCAATCATTGCCCGAAATGGCGCACCCTGTCAGAGACTGCCACGTGGCAATCCGAGGGTCCCGCCTCTGATTTTTAATTTAAAATTGATTTTAAATTTTTTTAAACCAATTTTCTTCCAAAAATCCAATTTTTGCACGAAAAATATGTACCACGTTTTGTTCGTATTTTCAACCTCGTTATTTTAAAATTAAATTCATTAAAAAATATTTTATATTTATCTAATTATTTAAATAAATAGTGAAAATGCTATTTTAAAAATATTATTTTGATTATTTTTATTACTATTATATAATTATCATTATTTCTTTAATTATAATATTAATAATAATTGTTATTTTGATACTTTTGTTACTGTTTTAATTATTATTATTATTATAATTATTATAAATGTTTAAATATAAAAAGTAATTTTTTATAACTAAACACTAGTGTAATTATTTTTAATTATTTAAATTACTTAAAATATTATTAATAATTAAGGTATTATTAATTTCATATTTTAAATGTCTTTTAAAATTCAAAGACTTTAATATTTTAAGTCAATATTATTTAATAATTATTTTTAAATGTTTTTTTTAACTATTTTAAAAATAGCTCTTCTATTGTATTTAAACTTCAAAAATTCATATCTTTTAAATTTTAAATCGGATTTCGGTGTGCAATCCCTTGTTCTATTCAGAAAAAATGTAAAATTTATTTAAAAATTGTTTATATTAGCTAATTCTTGCTGTTCTGATAGATTTCTTTTTTAAGCGCACTATTTGGCTCTTTAAGTATTATTTGGGTATTTAGTATAGTAATTATTTTTAAATTAAAAACTATTTTGAAACCCTTTTCAAAACCTTAATTTGAGGGGTCAGTGGGTCTCCCATATATTTATTTACTATAACTTGACCTATTTTAATTATCTTAACTTTAAAAATTTATATATATTTAAGTATTTTAAAACTACTTTAAAATTACTTATATATTAAATCTCCTAATTTTGGGAGACTCACTACATGAAATTTTAGATATAGGTTGTTGAGTCTAGTGAATAGGTTGTTAGACCTAAGTTAATGTCCCAAGGCTACCAAGAGGGGGGGTGAATTGGTATTTTTAAAACTTAACCCTCTTTGAAGTTTTCAACCACAGAGTTTTTTTAAACAAAAGAAAAATACGGAAAATAAAAACAGTAAAATAAAAGACACAAGATTTATAGTGGTTCGGTCTAAACTAGACCTACATTCACTCCCCAGAGGCACCCTCTGAGTATTGCACTAATACCAATAGTGTCTCTCCTTTTGCACCCACAGCAAGGCGGAGAAGCCTTTACAAACACTATTTTCACCACTACCCGGTGCGGCAGAGAACCGTCGTCCTTTTACACAATCCCCAGTGTTGGCAGAGAACCGTCCGTCCTTTCACACTCTCCTAGTGTGGGCAGAGAACCCTTCGTCCTTTCACACTCTTCTAGTGTGGGCAGAGAACCCTTCGTCCTTTCACACTCTCCTAGTGTGGGCAGAGAACCCTTTGTCCTTTCACACTCTCCTAGTGTGGGCAGAGAACCCTTCGGCTGTTCACACTCTCCAAGTGTCGGTAGAGAACCGGATCTCCTTGACAGATCTTCTCATAAGAAATCTAGAAGAAAGAAAGAAAAGAGTGAAGTAATCCCAATTCACAAGTAGAGATTCTTACCTTTAAACACCAAATGAAGCCTTCACGCTCCAGTGGTAGGAATCCTCCTTTGAATGCTCTCTCACACTCTCTCCTTGACTTTTCTTTCAATAGGCACGAAGATCAAATGACAAAAAGATTGAGTGGCAGTCTAATTTGGACTATATATACCAAAGACAAGAAAAACTATCCAAAAACTGCAAGTATTCAATTCTGTATGCAGTGGATCGTCCCGTACGATCGTGGATCATCCTGGACGATTTTACTTAAATGGTCGGAAACGGACCTTATGTATATTGGTATGAATTATGTTCGTACACGCTAATCGTCCTGTACGAACCAAGTTCGTCCGGTACAAAACAGTTATTACATAGGTCGGTTCACGAAATTCTTCAGGACGTAACCAACTAACGTAGGTCAGTTCAGTTCGTCCTGGGACGAATAGGTTTCGTTTGGACGAACAGAGCAAGCTTCAATACTGAGACATTCGTCCTGGGATGAACCATTTATTTCGTCTTGATGAATGGAGCGAGCCTCAATACAGAGACGTTCATCTTGGGACGAACCATTTATTTCGTCTGGACGAACAGTAGAAAGTGAGAGTCCTGAGACGTTCGTCTTGGGACGAACCATTGATTTCGTCTGGACGAACAGTAGAAAGTGAGAATCCCGAGACGTTCGTCCCGGGACGACTATTAAATTCGTCCTAGACGATTAGGACTTAGAAAAATTTTCTCTCTGCCTGTTCGTCCATTGCTCTCCTTAGGGGTAATAAACATGATCGTTCTGTACGAACTAAGTTCATCCTATACGAACTAAGTTCGTCCTGTATGATCAGTTCACAAAAAAAAGTTCCCCAAGTGTGTATATTGTGATTTTTCACTCAATTACAATCACTCCCTCTCATATCAAAACTTATGAAAATTTGTTGAATTTGATTACAAGTCTTCAATATCTTGGAGTTGATTTTTCTGAATTGTTAGTACACACTAGAGCAAGAATTAAATGTTCCAAATAGTGTTAGGAGATATATGTAAAACAATAATAATTGAAATCATCAAAATAATACAAGTTGCAAGAATGTAAAACATGCAAAATAGCATCTCTCTTAACAATCTCCCCCTTTTTGATGATGGCAAAATAATTATTGTTTATAGGAATTCTAATTCTAAATATCTCCCTAAACTCCCCCTGAATTGATGAATACATGAAATATAAGGAGGCATATATGTAAAAAAAAATTTTGTTTTTAATTTTGAAGTAACAATCAAAACACACACTCAACTACAATAAGAACAACCAAAACCCAAAAAAAATTAAAAAACAAAACAAAAACAACAATAAACAATTTCTCCCTCTTTTTGACAACAGCAAAAAGTGAAGAAGAAAAGAAAGATAGAAATGTAAGTATAAGTATGAAATTCAGTTTATAATTTAATCTTGAAAGTGATTGAAATAAGATATGCAAATAAAATTAAGACATTAGAGAAATCATAGAAATTCATATAATTGAAGAAGTGTTATAACATAGAGAATAAAAAGAATTTATCAAAGGCATGTGTCAATTTAGACATTAAGATAAAGAAAATTATTGCACGAGGGATGAATAAAAAATTTTATATTTCACATTTCAATGTCAAGTATAAATGAACATAAGATCAATTTGAATTAAGAGATTGAAAAAGTTTGGAAAGAAAGAATTACCACATGTGGTGCTTTGCGCATCTTGTTCATATATTTTTTGGCATATTTTTGTGCATTTGTTTACTGTGGGCTTATTTTATGCCTCTTTTTGTCATTGCAAATTTTTTGCATAACTCTTTTAATTTTTGTACATTTTTCAAGAGTAATTGAATTCTTTCCAAAAGTCAATAATCTAATATTTCAAATTTTTCTAAGTGCATAAATACTATTTGAAAAGAGAAATACAAAATAAGAAAATATCTAAAATGCAATAATAATATTAGTACTAGGATAGTCTAAATAAGAGACATGGAATTGAAGATTCTAGTAATATCAAGTTATAAGCATTTCTTAATTGTAGAATAAATATATTTTCTAATGAAATTAATTTTAATTTACAATTTAAATAATGCACTATTAAGATTAAAAAAAAATTGAAAGTCATAAAGTCGAACATACATTTCCCAAAACAATAGACAACAAAACATTGCAACATTTATTGATATCAAATGAAGATATTACAATTTAAGGTACATGATATCAATAATAACAACATTAAAACAAGGAAAAAGATAATAATCTAAAACACATCACAAACACATCAACTAAAAAAGAGACACTTAAACAAATACTACAATCATTCTAAAGGACCTGATCTGGACGAGGAGGTGGTGCAGCACCAAAAAAGTTGAAATAACTACTCATCACAAACATATTGGAATTAATGGAATTAATATGTTCACGCATGAATCCCATGTCTTGATTGTACTGAAGGTCTTGCTGCTGTAGATGGGTTTCAATTTGATCAAATATTTGATCAAAGTGAACCTCTAAGTTGTCAAATCTTTGAACCAAATCCTGATAATTTGGTTCAGCAGCATGTGAAGGTTCACCCTCTTCTTCTGTTTCACTCAATACTACATGAGGTTTGCTTGGCTTGTCCTTGTTGAAGATTGCCCTTAATGAACCGTCGTTGTAGTAGAGTGGTTCTTCAAAGTCTGAATCTGGGTGAGTTAAATCATACTTCTTCTCTAAGATGTAGGCAATCAGATGGCCTAAGGCTATGTTCTTTTTCCTTTTATAATCTCCATGACCAATTTCAGAGAGACCATAAATATAGTTGATTAGGAGTTGGGCCTCATCTATGGGTTGCCTGGTCATTATCAGGTAGGTAACTGTAGAGAGAAGTGGAGTGATGTTGACTCTATCACCAGCTTTAGGTATAATAGAAGATCTAAGAACATGCTGGATGATTCGGGCATTAAGAGTTAAAGTGGCTACTTTTGGCAAATGATCCTTAACTTTTATTCCTCTAAGAACACGGTTAACTTTAGTCCAGTCAAAGCTAGTGGTGGTAAAGGTGTGTGCTCTAATCCCTTCAGTCCTTAAATTTAAGAAGATACCAAGGTCAGCCTTGGTGATTTCTATTTTCTTTTTGAAGACAAAAGAACTGATAACAGAGTGGTCGGAATTAAATGACATGTTTGCCAGAAAATAGTGGAAGAGTTCCTTATTGTAGAAATGGAGTAAGGTGGGGATTAATACAAATTGAATTGAAGCAAAAAGGTGCATTACCTTAAAGGTCAACTGCTCTTGAAGAAGAACTCTAGATGGAGTGATTTTTGCAGAGAAGCCTAGGAAAAGATTCTTCATTGGCTCTAGACAGGAAGTTTTCGGATGTATTCCTAGGAGGGCCCTTAACCACAGTCTTTTGGCGCTTGCTAGAACTTGCCATAGAAGGATTTGAAAAAATAAAGTCTTTGAAAGTGATGTGTGAGAGTGACTGTTCAGTAAAAATTACCGTCAATTTAAAGAAAAAATGATGTTCGTACCGGACGAAATTTTGTTCGTCTCGTACGAAATTAATTCATCCCAGTACGAAAATATTTCGTATGGACGAATGAATGAGTTAAAAAAATAACGGCTTTTCGTAATCACACAATTTACGAAGCGTCCTTTCGTATAGACTTTTGACCAAGACGATTGTCTATACGAACACATATTCGTACAGATGATCAAAAGTTAACTCGTTTTAATAGCAGTTGAAAACTGTCCCCCGCTATGAATCGACATCTGTTCGTCTGGACGAACCAAAGGTTCGTACGGACGAAGTTCATAATAAAAACAGTCTTATCCTTTCAACTGCTGCAATCAATCATCCCGACGTTTGAGAAAAAGATATTTCATCCTGGACGATCGTGCAGATCGTACAGACGAACTACATTAAAAACTACTCTCAAGACGGTTTGAAATCACGCAGATTGATATTTTACACACTTCGTCCCGTACGAAAATTTTTTTCGTCACAGACGATTAACACAAATTTTTGAATTTTTGTATTTTTATCAAAGAAAACTAAATGAACATACAAAACACAATAAACAACGACAAATGTATAGACTCTAAATAAAAAATCACTAAAAAATAAACAAAAATCACAAAAACAAAATCATAAAAATATAAACTACGAAAACAAAAATATCAATGTTGCAAAAATATTTTTATTTAAGCGTTCAAATCAATTACACCAAGCCTTGTTCTTAATGTACTGAAAGTATTAAAGGCTAAAGGTTTTGTAAAAATGTCTGCAAGTTGATTTTCAGTTGAAACATGGGTAAGTTCAATTTCTCCCTTGGATACATGATCCCTTATGAAATGATGCCTTATGTCAATGTGTTTGGTTCTTGAATGTTGAATAGGATTTTTGGAAATGCAAATAGCACTAGTATTATCACAATAAATAGGAATAGTGCCTATAGTTAATCCTAAATTAATCAACTGTTGTTTTAACCAAAGTACTTGTGCCACACAACTTCCTAATGCAATGTATTATGCTTCTGCAGTAGATAGGGCCACTAAATTTTGTTTTCTACTAGACCATGAAACTAATGAATTTCCAATGAATTGATATGTTCCAGAAGTGCTTTTCCTATCCACTCTACAGCATGCAAAGTCAGAATGTGAATAACCAATAATTTCAAATGAAGAGCTAAACTTAGGATACCAAATTCCTAAGTTCTGAGTTCCTAGTAAATATCTTAAAATTCTTTTCACTGCTGTCAAATGTGATTCTTTTGGATCTGATTGAAATCTAGCACATAAGCAAACACTGAACATAATATCTGGTCGGCTAGCAGTCAAGTAAAGTAAAGATCCAATAATCCCTCTATATTTTTTTTTTATCAACAGATTTTCCCTTAAGGTCCTTATCCAATTGAACTGAGGAACTCATTGGTGTACTAACAGGTTTAGCATTGTCCATTTCAAATTTTTTGAGGATGTCCTTAATATATTTAGATTGACTTAGAAATGTACCTTCCTCAAGTTGCTTAATGCTAAAGCCTATAAAGTAATTTCAGTCTCCCATTAGACTCATCTCAAATTCACTACTCATTATTTTAGAAAAATCATCATAAAGATTTTTATTTGAAGATCCAAAAATGATATCATCCAAATAAATTTGAACAATGAGTATATCATTTTCAAATTTCTTTAAAAAGAGAGTTGTATCCACACTTCCTTTTTTAAAAGATCTTTCAAGTAGGAAGGTGCTCAATCTCTCATACCAAGCCCTAGGTGCCTGTTTCAATCCATATAATGCCTTTTTTAACTTGAAAACATGATTTGGGTATTTAGAATTTTCAAAACCTGGAGGTTGTTCTACAAAAACATCTTCTTCAATTACCCCATTTAAAAAGGCACTTTTCACATCCATTTGAAATAATTTAAATCCTTTAAAACAGGCAATGGCTAGTAAAACCCTAATTGCTTCAAGTCTAGCTACAGGGGCATAAGTCTTCTCAAAATCAATTTCTTCAATTTGATTAAACCCCTTAGCAACTAATCTAGCCTTATTTCTAATGACTACTCCTGAGTCATTCATTTTATTTTTGAACACCCACTTAGTTCCAACAACACTTTAATCTTTTGGCCTTGAAGTTAATTCTCAAACTTTATTTCTTATAAATTGATTCAATTCTTCTTGCATGGCCAAAATCCAAAATTCATCAGATAGTGCTTGATCAATATTAGTTGGTTCTATAGTTAAAATAAAGGCTGAATGATTGACTTCTTTGTTTAATCCACTTTTAGTTCTAACACCCTCACTAGGTTCACCTATAATCAATTCTCTTTGGTGGTTTTTAGAAAATCTCAAATCTCTAGGCAAAGGGTTTGCTAATTCTAAATTTTTTTCCACATTTTCTTCCAAATTTATTCTATCAATTTTTTGGGAGTTTTCCTCAATCTCATCTTCAACAACATTTGGCTCCTCCATATTTCCAGATTCATCAAATACAACATGTGTGGTTTCTTCAATGACCAATGTTCTTTTGTTGAATACCCGATAAGATTTTCCAACACTTGAATATCCGACAAAAATTCCTTCATCTGATTTCAGATCAAATTTTCCTAAGGTAGATTTTCCATTATTATGAATGAACACCTTGCAACCAAAAACATGCAAATGAGACAAATTAGGTGTTCTACCTTTTAGCAACTCATAGGATGTTTTATTTAAATTTGATCTCACATTCACCCTATTCAGAACATAACATGCAGTGCTAATCGCCTCAGCCCAAAAATATCTAGGAAGTGAATATTCTGCCAACATTGCTCAGGCGGCTTCTATTAATGTTCTGTTTTTCCTTTCGACTACCCCATTTTGTTGAGAGGTTCTAGGTGCAGAAAAATTGTGATCAATTCCTTTTTCTTTACAAAAATTTTCAAATCTTTAATTTTCAAATTCTCCTCCATGATCACTTTGTATAGAAATTATTTCACACCCTAATTTTCTTTGAATCCAAGTCGAAAAATTTCTAAATTCCTCAAATGATTCACTCTTATGAAATAGAAATCTAACCCAAGTGAATCTTGAGAAATCATCTACTAAAACAAATCCGTATACCTTCCCTTCTAAACTTACAGTTCCTACTGGTCCAAAAAGATTCATGTGTAAAATTTCCAATTGTTTACTAGTCCTAAGATCCTTATTGGACTGAAAAGAGGACTTCACTTATTTTCCTAATTGACATGCATCACAAAAGTGATCCTTAGTAAAGTCTAGTTTTGGTATACCTCTTACTAAGTTCTTTTGGGTAATTCTCCTATGGTTTTTCAAACTAGAATGACAAAGTCTCCTATGCCAAAGCCATGATTCATCAGAAACAGTTTTCAAATACAAAGCAGTAGGAGATTGAATACAATTTAAATCTATCATATAAACATTGTTTACCCTTTTTCCATTTAAAACATCTTTCCCATTTAGGCTTAATATGCAGCTAGTAGGTAAAAATTTTACACTATAGCCCTTATCACATAGCAGACTTATACTTAACAAATTATGTTTTAAGCCTTCAACCAATAACACATTGTCTATAAAAAAGTTTTTCAAATTTCCAATCATACTTGATCCAACCACTTTCTTTGTGGTATTATCTCCAAGTGTAACCTTGACTCCACTCCTGGATTCCAGCGTTATGAATTGAGCAATATCTCCAGTCATATGCTTTGAACATCCGCTGTCCAGGTACCATATGCTCTCACGAGGTCTTGTGTGAGAGCGACCCTGCAAAAATATCAAATGTTAGACCTGGGAATCCAAACAAGTTTGGGTTCACCTTTTAGCAATTTATAATCAAATGCATGTATGATATGTCTAGGTTTATGCATCTTAGGTCTCCACATCAAATTAGATTTCATCTTCAAAGTACAGGTGTGAGCTATATATCCAAATAATCCACAATTATTACATTTGACATTAGGAAAAGTATTCCTAAGTTTTTTACCATTCGGTTGCCTTCTAAGGGATTCCATATAATTAATTTTATAAATTTTTCTCTCTGATTCATCCTTAAATTTCTTAAATTCTTTTCCAAGTTTAGAATAGGATGATTTTAAATTCACATAATTCTTATTCAAGTCATCATATTCGTCAAGTAGTTTCATGTGGTTGTCATCTATTAATGCATGATCTTTCCTAAGGATTTCATATTCCATCTTAAGCTCTTCCAATTCTAAACTTATACTAGCATGCATCTTTTTCATTTTCCTATATACATCATGTATGTGTTCAGAAACTTCAAACAATTCATCATAAGTTAAGTCACATACCTCTTCTTGATCTGATTGATCAACATTATCTGCCATCAAGCAAAGATTGGTGACTTCTTATTCTTTTTCAGTCTCAGATGAATCTGAATCTGAGTCCGCCCAAAAAGCTCTTTGAAACTTCTTCTTGCCCTTCTTTATAATTGGTTTCTCCTCTACCTTCTCCTTGTTAGGAGTGGCTTTGAGTTTCGGGCAATCAGTCTTGATATGACCTGGTTTCCTGCATTCATAACAAATTACTTCATTAGAAACCTTGCCATTTCTGTTAAACTTACCTCTATTCCATTGCTGGCGTCTCTTCTACTTTCTTTTCAGAAAGCTTCTGAATTGTCTAGTCATTAATGCAATATCGTCTTCATCCTCAGGTTGTGAGTGTTCACTCTCTGACTCTTCCAATTTTAGTGCTATATTCTTCTCCTTTCGTGGTTCACCTGCATTAATCTTTCTTTGACTAACTCCTTGCTCATAAGCAATGAGTGAACCAAGAAGATTATCAATAGAATAAATATTTAGATCCTTAGACTCTGTAATTACAGTAATTTTAGCATCATAAGCAGTAGGTAAACAACGAAGAATCTTATTAACCATTTTAGCATTAGTTAATTCCCTACCAAGTGCATGCAAAGAAGTGACAATTTGTGTGAATCTTGTGTACATGTCAGAAATAGATTCATTTGGTTTCATGCAAAACAACTCATAATCATGTAACAAGATATTAAGTCTTGAATGCTTAACCTCATTAGTCCCTTCATAAGTTATACAAAGTCTATCCCATATGTCCTTTCCACTTTTGCAAGTGGAAACCCACATGTAGTCTTCAGATTTTAAAGCACAAAAGAAGCTATTTAAACATTTGGCATTTAGTTGAGCTAAGTCACGTTCTTCTATAGTCCAATCTGCAAAAAGTGTTTCTACCCTAACTCCATCAACTAATCTAGTTGGTTTTGTATAACCTTCCTGGACTAGGATCCACATACGATAATCAAGTGATTGTAAGAAAGTAGACATGCGTGTTTTCCAAAAATCAAAAGGTATATTGTCAAACAGTGGAGGTCTAGTAATAGAGTAACCCTCATGTGTATTTCTGTTTCTAAATGTAGCCATCTACGTTAATCAAAAAGTAGTTTAAACTTATGATTTTGAAACAAAGCTCTGATACCACTTGTTGAGTCTAGTGAATAGGTTGTTAGACCTAAGTTAATGTCCCAAGGCTACCAAGAGGGGGGGTGAATTGGTATTTTTAAAACTTAACCCTCTTTGAAGTTTTGAACCACAGAGTATTTTTAAATAAAAGAAAAATGCGAAAAATAAAAAATAGTAAAGTAAAAGACACAAGATTTATAGTGGTTCGGTCTAAACCAGACCTACATCCACTCCCCAGATGCACCCTCTGAGTATTGCACTAATACCAATAGTGTCTCTCCTTTTGCACCCACAGCAAGGCGGAGAAGCCTTTACAAACACTCTTTTCACCACTACCCGGTGCGGCAGAGAACCGTCATCCTTTTACACAATCCCCAGTGTTGGCAGAGAACCATCCGTCCTTTCACACTCTCCTAGTGTGGGAAGAGAACCCTTCATCCTTTCACACTCTTTTAGTGTGGGCAGAGAACCCTTCGTCCTTTAATACTCTCCTAGTGTGGGCAGAGAACCCTTCGTTCTTTCACACTCTCCTAGTGTGGGCAAAGAACCCTTCGGCTGTTCACACTTTCCAAGTGTCGGCAGAGAACCGGATCTCCTTAACAGATCTTCTCACAAGAAATCTAGAAGGAAGAAAGAAAAGAGTGAATTAATCCCAATTCATAAGTAGAGATTCTTACCTTTAAACACTAAGTGAAGCCTTCACGCTCCAATGGTAGGAATCCTCCTTTGAATGCTCTCTCACACTCTCTCCCTAACTTTTCTTTCAATAGACACGAAGATGAAATGACAAAAAGATTGGGTGGCAGTCTAATTTGGACTATATATACCAAAGACAAGAAAAACCGCCCAAAAACTGCAAGTATTCAATTCTGTACGCAGTGGATCGTCCCGTACGATCGTGGATCATCCTGGACGATTTTACTTAAATTGTCGGAAATGAACCTTATGTATATTGGTACGAATTATGTTCGTACATGCTAATCATCCCGTACAAACCAAGTTCGTCCGGTACGAAACAGTTATTACATAGGTCGGTTCACAAAATTCTTCAGGACGTAACCAACTGACATAGGTCGGTTCAGTTCGTCCTGGGATGAATAGGTTTTGTTTGGACGAACAGAGCAAGCTTCAATACAGAGACGTTCGTCCTGGGACAAACCATTTATTTCGTCTCGACGAATGGATCGAGCCTCAATACAGAGACGTTTGTCTTGGGACGAACCCTTTATTTCGTCTGGACGAATAGTAGAAAGTGAGAATCCCGAGACGTTCGTCCTGGGACGAACCATTGATTTCGTCTGGACAAACAGTAGAAAGTGAGAATCCCGAGACGTTTGTCCCGGGATGACTATTAAATTCATCCTGGATAATTAGGACTTAGAAAAATTTTCTCTCCGCCTGTTCGTCCATTGCTCTCCTTAGGGGTAATTGACATGATCGTCCTGTATGAACTAAGTTCGTCCTGTACGATCAGTTCACAAAAAAAAGTTCCCCAAGTGTGTATATTGTGATTTTTCACTCAATTACAATCACTCCCTCTCATATCAAAACTTATGAAAATTTATTGAATTTGATTACAAGTCTTCAATATCTTGGAGTTGATTTTCCTGAAATGTTAATACAGACTAGAGAAAGAATTAAATGTTCTAAATAGTGTTAGGAGATATATGTAAAACAGTAATAATTGAAATCATCAAAATAATACAAGTTGCAAGAATGTAAAACATGCAAAATAGCAACTCTCTTAACATAGGTTATATATATGAAGTGTAATCATGGGGGAGATGAATTAGTGAGTGACTGAGTTCCAATCATTCACTAATCCCTTCATCATTTGTACTTACTTTTCATTTGTCGTAGATTGCATGTGTAGGTTACATCACAAGCACTTAGTTTAGGCTCTCCTAAATCTAAGGACATGGTATGTTTACTACTTTTATGTGTTTTCCAAGCATTATTACCTTGAGGGTTAGATAAAACTTCACTTTAAACTCCTACGACGTAGTAACACCTTAAGGACAACAATTTAGGACCCGTCTTGCGAACTTAGAAATTTTTTTGGAGTTAGGATATATCACAGATTGATATAAAAACTTCAACACTTAAACTTAGATACATATTGAACATCCTAGAATTTTCTAGGAATTTTTAGGGCTTGTTAGACCCCTTAATTAACCAACCCTAATTTACCTGATAAATAGGGCCCCGACACCTTCTGAAAATTATAATAAATCCATTTTAATTCAAAAAATTACCCATAATAGCTTTAATTGCTTAAAATCAGACCCCCAACCTTAGATAAATAGGGCTTCTTAGTTTGACTTTAGGTTGACCCTTAATTTAACCTTAGGTGAAAATTATTATTTTGCCCCTAATAATTCATTAAAAATTATTAAAAATCCCAAATTTTCCCCAAACACTTAGAACTACTTTCTCAGGTCATCCCTGACCTTTGGGAGTGATTCCAATCTGTTTGGAGCTGATTTGGATCAAAACCATAAAATCAGCCCTTTATTAAATAATTTAGATTATTCCTTTAATTACCCGATCTTTAGAAATTCATTACTAATTATAAAAATTCCAAATTAGGCAAACTCAGTGGCATTAGACTCCTATTAAGGCTTAGTATTTATAAAAAATATTAGAATTCCAGAAACTCACCTAAATTAGAAAGTCAACTTTTTGGTCAACCATAGTTCAGGGCCCGAAACTTAGAAATTTCATAACTTTGCCTAGAAAACTCCAATTTTAGTGTACTACCTGGCTAAATACTCATATTAAGATCTAGTATTTTACTGAAATATTAAGAAACCCAAACCTAGCCTATTTCCTATAATGACTTTTTGGACCCCCCTCAGCCTAATACCTAGGAGGACCCGGGACTTTCCAAAATTTGTTAATACAATTTTAACTTCAAATATCACCACCCTAAGCATTAAAAACTGATAAAAAAACCAAATTACTTAAAAATGGACCCTAATCCATTAAAACTTTAATTTTAATTAAAACTCCCTTTTCTATCCTTCCATAAACTACAACTTTATACAATTTTAACTAACTACCCAGCTTAGGACATATCCAAGCCACACCAGCCATGCATACACATATGATTGTTTACTAGGGCACCACTTTTAGAATTAGGCTAGGCCGGTGTTTATTTTCTTTTCTGCTGTCCGGAGCTTTCCATGGTTTTCATTGCATGCTATTTGAAATTGTTTGTGTGTTTGCCTACTTTTTCTGCACTTTATGGATATGATGTGATGAGAGCTAGATCTACCCCTAGGTTAGGAATGATATATATATATATATATATATATATATATATATATTGTTCTTCCATACAGGTGGCCATGCTCAAGCTAAAAAAAGGGGGACACTATTATGATTTCTAATATTGTCTTATGTAGGTGCTTGCTCAGCCCTCCTAAATAAATGAGGGCTAAATAAAATAATTATAACTGCTACAAGTGCTACAGGTGAACTGCTTAGCCCTCATAATTAAGAGCATGGCTTGACAAAGCTTCAATGGATTATTTTTTTATTCTTAACTGCTTGAGATATTACAACTGCTTGGGATGATTATTAGGATAACCTTGTATGGAGTCTAGAATTTTCTATTTTTTAAATTGATGTAATATTTGTAAAATTTATTAAGAGTTGTGAAATTGATATTTGAGTTGGGATATTCTTATCCAACTTGACTTTCAAAAGAAGAAGACATCTTCACAGGGGAGAGTCTTCTTCCATTTGGAAGATCGAGCTGGATAGCTTTAGATATCCAAAGAGAAAAGGCAATACCCCCTACTAAGGGGGGATTGTCTCTTTGTTTGGATATTCAAGCCACGATGAATCCAAGGAGTTCAAGGAGGAGAATTCCAAGGAGTTCAAGGAGAAGAAGATTGAAGACTGAAGACTTGAAGATCAATATCCCACTCAAAGTCATTTGCGTCTATCATAGGCTTAGAAATTCGGGTTGTTGGTAGTGGTGCCCGACCACTTTACTTTCTGCATATCTGGGTTTTAATAAGGGCAGTTTGCCTATTAACATTTAATTAATTTTTTGGATTTATATTGATGTGCTTACCTGATTGCGCAATAAAAATTGCCTATTTTTCTTAGATTTCTTTCTTGCATGTCGCTTTTGTTTTTTGCATGGATTTCGTTAGGCTCTTTTAAGAACAATTCATAACAAATTTCTAAAAATTTAAGTTTAAATAACATAGAAACTTAATGAATCTAGGAAACTGCCATAATCATGCGGGGTCGCATGCATATTACTGCATCCTTCTTTCCTTGTTATAAGACATCTCCCTGCTTGCTGGTAGAGTCCGGATAACCTGCCCTATGAGGATGAAGTGCCGGACCTAGGGAGACCCAGTCTTTTCTAAAAATCTATTTTCTATAAGCCTATTTTTTAAAACTCTATACCATTCATGATTTGCCTTTTCAATTAGTATGCATTGTATTAGAAACTAATTTAATTAAAATTTAATTGCATTAGCTAGGAGTATCTACCCCACATAAGTTAAGGACCAATTATGAAACTCTCTAGATGTCGGTCCTATTTCCAAATAACTGTACCACCCACCCATCTTTCATAACTGACTTGATAGCATGGTTTTAAAGCGATTAGGTGATTAGCTGGCTCCCCAATCCAGGCTGGGATAAGTCTAGGTTTTGCGCTGCATTAGCTAGAACACGGGTCTTAGTGTTGCATAGAACAATAAGCCCAATCTAGATCTATGATTCGAGGCTGCTACATACGGTCTTATAGTATGCCTTAAATAGTAGGCAGGTCCCTTCCTTTTAGGGGCTACAAATCCACTTATCTGCGTCACAGAATGATGCCACTTCCATCTTTCTCTCACACATGTGATTGGATGCCTGACTTTTATTTTCTCCAGTTTCTTCTATAGTACCCTAGAGCTTCTGAATGCTGGTATGAGCCATGCATGTTGACTGAGCCTTTTGGGACCTTTCTTCCCTTCGAGTAGGACTCCTTAGTCTACACCCTCGTGCCAATCCCATTTTAGGAAGGGATGATGTATGATCCTTAATCGAGATTTTTCTTGTGCTCCGGCCTGGGATGTAATTAACCACGGGGGCTTGCGCCCGTACGAAACTTGGTCCCTCATCTACTAAACCCCACTCGAGCTATCGCATCGGGTGGGGAAAACCCTTGATTAAGTCGTGTATATTGCTACCCATCGAGGTGCGCTGGCGAGAGCCGTTATCCTCAATGGTTAGTCGTATGCAAGATCCAATCTGTCCCTTCCAATTAACCCATTCATGTAGTGCTCTTTCGGAGGTCCACAGATATAAAAAAAAATTAGATATGAAACTTAATATTAGATTTTTAACTAGTGTTCCACCTAATAATAAATAGTAAATTGAAGCTTTCCAACTAAGAATTTGATCTTGAAAATAAAAAAAGCTCTTGGAATGAAGATCAAAGTTTCTCTTCTCAAGATTTAGCATATTAGTAAGGAAGGAAGAATGAAAAGATTGTTGAAGTTTTTTCTTTTGAAATCCTAACAAAAAGAGTAAGAAGGGTATTTTAATGGAAATGATAAGTAAAGCTAAATTTGGTTAAAACTAACAATCTAATATTAATTTATCAACTAATAATATAATATTTGATAAAAAATTCATTAGAGAAATATAATTTTTAAATAAATATAAAATGGCTAGTCATATGATAAAACTAAAAAGTCTTTATATACATCCAAAATAAGACCAAAATGGCTAACCATCATATAATATTAAAATCTAGTAATGTTTAGAAATTTATTCTAACTTTAATTTAGCTCTAAAGCGTGTCATGTAACCTGTCAGTTTTTATTTACATAATCTAAGGAATCCAATAAAACAATCACTAAGCCATGATTCTATCAAAATTATATGATATACAAGAAAAGAAAAACTTATATATATTTTAATGTTTTTAAAGATATATTAAATATTTATACAACAATGTGATGTATTTTAGATAAAATTAATTATATATCAGTAAATCTATGTGAAACAAGTTTAATTCAAAATGAATACATAATATAATTTTTGCCACAAAAGGTTATTACATTTAATTTCCCTAATTAATTATATTTTCATATTTGATGACATTTATGTAATCTATGAAATAAAATAAAATAAATTTAATAAATGAATCTTATAGATTTCTAAATTAAACTTATTATCATTAATTAACAATATGTAAAATATTTTAATAGATATTTAAATTATGAGCTAATCAAACCATGTACGTAAATATTAGTGGACCTCCAACATACTCCTACCTTAATATAAAAGTCTTCAAGCTATCCATCATGGTCCATCTTGGATTCTTTTAGCTCAATTTTTTATTAAACATAAGCTGTGCCATGTAAATCTCATATAAGTAATTATCATACACATCCAACAAATCATCACACCTGAAATACTTAGCATACAAATTAGAATATCCAAATATATTTATTATCATAAAAATTTATAAAATAGGTCATGAGATATATAATATCAACAAGGTAATGGTTTGGCAACGTTCGATGGAGGTTCGTCGATCGTGATGCCTGGGTGGAGCTCTAGATCCTTGAAGCCTCAGAGTCCACTTCTACATCGCCAAAGGTCTAAGTTCCAAGCGCCCCTTTATGTGAGAAGTGGGGGTCTATTTATAGATTTTTAATAGTGGCATGTCCTACAAATATGGAGAAGACCATGGATAAATTCAGAGTGCTCCATTGGACGGTCCATATATACTGGTTCTCTCATTCATAGGGCATTTTTCAAGCATTTATGTGTTCAAATTTTGACAGTAATAAGCGATCCTGGGCTCATTGGATTCGTCTCATCGAGCCTCTTGATTCAACTATAAGCATGTCCTATTTCGATACCATTTGAATATCCAATTTATGCTTTAAACATTTCAAATGTATTTCACCCCTTTTTGATCTGGACATATTTGGGCATGATTCTTCTAAGCCGGTTTAAAATGTCTCCCTTAGGGTGATGAAAAAAGCATGATTCTTCTAAGCCGGTTTAAAATTTCTCCCATAAATTAAGGGAGAAACGTACTTTATATAACCAATTCTTTATGTCTGATGTATCTTTAAAAGAACTAAAGAATCCTTAATAGGAATTGCCACTTGCACTTTGAGAAACGCACGATGATGTTGAACTTGAGGGACATGGGGATCATATCCAAGACAACCATTTATATCCAAAATCAAATTGTTGCAAACCTATTTTCATGTCTTATGTTTTGATGATTGACAAACACTATTTCTCTTGGACTACTTGTTGCTTCTAACTTTTCAGGAATCGAAGATCGGACGATCAAGAAGAAGCAAGCCAAGCTCAGGATTGTGTAGGTTTAGGGTTGAGTCAGTCTGTACTTTGCTTTTTTCTCTTCTTGAGTCAGTTTGTAATGTTCAAAAGACTGATACTAAGTAACCCTACACACACACACACTTGAGAGATTTAGAATCTCTGTTTTTTGCTCACATTGGCCAGGCCGATCCCTTGGATCGTCCTGGACGATCGAGTTCAAAATAGAGACTCTAATCAGGATTCTTAATTAAGGCAGCCGTCATCAACATATCGACCTGGACGATACGTGTATTGGCCAGAACGATAAGCTCAAAATAGAAAGAAGTAGCTGCCATAGACAATTAAGGTATACTGTATTTTTAAATTATCGGCCAGGACGATCCAAGGATCGGCCTGGACGAAATTACCAAATTATGCCTTAATTGATCAGGAAATTAAGGGAGTAATTAAGGATGATTGATACGATCATATCGTCCTGGACGATCTAGTCAAAAATCTTAAGTTAGTTCAGGACGATAAATATCAGCCAGCTCAAAAACAGGGCGATGCTCAAGACGATTTGCCTCTAATTTAAACTGATCGTCCAGGACGATCGTGAGATCGGCCGGGATGATCAAGCCAAATTTCAATCATCCAGGAGTCCATCCAGGGCGATGCCCAGGCCGATCTTCTGAGTTTTGTACTGATCGGCCAGGCCGATGTCCATATCGGCCTGGACGATATTGTCGGCAACTTGCAATTAATGAGCTCCTTTGAAGCTCTTCTATTTAAAGAGCTCTTGTTCAACGTTTTTGAACACCTTTGGCTGTTGCCTTGACCTGAGAAGACCTTGAGGAGAGAAAGAGAGAGAGGGAGAGAGAGAGGATCTTGTGAGGGGGAGCTTGTGAGGGGATTCACAAGGGTTGCTTCAAGGATCGCTCTTCTTGTTCTTCGTCTAGAGTTTCTCGTCCATGGAAGGGTCGGTAGAGGTAAGGAGTTAGCTTTTGGTTGTGGTTCTCTGCCAGCTTCAGGAGGAAGCAAAAGGAGATAGGTTCTCTGTCTTGCCGGGGTGGCAAAAAGGAGGTTCTTGTGAGGGCTTCTCCACCTAGCCGTGGGGGCTAAAGGAGAGTCACGTTTTGTAGTGCAATACTTGGAGGGTCCTCTAAGAAGTGGACGTAGGTCGTGTTGACCGAACCACTATAAATCTCTGTGTTATTGCTTTATTGCTTCCGCACTTTTATTTCTGCATTTACTCTATTGTGGTGAGTTTTGGTTTTTTCATTATTGTCTTGATTGAAAAGATTTTTTAAAATACCAATTCACCCCCCTCTTGGTTAGCTTGGGACTAAGTTCATAGGGCTTAACATCCCGAACGAACTTTCAAGTGGTATCAGAGCAGGATTCAAAAATTTAAGTTTAAAAAGTTTTTGAATTAGATTCATGGCTAACTTTGGATATAGAAACACTTCTGAAGGTTATTCGATTACACGACCTCCACTGTTTGACAGCTTGCCATTTGATTTCTGAAAAACTCACATGTCTACCTTTTTACAATCTACTGATTATCGCATGTGGATGCTTATTCAAGAAGGTTATTCTCCACCTTCTCGTGAAATAAATGGGATTAAAACTAAAATTACTTTTACTGAATGGACTTTCGATGAACGAGATTTAGCTCAATTAAACGCGAAATGTTTGAACTGTTTTTTCTGTGCCTTAAAATCTGAGGACTACATGCCTGTTTCTACTTGTTCAATAGGTAAGGAGATTTGGGATAGGTTATGTATCACCTATGAAGGAACCACTAAAGTAAAAAAATCTAGGTTGAATATTCTTCTGCATGACTACGAACTTTTTTGTATGAAACCATCTGAAACTATTTTTGACATGTACACTAGATTTACACAGATTATTACTTCACTGCATACTTTAGAAAAAGAGCTTTCGAACTATGAAAAAGTTAACAAAATTTTGAGATGCTTACCTTCTTCATATGATGCTAAAATCACTGCTATATCTTAATCAAAGGATTTAAACACCTACTCGATTGACAACTTACTTGGCTCACTCATTGCTTACGAGCAAGGAGTGAATCAAAGAATTCTTGATGTAGGTGAGAAGAAGAAAGAAAAGACTATTGCTCTAAAGGCGCACAAATCGGATTCAGAATCTTCCGGGTCTGAAAGCGATGAAATTGCCTTAATCACAAGGCAATTCAAAAGCTTTCTAAGGAAGAAGCACAAGCACCATTGGAGAAAAGGTATGGATCACAAAAATTCTAAAGTATCTTCTGATGTTGTTTGTTATGAATGCAGGAAATCAGGACACGTGAGAACTGATTGCCCTACTCTTCAAGATCACTCGAGCAAAGAAAAAAGAAAGAGTGAAGAAAAGCCAAAGTTTAGGAAGGACAAGAAGAAAGTTCAAAAGTCATTCTGGGCAGAATCTGGTACTGATTCCTCTGAAACTGAACCGAAGAATGAGACAACAAACTTATGCTTAATGGGAGAAGATCAAAGTGATGAGGAAGAGGTATGTAAACCAACCTATGATGAATTGTTTGAAATTTGTGAAAAAATGCATGCTTCATACAAAAAAACTCAAGAAAACTCATGCAAATCTAAAATTAGAACTTTTAAATTTACAAAGAGAGCATGAAGTTATTCTCAAAGATCATGCAACGATTGATTCAAATCACATGGCTCTTCTTGATGAATTTGATGACATAAACAAGAAATATTTGGAATTAATTGATGAACATAATGCATTGAAAGATTCACACACATCTCTTAATTCTGATCTTAAGAAATCTAAAGAGATTGAGAGAAATTTGAGGATTGAAAATGATGCCTTAAAAGGAACCAACTTGAGGATTCAAAACGATTTGGAAATATGTAAGAAAGCTAGGATGACACCAACTCCTAATCAAAAGCCAGAACCTAGGAAGAGGCATTTTTACCCAAACCATTTAAGAAAATCTTTTCCTGGAGTTCAATGTTTTTCTTGTGGCATGCTAGGACACATCTCACACACTTGCACAGTTTATCGTAGTACACGATGGGTGTGGAGACCAAAATTAAATAATGCACAGCATGGCACACAAGCATCACCTTCTACTTTTCATAAGATGGGACCCAAACCTGTTTGGGTTCCTAAATCTGACTGTCGTTGAGTTTTTGTAGGTGTGCTCTCACCAAAGACCTCGTGGGAGCATAGGATAACTGAACATAAGGAGGCTCGCAGCTCATAATTGATTAAACCTGCTGCTTAAAGATTTTTTTTAAATGTGTTTTTGATTAGTGGTGCTTTAAGTTTCTTTACTTGTGTTTTGTTTTGTGATAAGTTTTGTTATAGTTTTTCGTTATTTTAGATTAGTTTGTTTTCATGTTGCTTTTATGATTGGTTTTCATATGTTGGATCTTTTCAAGTTTTTAGATTTTGGAAGTTTTTTTGGAGATAGTGTTTAGCTTTTCTAAATTGGTTAAAGGGAGTAATACTGTTGATGTTTTCCCTCCTTCTGACTTTGTTTAGTGGTATGATTTTCTTCTCTAAACAAAAGTCTAAACTCAGTTTAACCAATGGCTTTTTATTTAAGATCCTTTTCTTATCTTGCTACAGTAATTTATCTTATGCATAATAGCCAAAGTTCTCATATATCTTTCAAGTTTTTTGAAATCTTGTCATTGCATTTATCACATGATTTAGATTTTGTGTTGTGGATTATTCTTCCCTATATTAGAGAGAGAGCTCCTATTCTCTAATATTTGGAGGATATACTCACAACTAAGTTTTTTTTAAGGGTATAATAAAGAGTTTTTAGCTTGCAAGAGTTAAAAAGGAAAGAGGCCAATGAAGCCAAAATTGAAAAGAAAAGCTATATACACAAAAGTGTATCAAAGAATCAAAAGATGCTCAAAGAGCCAATCAAAGTGACAAGAGGCATAAAATGAGCCCATTAAATTTGTAAGCTATCCTCTCTTTGCTAAAACTCTTAAAACTTAGAGAACTCATGGATTATGTGATGCTTTCAAAGACTTGATTTCAATTTCCATGATTGAGAAAAATTACTTTGGTTTAATAATTATGAGAGATTTTCTTTGTAAACAAGTTTTGAATGGATCTTTGTATCATATTTAGTTATTCTGAGTTAGATTTCTGTTTTCCAAAAGAATTTTGTACACTGAAGGATGTCTGATCTAGGGTTAACAGAATCAGATGTTCTACCTTCTTCTGATTGGGATTTGTTAAACTCCTTGATCTCTTGGAACTTTAAAAGTTTAACCTTTTGGAAAATTCTCATATGATGCCTTCATAAAACAACAAAAAAAATAGAAAAATTAAAATCCAAAAATATTCGTTTTTTGATTTTCCTTGTGCTTTTTGTTTTTCTTTTACTGTGTTTTGACTTTTTTTTTTTTTTTAGGGTCTTGATCATCACAATTCTTTCCTTGATTTCAACTTCTAGTCACATCATCCTGGCCGATACTTTTATCGTCCTTGACGATATGACAAATTCTGTTCAAAATCCATCTGCTGATCTTTTCTGTGCTTGTTGTAACTCATCATTCTGGACGATCCTATATCATCCTGGACGATATGATCAAACTCTATCATGATGATAGTCCTGGCCGATAGAATATTTCGTCTGGCCGATGCATTTTATGTGCATCGTCCTGGCCGATACACTGGATCGTCCTAGACGATCCACGTGTCTGCACGGTTAAATCCTTAAATTCGGCCTCGGACGATCCATTATTGGACAATCGGCCGGGCCGATCCACTGTTCGTCCTGGACGATACACATGGAAGTGATTTAAAATGTTTTAACTTCGGCCGATACGATCAATTATTGTGCATCATCCTGGACGATACACCTAATCGGCCCGGACGATCTACTTTTTCAATGATAGTCCAGATTGACTCCTCGGGACGATCGCCTGTGTCTAATCGGCCCGGATGATCTGACCGCCTTTCTGACCAATCGGCCTGTACCTAATTATTGAGCCATATCGGCCTGGACGATTCTACGATCGGCCAGGACGATATGGCCGTTTCTTTAAATTCTGGCCGTTCTAGCCA
Source organism: Dendrobium nobile (assembly GCA_022539455.1). Lineage (NCBI taxonomy): Eukaryota > Viridiplantae > Streptophyta > Magnoliopsida > Asparagales > Orchidaceae > Dendrobium > Dendrobium nobile. Next base: position 31,803,979 of record CM039723.1, on the reverse strand, counting down.
TGATTTCTCACTCTGCACTCTTCTTCCTTTTGTGTTTTCTTGCTAACTCTCTTCTATGGCTGGTGGGAAACGTGTTCGTCAGGCGTCTGGGAGTTCTTCGAGGGCGACTCTGGACCCTCGATTCAGGGAGGCAGAGGATCAGGCTGCCTACCGTCGCTACAAAGAGTGTGGCATCACCCTCTCCCGGACAATCAATCCTGCACATCTCTCATATCCGGTAATTGATCTTTTTACCCACACCTCTCTTTGTTTCATACTGACCCTCGCCGTCCCTTTCTCTTCTGAACTCCTCCTTGAATTTTATGCAAGCCTGCGCATTAACCGCACCTTCACAGCCCTGACCTCCTATGTGAATCGACGCCCTGTCGAAATCACATATCAGGATTGTGTTGATCTTTTATAGCTATCCACCACCAGGGATAAGCTGCACCTAATCGCCTCTGATTCTGATTTTGATTGGTCCACGGCGAATCACTTCCTTCGCCAGACCAATGCACCTTTCCATGTTGGAGAGACTAGCTTTTTAGTCAAAGATGCTAGGACAATCCAACATGTCCTTCGCACCTCCATAATTCCAAAAGCCGGGGACCGAATCCACATCACCCCTCTACTTTCCCTCACTACTTTTTACATTATGGCCCAAAGAGAATTCAATGCCACTGATCTACTCTTTTGCTACATCGATCACCTAACCACTATTCGTGATCCAGGCCATAAGAGAAAACTCAATCTAGCCTTAGGACACATCATAGCCTATTTCCTTGAAACCAAATATAATCTCCAATATCCTGCTCGTCCTGACCTTCATCCTCCTTTCTACTCAAACAATTCCTTCACTGCCCTTCATAGTACTCATCTCCACCCAAGAGATGGGGAAGGTCGGGGGGCTAGAGAGGAGGAGGCTCCCGCTCCCGCTCCCATTCCTGATCCTGTTCCTCTCCACCAGCACTCACCGGTTGATCAGTTGATAGAGAGGTTTGATCGTTGGGAGACCCGCTTCGATGCTTACGTTGCTGCACAGGAGCAGCAACATTCTGAGGACATTGCCCGCTACAAGCAGAATCGCGCGGAGGACTTAGCCCGCTTTGACAGTTACATGGTTCACCAACAGCAGCAGCATGACCAGGACATCGCCTGGTTCAATGCTCAGTTTACTTCACTTGCCAGCTACTTTCAGCAACCACCTCCACCACCTCCATTTGATGATCTGGGCCCCTCGTCTTTTTAGCCTGTGTTTTTCTGCTGTTTGTTTCCTGTTTTATGTAGTTTGCTTGTTAATCTTTGTTTGTTGTGGTGTTTTCTTTTGTTTCTGGACCCTCTTTTTGTGATGACAAAAGGGGGAGTAGGGTGTTGTAGGAAAAAACTGTTGGGTTTGGGGTTTGTAACTTTGAATTTCTAATGAACCTTTTTTTTTTTCCTACGTGTGTTTTGCCATCATAAAAAAGGGGGAGATTGTTGCAAACCTATTTTCATGTCTTATGTTTTGATGATTGACAAATATTATTTCTCTTGGACTACTTGTTTCTTCTAACTTTTCAGGAATCGAAGATCGGATGATCAAGAAGAAGCAAGCCAAGCTCAGGATTGCGTAGGTTTAGGGTTGAGTCAGTCTGTGCTTTGCTTTTTTCTCTTCTTGAGTCAGTTTGTAATGTTCAAAAGACTGATACTAAGTAACCCTACACACACACCCTTGAGAGATTTAGAATCTCTGTTTTTTGCTCACATCGGCCAGGCCGATCCCATGGATCGTCCTGGACGATCGAGTTCAAAACAGAGACTCTAATCAGGATTCTTAATTAAGGCAGCCGTCATTAACATATCAGCCTGGACGATACGTGTATCGGCCAGAACGATAAGCTCAAAACAGAAAGAAGTAGCCGCCATAGATAATTAAGGTATACTGTATTTTTTAATTATCGGCCAGGACGATCCAAGGATCGGCCTGGACGAAATTACCAAATTATGCCTTAATTGATCAGGAAATCAAGGGAGTAATTAAGGATGATTGATACGATCATATCGTCCTGGACGATCGCAGGATTGGCCAGGACGATCTAGTCAAAAATCTTAAGTTACTTCAGGACGATAAATATTGGCCAGCTCAAAAACAGGGCGATGCTCAGGACGATTTGCCTCTGATTTGAACTGATTGTCCAGGACGATCGTGAGATCGGCCGGGACGATCAAGCCAAATTTCAATCGTCCAGGAGTCCATCCAGGGCGATGCCCAGACCGATCTTCTGAGTTTTGTACTGATCGGCCAGGCCGATGTCCATATCAGCCTGGACGATATTTTCGGCAACTTGCAATTAATGAACTCCTTTGAAGTTCTTCTATTTAAAGAGCTCTTGTTCAACATTTTTTAAGACCTTTGGCTGCTGCCTTGACCTGAGAAGACCTTGAGGAGAGAAAGAGAGAGAGGGAGAGAGAGAGGATCTTGTGAGGGGGAGCTTGTGAGGGGATTCACAAGGGTTGCTTCAAGGATCGCTCTGCTTGTTCTTCATCTAGAGTTTCTCGTCCGTGGAAGGGTCAGTAGAGGTAAGGAGTTAGCTTTTGGTTGTGGTTCTCTGCCAGCTTCAGGAGGAAGCAAAAGGAGATAGGTTCTCTGCCTTGCCGGGGTGGCAAAAAGGAGGTTCTTGTGAGGGCTTCTCCGCCTAGCCGTGGGGGCTAAAGGAGAGTCACGTTTTGTAGTGCAATACTTGGAGGGTGCCTCCAAGGAGTGGACGTAGGTCGTGTTGACCGAACCACTATAAATCTCTGTGTTATTGCTTTATTGCTTCCGCACTTTTATTTCTGCATTTACTCTATTGTGGTGAGTTTTGGTTTTTCATTATTGACTTGATTGAAAAGATTTTTTAAAATACCAATTCACCCCCCTCTTGGTTAGCTTAGGACTAAGTTCATAGGGCTTAACATCCCGAACGAACTTTCACAAATCATTTGTAAAAATTTTCTCAAATATTTGCATGATGTTTAGTTGGATGACCCCTTAAACAATTTGAATATATTATGAAGAGTCTCTATGTTTTCCAAGTATCCTATTTTTGAATCAAACCAAGTTGATCCTCAGGCCTCACATTGTAGAGCTCTAATGAAACAATGGTAAGGAGAGATGACAAACTAAGTTGATCCTCAAAGCTCTCCAAATATCCATGGTGACACGCCCAGTTCCTTGGTCATCCGATTTTCCCTGCTCGTAGTGGTTCTCAGGTCACCGCACACATCCAGTAAGGAGCATCTTCAAGCCAATGGGTTCACCTTCTTCTTGAGAAGTCTCCATCAGTGCGAGTGGCTGGACCACTCCATCAGTATTTTTTCTTTTAGGTAGCTAATATCAAGCTTCCTTTTTGGTGACCCATTTTCTTGTAATGAAGGGTCGAGCCAAATACGAGGCAACACCAACAGTTACTTATAAGTTCCCACCCTTGAAAATTAAGGTGGGTTCCGCCTTTGCTTAACTGCACGGAATTCATAGAGCTAGCTTTAAAACTTTTTAGTATGATAGAAATTTTTTATATGAGAAATTATAGAAATTTTTTACCCTTTTATTTATATGAAATTTTTTATACGATATATAATAAGAGATTGCAGCTCATTAGCAACATTTATTTTATTTATATGAAATGATCACTATATTTTTGTTGACCTCTATATAAGGACCAAAAGAAATCATCAAATATAAAAATATATACATACTTTCACTTTGTTGAGCCTCTACAGTGTCCGTAACTCTATGATTCGGCTCCACTTCATAGCCAACCACACGTCATTTGCATCCATAAAATGAGAATCAAGCTTGCCTTCTTCTCCTCTCCTTCCCTCTCTGTCACGAAAAATTATTAGGTCCAAACACCGGACGTAGAGATATGTCTGGTGTTTAATAAAATATTGACATGTGGAATGTACATGTGTTTGCGGAATCTTGAGTTAAGCGCTTCAAAAGCACAGGTAAAGTGCAGGTAAAGCACAGGTAAAGTGCAGGTAAAGTACAATCAAAGAGCAATCAAAGAGCAGTCAAAGAGTAGTAAAAAGCATAATCAAAGCACAATCAAAGCATAGTCAAAGAGCAGGCAAAGCATAGTCAAAGAGCGTAGTCAAAGCACATCACACATGTCAAATTTTAATTTAATATCATATCTAGGTCCGATGTCCGAACCTAATATTTTTCCTCTGTCACAAATTGTAATAAGCCGACACCAAATATTACTGAAGCCTCAACTCCCACAACTACTAGACCTGTGATTGAGCTCCATATCCCACTCAACTTTTGACCCCTATAGCTTCTTCCTCCCATCACTTTGTCACAAGCCTCCTATCAAACAAGCTGCAAAATACCTTAAACCATCTAGCACTTGAGCTTCAACCCTTAATCGATCGGACTTCCACTGTGTCTGATTCAACCCTAACCCCAAGAAAGCTCCTACCGACCACAAAACCTAGCCTGGTCTTCTACTAAAGTTGCTCGACCAAACTCCAGCTTCCTCCAAGTCGAAGACAGTCCTGAGCTCCTCCCTCTCCCTTCCACTTACAGAATACCTGTCCCAATTCCTCCAAGCCGAACTGAACACCCTTACCTAGCCCTCACTCGATCTCTCTCTATAGGAAGTTCTCCTCTCCCTCTCTCTACTTATTAATAACTAATTAATATTAGTTATAATTAATTACTCATTAATTATAGTTAATTAATATTAGTTATAATTACTTATAGTTAATTATAAATAATAATAATTATAATTCATTAATGTTTTAGATAATTAATTATAGTTAACTATAATTAAGTATTATTTAGCTATAATTAATTAGAATTAGTTATAGATATTTATAATAAATTCTAATTAATTATATGCAATATATTATTATTAATTATAATCATCTATAATTAATTATAGTTAATAATTATTAACTATAATTAATTTTAAATAATTATTATTTATTATTATTTCACTCTGCGTGTCAAATCCACTACTAATCCACTTGTAAAGGTATAAAATTTTGACTTAAAATCTTGCTCTCGATGTTTGCAATGAGCCATCAAACCTCCATATACATAACATAACATGGTGGAAGGGAAACCAGTGCAACGCTTGAAATGAGACGTGTAATCCCTAGAGCGCTCACGTAGTGTGAAGGGAATGAAAACTAAGTACCTATACATGAGGAAACAACTGTGCGCTTTTAAACTGGTGCCAGAGACTATTAAGCACTCATGTAGCATAACGGGGATTGAAGAAAATGTGACCACAATGTCACTTGACATCTACTTAAAGCGCTCATGTAGCGTGGAGGCGATAGTTGTCTCTTGGTTTTTCCCCTAAATTGAGGAGACGCCGGGAGGCTGCCAAAATTTAAACTTAACAGGGGATCATACATAGACTTGAATTTGAACCAACAACAAACTGAACATGAACTACAATGACTACACTTGGGATTGAAATTGACACAAGAAATTAAACTTTAAATTAGTAATTGAATGATTATTTTAAAACACCAAACAACAACTTGGACCTCTCAAATGTTCATCAATAAATCAACATGGGGTCTGCAATGGATAGAACTTTGAACAAATAAAATCATTAATAAGGAATACAACCTACATATGGACCATATATGAACAATATGAAGTTTGGAACATTCATGACCATTCCCCGTAAGCATAAATTACAAGATTAAGAGTGCAACAATATGCTTGCGACTCAAAACAAAAAACCTTAATGAGATATTAAGTGATCATCACTTCAATTGAAATGTAGATGTTAATAAGTAAACTCACTATGCAAGACAACTCATTTTCACATGGAATCAAAGGACTTGTAATATTGAATGTGGCTTTTCTACTAGTAATAAAAAAATAAGGATTGAAGGGAATATGATGACTTGCTTGCAAGCAACAATGAGAAGCAAAAATGATAGCAATAAATGTTCATAAAAAGGACATGAGGGCAAGTACACTATCAATGTTACCTGATTATGAAACAAATGCACAAAATCTCCATGAGCCATATTGATCAATATGCAATGAACATGTAACCTTATTACATAAGATGTCCATGGGAAGAACATGACGAGCACATATATTGAATGCAATGACATCTTTACAATTAGTACCAATATATAACTAAGAAGGTGAAATCCAATCAAGCCATTCAACAAAGTCTCATGGCAGTAGGCTCAATACAACATGTAGTGACCACAAGGATGCTTCTATAGTAAAAAACAATTCAATTTTAAGTGAATATATTAATTGCTTGTAAGCCATGATTAACACATTTAACATACCATATGCGTTAAATGCAAGCTCCTATGAACCATTAAAGAAAGTTTGTCATGCATACAACATACTATCTACGATTAAATACATTCAGGTGAAGATACTATAATCTACTCGTTGATGCACAAGGAATGTATCAACTTGTCAATCGAGGAGGAATAATGAAACTAAGGTGATATAGAGCATTCAAGTCAAATCAACAAACAGAGCAGGTGATACTCACATTAATCATGCAAGTGAATACATTTGTCCCATACCGGTGGAGGATTTGGTATGCAAACAAACAAGCAAGGATTATATATCTCACACATGAGCAATAACCAATGGATTCATACATGAATTAATTGCAAGCAAATATCAACAAGCGACATGAGTGAAGGTATGCAATGCAACATGTAATGAATGTAAATATCTATCGACGGTTTATCTATAAGCAAAAATTAAGAACTAATTGTGTGCACAGTAATTCACACAAAAGCAGTGACGACCTACATCAATTAAATATTCAACAAATGCACAAGTTCCTTACAAATATGATTGAAAGAGTTATTATGAATACAACACATTGCCTACGAGTAGAAGGAGAGTTTTGTAGTCCAAATACCACAGTTCATCAGAAGATTATCTATATATAATAGTGAAATACACGCAGGCTAATATAACAACTCATTAGCCGATATCCATGAAGTGATTGGTGATTAACTTAACTCAATTGACGATCAATAGCAACATGTAAACATCATGAATATGTTTGTAAATAAAGTACAAAGATACAAAATGAATATATGACGTCCTTATGATCAATGTCAACTAATTTGCAAATAAGTATATCGGACCCCGATATACACCCAAGATGCTATTTATAAGTAAAATGCAGAGGAGCTATGGTAAATGCAAACACTAGTAGATGGCATAGGAAAAAATACATTCAATACAACTCACCCACAAATAACAATAGGAAGCATAGAGGAGGAAATCACAACAAATGCAGGACTACAACAAGTGCAAATACCTACTAGTTTTTGTAAGAGACCCATCGCATACACATGTGTAACGATGATAATCAATAGCTAAATAATAGTGCTACGACACATTTGTAGTCAATAATCAATCAATGATTAGAAAATACATTGATTCACTACAAGAAGAGATGGAAGATATGCATCAAATGTAAGCATCTACAAGCTGCCATAAAAATCCCATTATGCTTCCAATGTATGGTCCACAAGTAAAATACAAAATAACTATGACAAATAGTACTATCTATATGACATATCAAGAGATTCGTTAGTACACTACAATCCACTTACATAAAGTAATAAGTAGTGCACGATAGTCTACCTGTATGAAACGGGCAAATGACTATAATATGACACCATGCCATAGGATCTGTAACATATGTACAAGCGAACATAAGATGTTTATAAATATCCCAAAATACCTCCGCATATGCACTATAATATGTAAACACATAGGTACAAAGAACGGAAAGTGTAATTATACACTCTTTTGGGCCCCGATGAATGTGTTAGGGGTACACACGTGGCATTTAGGGATGCTGCATGAGTCAATAAATGAGCGTGAATTGGGCCCAATCCTTCTATATAGGAAGATAGGAGTCGATACAACTCAAACTATCAAACAGATATATGGTCAAGGTGTCGACCAGAAGATCAATTCTATACATTCATATAAGACTTTCAAGATCTATGAAAAAAGAAATTCATTAATAAAACCACAAAGCCGGTGACGAACCCGATCCTCTGCTGACAAGTTGACAGATTTCCCCATAAACACCCTGATAAAGGACGTATTGATAGAAAATCTCAATCGGAGGGGTTCCCATATGTTTTCAAATACCTTTAAGCTTCCAAATAACCCTGTAATCACCCTAATTATGGTCGTGTTGAAAGAAAATCTCAATCGTAGGGGTTCTCATATGGTTTGAAATACCTTCAAACTTCTAAATGATCCCGTAAACACCTCGATAATAGCTGTGTTGACAGAAAATCTCAATCAAAGGGTTTTACTCCAAATATTTTAAGTGTCATCCATATACCCATAAACTCCTAAAAAATTTTAATTTCAAATATTTAAAATTGAAATAATTCATCCAAACACTTAAAGAAAAATTCATCCACACTCCGCATTAAGTTGCCTAGGTTGACAAATCTAAATATAACTTCAACTCACAAAGAGTTAATGTCTAGTCGAGAATATCACTAGGATTCATTCTCAAACAGTCTTCTACCAATGGGGATGTGGCATGTGTCCTCCAACCCTAGGTTTTACTTCCAAATGGAACTGCAGGATAAATGATTTTGACCGAGGCCCTCTAATTTAGGTGGTTTGCCGCCAAATAACACTACTAAATTATGGTTATGGCCAGAGCCCGTATGCTTCACAATGGCACTAAATCTTGGAAATATAAATCAATATGATATAATCGATAGGTCATAAAGCCCTCTATTAGCTAAGGTGGATTTAAATTTGTCTACACTTAGACAAGCACTCCTCCTAGGTCTACAAGATCCCCTTGGTTGAAGCAACCCATGGCTGCTGACAATGATCTTTTACTCAGGTTGGGTTGAGTACCGCCTCTGACTAAGTAGACTAGGGACCACGATGGCTCGGGATGACGAAACCATGGGATCTTGATCAGATCCATCATCCATTCCCCCATCATCCGCTTTAAGTGCAAGACTGTGCAATTTCTAATTTTAAATATCAAATCTAGAAAATCTCCAATTCCCAAGCTCATGTTGTAACTATATGTCATATAAAACGTATCTCTATGTATCTGATTGACAGCTAGCATTAATCTAAAGTTCTCTCTCGTTATCAGGAGAGATAATTAACTATAAGGGCTTGTGCCTATAGGAAACCAGAACTTAGATCATAAAGTCCTAGGAAAATGAGGGCGAAATCTCTAGGTAATGTCTTATTTACAAACCCATATACCTTACTAAAATTTACCCAGGAACTTAATACAAATAATATTATTTTTTGATAGATAAAGTTGTTAATTACTGATCAGAACCCCAATTGGCAATTATATTGACTCCTCTGAAATTTAGATAATCATTGAAGGAAATTAAAATTTTGAATAAATTTTCAAAAATTTTGGGCATTGCATGATAATTTATCCTTAAAAATAATCGGAAGTTTATTGGGTTTTCTAGGCCCACTCCCCCAGGCGACATAACCTCAGTCTGCACGATGTAGCCAATTCTGTAGCTTTGACCACATGGATTGACAATTTCGACCCTCGTGCGCAGTTTCCATACACACTAGTCAAAAGGCTACACCAAAATACCAAGAAATAAAAAATTAAATAATTTCAAATGGCGGTTAAGCTCCCGCACTCCCTCCGCCTCTTCAGGCAACGGTGGTTTAAAGACCGAATTGAGTTCGAGAATGGCCATTTCCAATTTGGGATGCTAGGGTTCTCTTTCAATTTAGAGTTTTAGGGTAATTCTTATATTCAATTTCCATTTTTCAAAATTTTTTTTTATCTCTTATGTTCGGAAATCAGAGCACTTGCAATTGTTTAGGGTTTTGGTTTTTCATCAATAGCAAGCCCTAATCCAGATGCATTGCGTGATACTATGCTTTGCCTTCAAATTTTTTACATTGTGACAGGATTGGCAATCCTCGCCTATATTTCTAGCAGGGGTTCTTTGCGATTCTGTTAAAGTTGATTTGTTTTCTACTTTTAGACATGGATTTCAAAGGAAGTTTTCAAGTTTGATGTGCCTTAGCATCCACAATATCAACTGCTCATAATTGTTTTACTTTCAGTTGTTGAAGAAGATGCATAACGCTCTCTCACCGGAAGAGTGCTCTTTAAAGGAGACTTCTCGCCATCTTGGCTTTGGCGGCAGGGAAAGGCTCACCCCCAAGTATGACCTCGTAGAGCAGATGCTGTTCATCTATGTTAGAGCAGTGAGGGCCAAAGACCTCCCATGTAATGATGGTAATGAGAACTGCAACTATTATGTTGAAGCCAAGGTCGGAAACTTCAGACGAATCACAAGGCACCTCGACGATAAGGCCAGTCTGGAATGGAATCAGGTATTTACTTTTTCAAAGGATCTCAATCATGCATCTATTCTTGAGGTCGCAGTTAAGAATAAGGATTGCACAAAGGAAGAAACTGCGGGTGTTGTTTTGTTTGATCTTAACGAGATACCCGATCGTGTTCCACCTGATAGCCCTTTGGCTCCTCAATGGTACAAATTGGAAGATCGACATGGAAATAATGTAGGAGAGGTAATGCTTGCTGTTTGGATTGGAACTCAAGCTGATGAGGCATTTCCTGAAGCTTGGCACTTTGATATTGCATCAATTTCTGACGGTGGCTTGGTTAATCTAAGATCTAAGGTTTATGTCTCTCCCAAGCTTTGGTATGTCAGGGTCAACGTAATTGAAGTACTAGACTTGCAGCCTAGTGATAAGACCCGATTTCCAGAAGTATTTGTTAAAGTTGTTTTGGGAAACCAGGCTTTGAGAACGAAGATATCGCAGAACCGGGCCATGAATCATATGTGGAATGAAGATTTGATGTTTGTAGTTGCAGAACCATTTGAAGATCAAGTTGTTATCACTGTCGAAGATAAGGTTGGACCCAATAACGACGTGTTAATGGGAAAGGTCGCTATTTCGCTTCAGAATGTGGAGAAAAGGCTGGACTGTAAGACGATGAAATCCAAATGGTACGATCTCGAGAAGATTGAAGCGAACGATCACAGCCAAAAGAAGAAGAAAAAGAAGGAATTAAATCTTTCTACTCGGATTCATCTGAGAATTTGTTTGGATGGTGGATATCACGTCTTGGATGAGTCAACTAATTACAGCAGTGATCTAAGGCCAACTGCAAAACAACTATGGGAACCAAGTATTGGCGTATTAGAATTGGGTATTTTGGGTGCGCAGGGGTTGACTCCAATGATGACAAAGGGTGGGGAAGGAACCACTAATGCTTACTGTGTTGCAAAGTACGGCCAGAAATGGATCCGAACCAGGACAGTAGTTGATAGTTTTACACCAAAATGGAACGAGCAATACACTTGGGAGGTTTTTGAACCTTGTACTGTAATCACAATAGGTGTGTTTAACAATTGTCAATTGCAGGGTGGAGAAAAGATGGCCATCACCAGAGATAGCGTGATTGGAAAGGTTAGGATTCGGCTTTCGACGCTTGAAAGCGATAAGGTGTATATCCATTCGTATCCTCTTATTGTCATGAACAGAAGTGGGCTGAAAAAGATGGGGGAGCTCCAGTTAGCTCTTCGGTTCACTTGTTTATCATTGTTAAGTATGTTGAACGGTTATTTGAAACCACTCTTGCCTAAGATGCACTACCTTCATCCTTTATCAGTTGCTCAACTTAATATGTTGAGGCATCATTCAATGCAGATTGTTTCAATGAGGTTGGGCCGGGCTGAGCCACCGTTGAGAAGAGAGGTGGTGGAGTACATGCTATATGTTGGTTCTCACATGTGGAGCATGAGGAAGAGCAAAGTTAATTTCTTCAGGATAATTGGTTCTCTGAAGGATCTAATTGCTGCAGTGAAATGGTTCAACAGTATTTGCAACTGGAAGTTTCCTGTGTTGACAGTCATGATTCACATACTCGTAGCAATATTTGCCTTGTTTCCAGAGCTGATACTTCCAAGCTTTTTCCTGAACTTGTTCTTTATTGGCATTTGGAAATATAGATGGAAGCCTAGGCACCCTCCTTACATGGACACCCAACTTTCCCTTGCTGATGTTGTTCCTTGTGATGAGCTAGGTGAAGAATTCGATACTTTTCCAACTAGTGAACCTTCTCAGATTGTAAAGCAGAGGTATGATCGCTTGCGAAGTGTTGCAGGGAGGATACAAATGGTGATTGGCGATCTTGCAGTGCAAGGTGAGAGGATACAGTCTCTATTAAGTTGGCGAGATCCTAGGGCAACTGCAGTGTTTTTGATATTTTGTCTCATTGCTGCTATTGTGCTATATGTTATACCAATGCGTGTAGTTGCTCTGCTAACTGGGTTTTACATTTTAAGGCATCCTAGCTTACGACAAGAGGTTCCATCTGTGTTTTTTAACTTCTTTAGAAGATTACCTGCAAAGCCTGACTGTTTGTTGTAGGTGAATTGAATATGATGCGTGAGCCCAATTTTGTCTTTTTTTCTTTTATTTCTGGCATGCTTATATGCTCAAATCATTAGTGATGCAGAGGAAGTTGAACTCGGTGGTTTTGTACTTTTTGAATTTTTAACTTTCTACAATCGTAAAGTTTTACGAAGTATTAAGCTTCAACCAACTTTAATTTAGGATTCGTTTGGGATGACTTTCTTACTGCTTCTTAAAACAACTTTTAGTTAACAAATTTTAATTTAAGTACTATTAAATGAATTGATAACTACTTTTTCCTTGCTATTAAATTCATGGAACTCTCTCGTTTGGACAACAGTAATGTTTGTATGAAGATCTTGAAGCACTTGAATCAAAATTCTCCATTTTGTTATCGTAGAGCCTTTGAATCAGGCTCTAATCAGCAAATTTCACTTTTACTGGCTTATCTTAATCATGGTTGCTATTGGTAAATATTTGAAAGGTGTTGACTTTTATTGCAAATATTAAAGAAGACAATCAATAATAATATTTAAGATTTTCTGAGATTTCTTCCTGCTTATTTGGCTAGAAGCTTTTACAACATTATTGCCTTACATTAACATCCATGTATATGCCTGTTTTGCTCCTCCCGGTTAGGGATCATCTGGCTTGGCATGATTGGAAACCTAAAGGAATGCAAAAGCTACAGTTTAACAGTAATCGTGTAGCTAATGCTAACACATTTTTATTGAAAAGATTTGATGAATGTTATATTGTTTTATTTAAGCATTTTTTTTTAATATATATATGTATGTAGGAAGAATTCTAATATCAATGGTGGCATTCTCCTAAAAATTTTTTATTCAAAAAGTTTATTAAAACTTCACATCAATTTTGCATCTGAACAATGTTTGATGGAATGATTGTATGTCCTTTAGATTTGTATGATGATAACAATCAAGATTTCTCAATTGATTGCTCTAAAATATATCAAGTTGAATGTGTTTGTGGTATGTTAGTGCAAATTGTGATTACAACATCTATACTAAAATAATGTAGTATAATAGCAGAAAATTAGAAATTATATTTTGTAATGATGCATATTTGGCATGGTTTTGAAAACAATATTTCATACCTGAATGCAAGCTCCTTATCCTAGCTTGATGATAATGTAACACACAAATCAATCTACACAAATGAAAGGCAATGGTTAGTGATCAGAAACTGATACGTTACCCCACACTTTCAAAATTCAAAGACTACATGGAATGAAATAATATAAGCAAGTAATTTAAATAAATTATAATCTTGCTGAATGAATTTTATTATATGATCATTTTAGAATATTTAAACATTTTATTTGTTAAATCATTATTTTAAAAAATTTAGAATTTTAACCAATATTAATTTTTTGCTACTATAGCATATAGATGACAAGCCAATGATGAAATGATAAACCATTCCCAGTGGAGTCGCCAGAAATTTATGGGCTTCAAAAATTTGCACCCCGGCCACTCTATAGCCCCTTCTTTCTCTTTTGGGTTGTTGAGGAATTTTTTAATGTTTAAGTTCTAAGGCAAATTTTAAAAGGCACTTTAGGTTTTGAATAAAATATTACCTAGATATTTCACTCTCATTTTGCGAGGACTTAAGAATCTGAGTTTAAGTTTTCTATAGGCCCAATCCCCAATAGTTAATTACCCCTCCAAATAAAAAGAGAGAACTTTCAATTAAGATTATTCATCAGATGAACATATAGTACCTGATGTATAATAGTAGCAGAATTTTGGAATTTAAAATTTAATATTTAAAATTAGAAATTTACCACATGGCACTTAAAGCAGAGTGGGGGAAAATGATGATAGTCTTAATCAAGATCCCATGATTCTGTCATCCTAGGTCATCATGGTCCCTGGTCTATTTAGTTAGAGGAGGTAATCGACCCAATGTAATAAAAGGATCCATGTCGGCAACCTTGTAGACATGTGATGAATATTATCTAAAGGGATAAATTTGAATTCACCTTAGATAATAGAAGGCTTTATGTCCAATCGTTCATGTCCTATTGATTCATTGTTCAAGATTTTAACAACATTGGGGAACACACGGGCTCTGACCATACCTATAATTTAATTGTGCCATTTGGCGATAAAACTGCCATATTAAAGTGTCTCAGTCATAACCGTTTATCTATGGTTCCATTTGGTGGCAAAACCACTAGTTATAGGACATGTGTCATGTCTTTACTAGTACGAGACAGTGTGATAATGAATCATAGTGATATTCTTGACTAAACATTTACCCTTTGTGAGCTAAAGTAATTTTTCAGATTTTTCCACCTCAGCAAACTATTATGGAATTTGGATGAGTATTTTTTCTTTAAGTATTTGATGATTTTATTTCCATTCTAAATGTCAGCATCATTGAGTATATTTTATAGGAATTGGGAGGCATTTTCAGATATTTGGGATCCCCTTCGATTGAGATTTTCTATAAATATGATCATCATCGGAGTTACTTATGGGTAATTTCATTTTATTAGTTGAATCTTATTGACTCTGTCAACTTATCGATAGAGGATTAGGTTAATTGTCATCTTTATGCCATTATTAGTGAATTTTTCTTATAATAGACCTTGAAGTCTGAATAAGAACGTACAAAATAAATATCCCGGTTAATGATGTGAATGTATATTTGTTTGATAGTTTGAGTCATGCTGACTCCTATCTATTATCATATAATGATTAGGCTCAAACTTAAGTTCATTTTTTTTACCAGCATAGCATCCTAAACATCATGTGTATACGTATAACACGCACATCATTGCTCATACGGGTATATGCTTTTCAATGCATTTTACATTATGCATTTGATATGCAATGCAGTGGCCTATTACATTAACATATTATAATGTGTATTTTTCATGATATGTATGTATGTGAGATTTTATATTTGCATATTACTCAGTCGTACCTATATGATGTGTTTTATATTTTTCTACATATATATGCATAAAATGATTGTATGTTAATGTATCATCCTGGCATAATGCATTTTATGTATTAAATGACATGCTTACATGATATGTTTGCATGTTGTAATGTGTGTGTGCATAGTGCATCTGCATATTAGTGTGATGAATTGCTACAGCATAATACATTTTGCAATGATGAATGACATGCTTAAATGATACATTCTTCCTATTACAATGCATGTGGGAGGGTATTTTAAAGTGTTTGATGCCAATCAGCAGTACAAATGATGGTCATTTGAGTGTGCACAGTGTTCTATTTAGAATCCTATAGACGCCTTCTGTCTACATATATGAATGGTACAGATCTAATGACATGATGCTGCACTATAAGTTGTATGCTGCTTGTTTTAGGTGAACTATTATGCACTAATAAATCTCCTGCAGTTACTCATAGATGCTTGCATTCATCATGAGCAAATTGTTGCCTATATGATTAACACATTTGCTTGACACTGAATTAGTGTTGACTATTGAAATGTCCTAGCATTTACTACTTGTTGTTCATCATCACCCATAGGTGGATTACTATGCATGTTACAAGTGCCCATACTGGGGTAGTTATATTTGCTACAAAGATTTTGTAGATATTTGTAGGCCACTATACATAGCAAGATTTTTATAGTAGTTCGTAAGAATTTGTATGTATTGTAGCTCTATTGTGTTATAGATGTTTGCATTTGTTTAAGTTCTTTTGTATTTTCTATGATCTTCGGTCCTTGCTTGTAAATAAAATATTGAACATCCACATTCACAAAGGGTTCTTTATCCTTGCATTATACCTACTACTGCTTCTTACAAGCAAGCTGGTTTGTTCATTTGAAGAATAATTATGATTATCAAGTGAGTTGCATTCATCATAAACTTCTCCAAGCATGTTGATTGTCATCATTTGCAAGAGTTTGGTATGTTTGTTTACAGTAAGGAGATATTACATTCATTGTACATCAGGTTAAATTATCCACAAGAGGTTATGCATTTGCTTAAGAACTCAATTGATATTGGTTGTAAAGATGTCACCTTATTTGTCGCATATCCTCTTGAGTGTGGCCGCATTGAACTTATCACATTCACAGTTTGTTCACTGTCACTTCCTGCAAGTGAACTAGTGTATTTATTTGCAAGTTAGTTGACTATAGTGTGTAGGGGAACTACGACAGCAGGTTAATACATTTGTGACATTAATTAAATGTAAGCCACATTCATTTTGAACTCCTCAAATGTACTTTGGATAATAACTCATAACAATTTATACCATACAAATCCTCTTTGCTTGTAGGAGTTTAATGTACTTGTTTGCAATTGATTATCATTAACCATACAAAAGATACATTCATCTCAAACTTTTCAAATGCACATTGGTTGGCAATTCATTGCACGCAAATTATCATTTATTGCAGGGTTTAATGTATTTACTTTTATTGCTTGTTGAAGTCTACTTGCAATTGTTTAAATGCTCCAAGATAATTAAAATTCATCACCTTTCATCCATGTGCATTGAGAGTCTATTCACCAGAAGTCCCCTACTTGCATATTTGCATTTTAATCTTATCGTTTCATTTTGTATTTTTATGTCGAATATTAGGTCATGTTCCGTGTTTAGTGTTTTAAGTTATCTTACCTATAGTATGATTTATATGTTTAGATCCCTAAATTTTGTTTAAGTTTAGGTCCTCTGTCAATTCAAATTATGGCAGCCTCCGGGCATCTCCCCATTTAGGAGAAATTTGGAGAGTTTGGTCTTCCCTCCACGCTACAAGAGCATATATGGAAGGTGTTGGGTGACAAATGGGACGTAGTTCTTCAATCCCATCATACTACAATAGCGTGTATGAGTCTTTGAGGTGTCTTTTTTAAAGAATAATTATTCTTGTAGGCATGAAGACACATACACATGTATTTAGGAATGTCCCTGCCATACTACGAGAGCGAGTACAGGGCCTACCCACCTCACCATAGGTGCCACATTAGGTTTCCCCCACCACACTATGAGAGAATGTATAGTTGGTCCTCAGTAAGCCGCGAGTTTCAAAAATTGGGTTTGAAGGTTTTGAGTTTGAAACATCATTATACCTTCATGATGAGGATGACAACGGCGGTGTCTAAGTGACAACAATGTTGAGGAAAATGTGTAATATGATCAAAGCACAAAAATCTCTTTTTTTGCCTTTCTTTTTATTTCCCTTTTTAAGACACTTTCTGATTTTCTCTCTTTTTTTAAATAATAATAATACTAGTAATAGAGAGAGGAAAATGGAGAGTGGGTTAGGATGAAAGAGCAAATATTCTTTGTTTAGAGAGGAAGTGATGTTGGCTTATTTTGGTTGATTAGAGAGGAGGAAATGTGATTGATTTGGTTTGCTGTGATGAAGGAGGAAGATGGTTTTCTTTACAGAAAGGTGATAGGGATGGTTGAGTGCTTTATTGTAGCAGCTAACAAGTAAGAAGAGTCACCATGTAGGGCTATTGGGTTAAGGTTTTGTGTCGAGTTGATGGGAAGTGGGGGCTAGAGTTGGTCATCAAGTTGTTTTAGGTCAAGAGCATATGGTGTTCATGACCATACAATAGCTTGAAAAGTGGAATGAGGTTGAATTGGGATATAGTTTGATTTGTAATGGATGTTGATAAAAGTGAGGTGATGCTACTGATGGCAAGATTCATAAACAATAGTCTCTAGCCAATGGAGTGTAGGTTAGGTGACTTGCTAGAAGCTAAGGAGGAGGTGATGGGCTTATATGTGGGTATTGGAATAGTGGTTTGAGAATCTATTGGTAGAAACTTAGAATGGAGAGGAGGTGTTGTATAGTGCAATTGTTGGCTAAGTAGAGTAGAGGAGCTATGATGGTGAGTTGGATAGTGATTTGTGTGTGTTAGAGGAGGAGCTGATGCCTATTTAGTGGATGTTGTAGGAGAGTTGGGAAGAAGGAGAGGGATATATAAGAGGAGTTGGTGGAGTTTATGGGCTGTTGGAGGGTTGAACAGAGGAGTAAGGATGAAGGTTGCTACTTGTAAGAGGTGGAGTTTGGGGCAGCAGCTGCAGCAAGGTCGGTGTTGGCTATTTGGTGGAGTTTAGATCTGTTGTATGAGGAAGGAGCATGTGTAGTGGTTAGATAGATGATAAGTTGTTTGCTTTGAAGGTTGGATTTAAGCAACTGAGGAGAAGTGGATGCTTGGTTGTGGGAATTTGTGAGGAACTGAGAGGTGGCTGCTATTGGTATGGAATTGGGGTGGTGTAAGTGGGATGGAGGTGTAAGTGGTTGAGTAAGCAAAGAGTGGAATGGGAGAAGAGCTATTGTTGGTCAGTGCATATTAGGGAGAAGGGATAAGAGAGGGTTGTTTTAGCTGCTGAAATAGAGAGAGAACTGGAAGTGGAAGTTGGGCACAACTTTTGACTAGAATAGGATATCAGTGGGATGGATAGCTTAAGTTAGGATAGCCTTTATTTTTTTTTTTTACTGTGCCAAAATGATAATTTCTAAAGGTGTAGGACTTATTCAAGATTGTGTATGGGCAGTTGCTGTGTGTAAATTGGGATAAAAGATCTGAGAGATAGGATTGAGATTAGGATGATATATATATATATATATAATTGAAACGAAATAAAGCAAAAAATAGATATTCAAATGAGATCATTTGCTTCCTACACAACTCTATTTTTATGCTTTATGCCTCGATATTAATGCCACTTCCTTGAAACTGTCACCAATTTCATATTTTTTTTTCGTGCAAGGACCCATGTAATAGTATAGCCATTTATAGGTATTTTAGATATTCCAGATGAAAGTTCATGAAGGCTATTAAATCACAAGGAACTAGCCTGAGGCTCACCAAGAGGGGGATGAATTAGTAATTTTAAGATTTTTCCAACTTCAAAATAATGATGACAATATTTTTGAAAAAGTTTTTAGAAATTGAAAATACCAAATTATAATTGATTGCGAAAGTGAATGAGTTCATCAAAAAAATTAATTTAACTATGATGATATTTTGATTTATGAAACAAGGCGATAATCACCTATTTTCCCAAGTAGTTATAACATAAATAAAATGCAAGACAAATAAAAGTGTGAAAAGGAAAGAACACACCATAGATTTTTATAATGGTTCGATCAACCTTGACCAACATCCACTGCCTTGAGTCATCCGCACTTAGTATTGCACTAACACTAAGTGACTCTCCTTTTGCTTCCAGAGTAAGGCCAAGAAGCCTTTACAGACTCACTTTCTCCAAACCTGATGCAGCAGAGTGTCGGACGTTATGTTACCCTCTCGATGATGGTAGCAGACCTTGACCATTTTTCTCCCTCCTGAAGAAGGTAGAGAACCTCAGCTCTTTTTCTCCCTCCTAAAGCTGGCAGAGTACCTCGAGGACTTGATATAGAAGCATCTCTCCTTATAGAGCTTTCAAAGCCTCACCAAGGGAATAGGTGGAGCAAGGTGGCAGCTATCCTAGAGTAACTATATGATTCCCTCACACTCCTCCCTCATGCTCAAACTCACCTTGTCCTTCCTCTCAAACCCTGGATTTCTTAAAAGTTTCTCTCTAAGAGTTCCTTCAGCAGTCACATAATCCTCTTACCATTACTAAGAGGATCACAAAAACTTTCTTAAGTACTGGGCTTCAAGAAACACTAAAAAAATCAAGTTAGTCGTCACTGTTCATATAATATAATTTAAATTCATATAGTATGATCAACTTAAAAACTAGACTGGTCTAGTACAATGCAAAAAATTATTCAGACGAACTTTTCAACTTTCAAATACATCATATAATACGATCCAAAAATTGTCTAGTATGATCTATTAGCTTTTCTCTCTAATTTATACAGGATGATTCCTAGGACAATTTAAAATTGTCTCTATAAGTCATCACGTACTGTTATCTTCATAAAAAATGGTTAGTTTATTTTAAGTAGGTCGGCCAATACGATATGAATATTGTATAATACAATTAGTTCAGAATTTATAGTTTTGTTTGGTATGAACTTTAGAATGACCAAATTTCATATGTAGCAATCATATGGCTTGATTAATATCGTACAATATGATATGCTATCATTAATTAAACCATTATTTAATCGACTAATTATGGTGGTTAATTTAAGTAAGATTTCAAATATTCGCACATCACAAATTTGATTGTACAGTACAATTAGTTCATAAATCAAAATTTGAATATCTTACTTAATTGATTCAGTGGCTAGGTTTTATAGAAACTAATTATTCAATTAGTAGTTAAGCTCATTCTTTCTATATTGATCATACAATACGATTGTAAATTTTATCTCACTCCCTATGTGTATGCATGCACGGTCACCCAATTACATATACTCTTATGTGGTCAAACTCAAGAAATAAAAAATAAAGAAAAATAAAATTACATACTTTATTTACTTGACATTCCTATTCTACTTGTTCTTGAGCTTTCAGTAGCATTAAACAATGTTTGTCTTACATGTAATGTTAGTGCTCATAGACAAAAGAAACATCTAAAATATTTAATGAGAAAAGTATCAATTCAATCACCAGTACTTGTCATCATCAAAAGCATAGACTAGGGATCCTGGATTGCAACACCAGACATGACGACAAAATTTGTTTTGTGAACGGGCAGTGCTCGGGTAACACCACGCAAAATTTTATCCTTAGTTCATGAATTTTGTCTGCCTTCGACAATATGGGAAATACTACATCTTTTTCTATATGATTTCAATATTCTAGATGCAACGACATAGTTTGTTTTGCAAACTAATGATGTTCAGGTAATGCCACATAATATTTCATCCTTAGTTTGTTGATTTTAACCTTCTTTACATAAATAAACGGCAAGGGGTTTTTCCTTAGGTAAATTTAATACTCTAATTGCATTATGTCGGTTTGTTTAATAATCGAAGGTCAATTGGAAGTTTTTGCTAGCTTTGTGCTCGCAAATAAATCAGGATCATCATCATTTCCAATTAAATTGTGCACAAATGACTTTTCTTTAGCAAATTTGGTATCATGAGCGCATTAGGGCAATTTTTTTCATGATTGGATAAAATTTTGAGCCATTTTGATGGAGATCAAGGTATACTAATGCTATATTAAGTGACATATATGACAATCACTTTCCTCGTTGCGCTCGATTGATCGCAAAACATATATAGAGGTTAACAATCTTATTGCCTTGCTAACTTTTACATACATATTTCACCCTCCTTAATATGTAATTTATTATATAAATCTTTAATAGATAAATTATTTGCATCACCAATTACTTTCTTAGACTCCTTATGAGACCTTTTATATCTTTCCTAATTTTTTTATCTTTGTGTCTAAACCAATTTTTGTAACACTAATGTATACACATGATTACCAATGTAGGTACCCATTAATAGGTGTCTTACCGGTTATGACAGTGTAAAGTGAAAACATAACATGCTCTTCTCTAGGATCTAGCTAGTTTGAGGGACTCGCTTAGGTTTTGGAAGGAGCATAACATTGTAGAATGGCTGATTGAGATCGGTCACATCCTCCAGATAGTCATGCTTGGGTGACCTCAGAAGTTTCTCTCTCAATTAGACAATTATTTATCCATACAAGCCAGAGCTAATTCTATCTTCTATAACACATCAGATAGTCAATTCACATGTTCCCCTTTTAAATACCTCCCTCTTACAATCTCCATAAGACTCCATCCATACATAAATCATCTCTTCTTGCCTTAACTGGGTAACCACGAATGGTCTATCATTTTGCACTAATCCATTCTTCCAGTAGAAACTAGATGCTGCTCGCCCCCTCTTATCTCAATGAGGATGTTACAGATTATCATTTGAATATGGTCTGACATGCCTTCCTTAATTGGAGACCAAATCATCACTAACAAATAACTATTACATATCAATGGGACATCTATATATTAAGATGTAACTCTTGTATCCTACCAAACCCTATAAAATGGGGAGGAAAAATAGAAAAAAGAGGGAGATGGAACCTAAAAAAAAAAAACTAAAGAGGAGATATTCTCAAAGCATTTTATCACTTTTTCTTAAATGGCACAAACTACATAGAGTAGTGCTTTAACTTTTCATTAGTTTTGTATCTCTGACTTGTATAATAAATATTTTTATTTAAATCCATATCTCTCACAAACTGATCTCCTCTCTCCTTCTCTCACACTTAGACTTCATCATGTTCTCACAATAGGTTCTCATCTCATAAGTAGTGCAAAGAATGGCCCGATGTCATCTATCGAACAAAACAGGATTCAATAAATGTCGTTTCCAAATCCAAAGCTCTCGATAAGAAAATTAAAGGGTTGCATTAGTTAGTCGATAGCTATCATAAAATTTGTTGAATACTCATTACTTGAATCCTTTAATACATTATGTATCATGGCTAAGGAGAAAATTTTAGGTTTAGGGATTAAGTCCTTCCCTTAGATCCCAAGACATCACAAATGGAGCCTCAAAATTATGGATGGAAGCTTTAATGGTATTAGAGTAAGATGGTTAAAGATAACATTTCATCAACTACTTCGAAGATGGCAAATTTCTGGCAAATAAATTATTAATTGTACAAATTTGGAAGGTAGTATTCCGATGTTTGTTAACAATACTCTATACTAAATTCTTTAATATAATATAGTTATGATGTTTTGAGGTTGAAGAAACTTAAAAGATCATGCCTAAAGTTCATGAAGGACTTCATGGTGCACTTTAATCAGGCTCAAAAATGGCTATCAAAATTAAGAGAATGGGCTGCTACTAGTCATCAAAGGTGAAGGATTGTATTGAGCATGCTAAGAGGTGTCATGAATGCTAAGTTCATGGTAATAACATGCATCAACCAAATGGTGCTAAAGATAATCAAGAAGACTCTCACTAAAAGCAAGAGAGAGTGGTATACAAAGATGGTAAAAGTATTGCGGGTATATCATAATACCTATGAAATCCAAACAAAACCACTCTTTATGTGTTGGAGTTCAAAGCTAAAGTAGTAATGCTACTTGAGGTTGAGTTTTATCCATTTCGAGTAGCTATTCAGTATGATATAACTTAAGAGCAAACTCATTTGTGAATGGAAGAGCTTGACATATTATATGAAATCAAACTCAAACTCAAACAAGGATGTTTAGATCTTTTGATTGCTTGGTATGTCCTTAGATGTTCTAAGAAGAGAAGTTGGTTATAGTGTAAAAAAGGTCAATCTTCTCTTATCAAAGAATTGGTGACAAATTTGAGCCTAATGGAGAGGGTCTCCTTATCATCAAGAAAGTATATCATGGAGGAGCTTATCAACAGATCAACTTGAATGATTAGACGCCCATGTCATCTATCAATGATCCTTATTTAAAAAATATTTCACATCTAAAAAAGTAATATGAAAAATAGTGTACACAAATTCTTTAACTAAACTAAAAATATGTTTACAATATATATATATATATATATATATATATATATATATATATATATATATATATATATATATATTAAAACTCTCTTGCAAAGCAAGAATATATTTTTAGATTATCTTGAAAGATATACTCAAATTTTCTTGAACCTATCTTGCAAAGTAATAATTCGTTTCTAGATTATGATGAAAGGTATACTCAGATTTTCTCGAAACTATGTTGTAAAGCAAAAATGAATTTCAAGATTATTATAAAAATTTCCTTTGTAAGAATGGGGTATTTGAAAATTTAATAAAAAAAAGATTGCCGAAATTACCCTCTAAGATATGAGACTTTTTATATATTTATTTGGGTTAACATCTTGTTTTGCTTCAAAAAATATGGCATAGCAACAAAACATGTGCAATTGTTTGAGAAGCATGCAATTATTTAAGATGTAAGAAAATTTGTTAAGTAGTATAAACTAAAAGGTGTGGAAATATTTTATGGAAACACATCAAAATATGTGCAAATGCACCAAAATACAGGCAAATACATTATGAGAGCATGCCGAAAAGTGCATAAGTATTTTGAAAACATGATATTATATTATGCAAATATACTAAAATACATGCAAGTACATCATGTGAGTGTATTGAAAAGTCTGTTAATACATTAAAAGCATGCGAATGTACTAGGTAAATGCACAAAAAAGTGTACAAGTGCACCAAAAACTATACAAGTACACCATGGTAGTGGATCAAAAATCATGCATATCATTTAAAAATAATTTCTAATCACCTACAAGTTACTCGATCATTGTATCAAATTTATATATCCAATTTGCTAGAATATTGCAAGGGTTAAATGTGAACTTAAATTTTATGTCTAATCCTCCTCTTGAAAGGATTGGAGTTAACAAGACTTATATTACTAAGTAAAAATACAATTGTGTAATCCATGAAGATGTTTTATTTTATGTTTGCATTAGGCATTCAATACCTTTTTCAAAGGAAATTCATTAAAAAAAATGTAAGCTCTAAATTTTAATAGTCATATAAAAATTCACAATATCAATAGTCGATTATGATCATCAATTAGCACGTAAATACTCTTAACTAGGTCTAAATAATAAAAATAAAATTTTAATTGCTTCCATATAATTTTAAATTATCTACTTGAATGTTTTAATTGCTTCCAGATATTTTCTATTATATTTTTTTATTCTTTTAATACATAAAAATTTTCTTATTGTAGACCATAATCCAACCTAAGTTCAGTTAATTATAAATATTGAAATCAACAAATTAAACTCGTAGATGATAATAAAATTTGAAGAAAGAAAATAAATGCAAAAAAAAGCACACCATAAAATTTTATAGTGGTTCGATCAAACAATGACCTAAGTCCACTCCCCGGACTCCTCCTATCCGAGTATTGCACTATCAATATAATGACTCTTCCTTCGCCCCCACATCAAGGTGGAGAAGCCCTTACACAAACCACTTCCACCAAAACCTGGTGCAGCGGAGAGCCGAAAGCTTTGTCACCCTCCTAGCAATGGCAGCAGACCTTTAATCTTTTTCTCCTTAATAGTGAAGACAGAGAACCTTGAACTCCTTTATCACTCTCCTGGAGATGGAAAAGAACCATGAACTTCTTTCTCACCCTCTTCATGATGGCAAAAAACCATGAACTTGGACTGAGAATTTCTTTCAAAGCCACCTAAGAAACGTAGATAGACACTTGCTTGGAGCAACCGTATGAACCCCTCACACTACTTCTCCCTCACACATAAGCACTCCCTCTTCTTCCCAAAGCTCATTTTGGTCT
The DNA here is from genome assembly GCA_022539455.1 of Dendrobium nobile. Taxonomy (NCBI): domain Eukaryota; kingdom Viridiplantae; phylum Streptophyta; class Magnoliopsida; order Asparagales; family Orchidaceae; genus Dendrobium; species Dendrobium nobile. The sequence continues at coordinate 31,778,362 of CM039723.1, read as the reverse complement.
TATTCTCAAAGCTCTTTCTCTAAAACATTAAGCAGCCAAAAGTCTTTGAAATAAAAGGCTAAAGAGAGATTATATATAAGGCCTCACAAAAAGCATTAAGTTTAATTATGAAAACTCTGATAGTATAATACTATCATAGATCATCCACTATAATTAGTTGAAAGTATTCCAATTAGTATTATATGAAGAGCTAGGTGTTGTACGATCAGTTCAATGAATTGAGCTGATCGTCTAGGATGATTTAGATCATCGTCCAGTACGATTAGTTTAAACAACTTGGATTATCATCTAGGATGATTTGTGATGATCTAATTATCATCCCATACAGGGATCGATTGTATATTACGATGGGTCACATCATCCTGTACGATCTAACTAGATCAATTAATCTAAAATTTTCTCCTAATCATAGGATTAATTTAGGAAAAATTTAATTACATTGTATAGTACAATACCTATCATACTATATGATTAGTAAAAAATTTAAATTTTAAAATCTTGCCTAAATGTTGATTGGTGGATGATATTCTTATTTTCAATTGATTGTCCTAGACGATGTAGATCATTTATTATCATTAGTTCAAAAAGCATTAATTATCACAATTAACTGTTTCAATCATTTTTTGATTAGCTGATTATCTAGTACGATATGAATCATATAGTATGATAAGTTTAGAAAATTCAACTCCTAGTCTTCTCACTGACTCACTCTCTTGAGTGTCTGTGTCAATGGTTTCCAATCTTAGTATCGACCAATTACATGATTTGACTCAAGAAACGTAAAAATACATAAGAATTGAAAATACAAACATTTCACAACATACTTAACCCTAGTCTATCCAATCTTTAGCTAATCAAACTTGCAAGTATATGGTGGACCTGAAATGTTAGTGCATAGGAAAAAGCAAATATGTAATAATAATAGTTAACAAGCTATAACATAGTAAGAAATCCAATATTATTTTTTTTCATCAAAATCATAGGACTTAGGTTTATATTTGCAACAACGAGAACCTAGGATAATGATATATTGATTAGGTTTTTCATCAACTCCCTCCCCTATCTATGCTAGAGTCATCTCAGTTTTATGTTTGTACTCTTTATTTGAATTCAATTTTTGTGTATGCCTACACTTGTTAGTTCTAATTCCTATAATAAGTGTATTAGTGTAAAAAAATAATGTAGTGATTATTAAACCAATTTATATTTTTGGACATAAGAACATGTTCTGTAAGTTAAGACTCATGGGGGCCAACAGCTAAAATCATTAGATTGCCACTGCATGGCCATCAATATTGGATTAACTTTGTTCAACTAAGACTGCAGATCAACCCTATCACACCACCATCTCCTAACCAACATCGTTAGTGACAACACTAAAATACCACTTTTAGATTATTTCCATCTAGCCAGGATCATCGAATTGCTATCTATTAACTCATGATCATCGCCATCAATTCATATTGTCAAACCATGTTGTACAATAATTGTATTCTGATGCCACTAATTTTGGATTGTTGCAACTCTTTTTATTATCACTGGAGCATTGTTGCCCAACTATTATCTTGTTATTGCCTTCATTATTTCTCTAATATTACTTGCAACTTTTATTAATATTTTTATGTGATGTATTTTGTATAAAGCTAAGATGTTAAATTTTCTAATACTTAATACAAATATAAGTCTTTCCACTATAATAAACTTCTCACTCTTAATATGGACCACATCGCAAATGGCAAGTTTGAGCTATACAAATGAACTTTTAGTCCTTAGAAACTTGGTGTAATGCTTCTTATGGTAGCTTGAAATAAATCAAGATTATGAGCTCACTAGATTGTTTTTGAACATGTTGTCCATACAAAGTTCTGCACCTTTAAGTAAAAATAGTTATATAGCTTTTGTAAGAAAAAAAAAATCTTAAAATTATTATGAATATTATTGATACATCCTCAAAAAATTATCTTGATCGGGCAAGAATTCTCAAGGAAAAATCAAGTTGGATACTTTTGAAATTAAAATTGGGACCATCCAAACTCCGATTTCAGCAAACTTATAGTCAAACTAAACGTCTCGAGAATACAAACCCAATGACACCAAAATTGACTCAATCCGAGTCCAAATGGGTCCAAATCAAGGGTCCGAAGCACTGTTAGAAGGTTCAAACCACAATTTGGGTTACCAAACGGTTTCCAAACGTGACATGCTTATAGTTGAATCGAGCAGCTTAAGAAGACAAATCCAACAAGCCTAAGATCAAAAAATTCTAACAACATTAAGACCTTTAAATGTTTAGCAAATGATCTATGATTAAGGGATTCAATATTGGCCATCCAACCAAACCAATCCCCATTTTCCCTTGATCCTCCTGCTATTTATGGGTCATGCCACTCTAAGAAATTTATAAATAGACCCCTCCTCCCTCTTGAAAAGGGGCTCCAAGAAAGAGAGATAGGAGATTGCTCTTTCCTCCTCGCTTCTCCTCGACCACCACCTAGAGTTTCGTCGGACCACCACGTGTGGCCCTTAGCTTCACCGGACCACCACTTGACACCCGGAGTTCTACCAGACCACCACCTGATAATGAGAGTTCTGCCAGACCACCACCTGAGGCTCGAAGTTTTGCCAGATCACCACCTAATGCCCAAACTTCTGTCGGACCACCACCTAACTTACAAACTTCTACCAGACTTCTATCGAACCACCACCTGAGGCCCGAACTTCTCTCGGACCACCACTTTAGGCTCAAACTTCTATCGGACCACCACTTGAGGCCCAGATTTTTGCCAGATCACCACATGAGGCCCAAACTTCGGGCCTTTGATCGGACCACCACTTGAGACCCATATTTCTATCAGACCACCACCTGATGCACGGACTTCTACCAGACATCCACCTGAGGCTCGAACTACTGCCGAACCACCATCTAAGGCCCAGACTTCTACCAGACCATCAACTGAGGCCCAGACTTATGCCAGACCATCACTTGAGGCCCGAAATTATGCCAGACCACCACATGAGGTCCGGACTTTTACCGAACCACCACTTGACACCCGAACTTCTACTAGACCCCCACTTGAGGCCTGAACTTCTGCCAGACTACCACCTGAGGTCTGAACTTCTATCGGACCACCACCTGATGCTCTGAGTTATATTGAATCACCACTTGAGGCCTGAGCTTTTGCCGAACCACCACATGAGGCTTGAACTTCTCCCTGACCACCACCTGAGGCTCATACTTCTGTCAGGCCACCACCTGATGCCTAGAGTTCTATTGGAGTACCGCCCTACTACTACGGTCTTTTTGACCCCAGTCTCCTTCTAACTACGGTCTTTTCGACCTCCATCGCTAGACAATGGTCTTTCTAACCCCGATCTTCTACTTATTACGGTCCTTCCGTCCTCCCTTGCCAGACAACGGTCTTTCTGACCCTCGTCTCCTGCCAACTATGATCCTTCTGACATCTGTCGCCTACTACGGTCTTTCCGACCTCTATCCTATCGACTATGGTCCTGCCACCAAATAAACATGTCTATATTGATTATTGTAACTCCCACCATGTAATGTGCTCTATATGATGTACATTTGTGACATTAAGCCAAAACATTCCCCCAAGAAAGGGCCTCATTTGTAATCGACTGCAAATACTAGTGGATTCATTAAGATTGGGCCAGACCCCATGATATTTCCCCCTTTCAGGAGTTTCCACACAAAAATCTTGATGTCTCTATTCATGTCGTACCCTTTCTCTTATCTGCTTGTGTGCTAGATCTTAATACAATGCTAAGACGTTAAACTTCATATTTCTCCACCGCCGCAAATATTCCAGGATGCAACAATTATAAACATTCTATATATTAAAAACTCAAACCCAAGATTTATCATATATATAAGCAATTACTCCTCAACCTCGACATTTTTATGAAAAATAATTAAAAAATATATTCTAAAAGAATTATTATAATTGTCCTAAAAATAAAATCATAAAAACTCATCCATGCAGAACTAAGTGGGTTATATTCATCAATAATGAGTTATGTTTTAATGATAATTCCACGATTATTGAGTTGCAGACTTCAGCCTTCAATTATTTTCAGCCTTTCAGGTTGGTAGGTATTTACAAACAATGATTGCGTACGAGTAGTCTATAGCTGCAATGGAAAAAAATCTTGAATATAATTTTTTTATTTTAAGACTTTCCATAAGCTTCAATACTCTTAACGATTTTCACCCCAAAGTCGTGCCTTATACGAAGGCTGTATTCCATTTCCGTCACGCTTCCTCTTTTACTCCCCAAAAATAAATTCTCCCGCCATTCGAGAAAACAAGAAATAGAAAGTGGAAAAGGCTACGCATTCGATCGAGTCGTGATCGGATGCCAGACGCAGCCATGGATCTTCCGGTCGTCGATCTCGCCCCATACATCGAGATATCTGCCAATAACAACGGTGGCGATCTGACGGCGGAGGTGCGGGAGCTTTGTTCGCAGGTGAGCAGGAGTTTGAGAGAGACGGGAGCTCTTCTGGTAAAAGATCCGAGGTGTTCGACGGAGGACAATGATCGGTTTCTCGATATGATGGAGCGCTATTTCGAGAAGTCCGATGATTTCAAGAGGAAACAGGAGAGACCTGAACTCCATTACCAGGTCCAATTTCCCCTTTGCCCTTTTTATCAGTTTAATTTGTGGTAGCTTTTTAGGATGAATTTGTTGGATTTATTTCTTTTTCTTTTGCAATTTTGATTTGATTTCTAATCGTATAATTGAAGATGATTTGAGATATCTCGTATTCTGATTAACATGAAAAGTTGATTGCTTTGTGAATCGGCTCATATCATGTTCCTATATGCATGCTATGCAATTGATGAAAATCTAGTTTTTTTTTATGTTGAATAATTAATGTCTCTTACTAGTAGATATGGTCCACATGTGTTGTTTGGTTAGTTATAATTTGTTTTAGTATTTCTTTTTATTCAGAGAAAATGCATGTTAGGACATTTATCAGCTGTAATCTGCTTCTGTTTGCTTTTGCAATTTTCACAATCTGATCTATCAAGTATTTGGTTAAAATGCTTGGTCGATAAATTTGTGAATTCTGACAACCAAGAGGAAATTAAGCCCTTAATGTCAGCAAGAAACTGAAAGTACTTCATCCCTTTGATTATATGTTGGTGGTTTTCTTATTTTAGTCCTATGCTTTCAATAGCATGCTTTTCTAACGGTGTGATTGTTATATTGTGACATTTGAGACACTCTTTTCAACATTTTCCTTTGTTCTAAAGCATGAATGATGATTTATAGGCTTTAATAACTGTGTGATTGTTATATTGTGACATTGGAGACACTCTTTTCAACATTTTCCTATGTTCTAAAGCATGAATGATGATTTTTAACTTCTCACTCTACCTTGATGTTGCTACCTTTCCACGAATTTTAGTAGCTTGTTAGTAATTTTTTTCATGATCCCTAAATTTATCTTCGTCCTCACATGCATCATTGTTTTCTGAAATCTAACTTCTGGCTTACTACAAAATATTTGCCACTAGTCCTTGGTCAATAAATTATCATGCAAATGTACCTTCGTTCAATGTCTATTGCCATTGCAAATGTAAATAACAGAATATTGTCTTTTCTTTTTTTTTTAATACAGGAAATTTTCAGGTGATTTTGCATTGGTTTATAACAATTGTGGGTTTTAATATCATGTCAAACAACACTTAACACATTAGATGTGCTTTTCAAATATCATAGTTTGAATTCCACAAAACATGTTACGTGTGCTTTCTAACAATCATAGTTTGAAGTCCAGGATTTTGTAGAATCAATCAGCAAATTTACTCTTCAATTAAAATTGCATTTTCCACCATTTTTTTTTAACAAATAGCTAACATTGAATGGGGATTCAGCAACAATTTTCTTTTCCATAAGCATTGCATTTATCAACATTTTTTACTCAACAATTACCTAACGTTAAATGGGAAAGAAGGCAGGTTGGTGTTACACCTGAAGGAGTAGAGGTTCCACGCAGTCTAATAGATGCATTTTTGCAAGAAAAGATAAGAATGATGCCGCCTGATTCGCAACCATCCATTCCGACTACAAAAGATCCTAAATGGCGTTATATGTGGAGAGTGGGTCCTCGACCCAAAAATACTCGCTTTAAGGTCATAATTAGTGCCACTATTGCTCATGTAGCTTCTTCAAGAAAGATTATTAATTATGTTTCTTAGAATGCATAATCCCCCTCTTTGCAGGAACTAAATGCCGAACCTGTAATACCTGAAGGGTTCCCTGAATGGAAAGAAACCATGGATTCATGGGGTTCCAAAATGATATCTGCTATTGAGGTGCTTGATATGTCTTTTACTTCTTTTTATTTCACTAAGATATTGTTAAGTTTTTTTTTTGTTCATGTTGTTTTCCTGAACACTTTATTTAATCATAGACTGCAAAACACTTACAGGTTGCTGCAGAAATGGCTGCTATTGGATTTAACCTTCCAAAGGATTCATTCACATCATTGATGAAACAGGTAATTTTGATTTATGCTTCTATGTTTTTGGGTTTTTTACTTTGTTACTAATAGAGTTTTTTTTTAATGCTTGGTGTGAGTTAAGCTGTAAGATTCTTCCTTTACAACTTGTCTGTTTCGTTTAAAAAAAATCAAAATAAAATTATTTGCTATGTCTTATATATAACAAATCTCTTTTGATATTTAGAGTTTGCATGCCCTCAAGCAGTATGTGCACATTTTTGGATGGATTTACCTTGAATTCAAAAGGTATAAAACATTGTTGGAGGAAAATTACCATAGAATGAAATGCATGCTTTTTGTGTAGCAGACAAGTCTGATTTTAAGCATGTTTTTGCATGAATATGAAAGAATTTATGCTCCCGCATGCACGCATGTCTGTGTCATGAATTGTGAGGTGATACATGTAATATTTGTACTATGTGTACTTCTTTATCTATGGTATTTTATTTTATATCTGTTTGTTTCTCTGTAGATATATATGCATATAGGTGTGTATGTAATCAATGCACGTGTAAATATTTCTCAGGCATTGATGCATTGAAACCCGAACCTATGTGTACTCATTGTATTAAATCTCATCCATGGTGCTAAGTGTTCATGGAATCAAGCTAAACAAGCACCGACTTTGGTTTTATATATTTATCAGATTTGCATAACATTGTCCTCAACAAGCACCTTCAAAAAAATCTAATCATGTGTTTTGTTAAATGATCACCTTTTGTGGTAGTTACCTAACAACTTATTATGCATATAACATTGTTGTTTTGGCCACACTAAGATAGTTTGGATGTTTGACTTTCGGATTCTATAATTTGGCATGAAGATCGTTTAAAAAAACTTGCACATTAAAATTTGGCATGAAGATCGTTTAATATTTGTACTGTGTTCTTCTTTATCTATGATATTTTATTTTATATCTGTTTGTTTCTCTGTAGATATATATGCATATAGGTGTGTATGTAATCAATGCACGTGTAAATATTTCTCAGGCATTGATGCATTGAAACCTCAAACCTATGTGTACTCATTGTATTAAATCTCATCCATGGTGCTAAGTGTTCATGGAATAGAGCTAAACAAGCACCGACTTTGGTTTTATTTATTTATCAGATTTGCAAAACATTGTCCTCAACAAGCACCTTCAAAAAAATCTAATCATGTGTTTTGTTAAATGATTCACCTTTTGTGGTAGTTACCTAACAACTTATTATGCATATAACATTGTTGTTTTGGCCACACTAAGATAGTTTTGATGCTTGACCCTCAAATTCTATAATTGGTATGAAGATCATTTAATAAAACTTGTACATTAAAGTTTGTAAGAATCGAACATGTTAACTCAATATTAAAATGCCTTGAAGACCGAAACACAATGCATTGCAAAGAAGCATAAAGAAACCAAGCACATTATCACATATAAGAGGCAGAAATTTATGTTGTTTGGACTTTGGCCTAAACAAAGCCTAAATTTATGGGATCCAATCCATGAAAAGAAAATGATAGGAAATACTTGAGTATGCAAGTAACCCTAAGGGAGATTAACCCTAAGGGAGATACTTGAGTTCGCAAGCAAACCTATCTCTAATTGGTGAAAACAGCGAGAGTAATGCAAAATCTGGGCGAAAACAGCCCCAAAACTTAGAGAGCAAGAAGAGAAACAAAGCCCAAACAAATATGAAGCAAGATACAATTGATCCTCAATTCGAGAGGAGGATCTTCTCTCCCAAATCTCTAGACAAAAGAGTCTAGAGTCCAAATGCCAAGAAACCCTAATTCCAATCAATCAAAACATGAAAAACTCCCTTATCCCCCCATCCTCTTGAATACAAAATATTTCCTAATCAATTTTCCCTCCCAAGCCTAAACAGCCCCCTCCGTTTGAATTTCAAATCAAGAGGAGTGAGGCCTGCCTGTTTGGGCGAACACAACAAAGGAGGCGGAAGGAGTCCGCCTCCTATAAACAAGTTGAGCTGGCCCCCCTTGGGCCGGCTGGACCGGTTCCTTGTGAACCGGTCTAACAATACCGCCCTCCCAAAGAACCACCTTGTCCACAAGGTGAAAATCAAGAAACTGATGTTTCACCCTCTCGTGTGGTTCTCACGCGGCCTCGTAGTCAGGGAGGTTCTTCCACTTGATCAACACTTCCTTAGTCCCATCTTCTTTTTGTTGAACCCCCAACAGCTCCAAGGGTTCCAAAATCACCTCTAGATCCTCCGTAAGTGTCGTCGGTAACTCTGGGTGGGCTGTATAGTCTCCAATGGCCTTTCTCAACTGTGATACATGAAAAACTGGATGTATAGCCGATATGCAGCTGCTCTGATCTTCTCCAACACTTCATAAGGCCCAAAGTACCTTGGAGCCAGCTTCTCATTCCTCCTATAGGGTCGGAGCTTCAAGAACACCCTCCTCCCACTTCAAACATGATGTTCCTCCTATGTCAATCTATTTGTTTCTTCATAATTTGTTGAGCCGTCAGCAGATGTCTCTTCAGATCTTCTAACATTCTATCTCTCTCCTCCAAGTACTCCTCAACTGAAGAAATTGGGATACTGCTACTCCCAAAGTGTAACAAGTGGGGAGGATCCATTTCGTACAACACCTTGAATGGAGTCATCTAAGAAGCAGAGTGAAAAGAGGTGTTGTACCAGTACTCGGCCCATGATAGCCATTTAGCCTAGAGCTTGGGTGTCTCCGATACGAAACATCACAGGTAAGTCTCCAAGCTCCTGTTTACTACTTCTATTTGGCCATCCGTCTGTGGGTGGTAAGCTGTACTCCTCTTTAGAATCATCCCCTGCAGCCTGAACAACTCTCTCCAAAATGGCTGAGGAATACCTTGTCTCTGTCCGACACTATCGCCTCGGGTACTCCATGTAATCCGACCACCTCCCTGATGAAGGCTGAAGCCACGGTCACTACTGTGTAAGGGTGTTGGAGGGGAATGAAGTGTGCATATTTGCTCAACCTATCCACCACCACCACAATCACCGTGAACCCCTCTGAGCGGGGCAATCCATCTATAAAGTTCATAGATATCTCCTCCCACACTCTACCCGGTAGAGCTAACGGCTGTAGTAGTCCTCCTGGTGACATAGCCAGGTACTTATTTCTTTGACATATCTCACATCTGGCTACCATCTCCTCTACATCTTTACTCATCCCCTTCTAGTACAGTTCCGCTGCTAGCCTCCTGTATGTCTTTTGTACGCCTGCATGGCCCCCCACTGTGCTTCCATGAAACTCCTGGAGTAAGTGTGGGATGTGGATTGAGGTCCGGGGCATCACAAGTCTCCTCTGATATAGCAGTTTGTCTCCCTCCAATGAGTACCCTGGGTGGTTACCCTCTTCTTTCAGTAAATCTGACCTGATCTTTTCCAAACCTTCATCTCTAGCACTTTCCTCTCTAAAGGCCTCCCAGTCCAGCATCAACGGAACAGATAGTGCCACTATCTGCAGCTCCCACATGCATCTGGACAAGGCATCTGCCGCCTTGTTCTCCACTCCAGGCCTATACTGGATCTCAAAGTCGTACCCGAGCAATTTGGACAGCCACCTTTGATGCTCCTCTGTCACCATCCGTTATTCTAGCAGGTATTTCAAGCTCCGCTGATCTGTCCTGACAATGAAATGTCTCCCAAGTAGGTAGGGCCGCCACTTTTGGATGGCCAACACGATGGCCATTAATTCTCTCTCATAAATTGATTTCAGTCGGGCTCTAGCTGTCAATACCTGGCTGAAATAGGCAATGGACCTACGACTCTGCATAAGCACTGCACCCAACCCGTACCCGGACGCAGCTGTCTCCACAATGAAGGTCTGAGTGAAATCTTGAAAAGCTAGGACTGGCACCGTAGTCATCGCCTTCTTCAAGCTTTCAAATGCTGATGTGGCTGCCTCCCCCCATAGGAACTCGTCCTTCTTCAACTGCTTAGTGAGTGGCCATGCTATGGAGTTGTACCCCTTAACGAACCTCCTGTAGTAACCTGTCAGTCCCATAAATCCCCCCAGCTCCTTCAGATTTTTCGGCACTGGCCACTTTAGCATTGCCTCAATTTTGGACTGATCTGCTTCAACCCCTTCTTTTGATACCGCATGGTCCAAGTACTCTACACTGGCTTGTGTAAATCAGCATTTCTTTAAATTAGCCCTCAGTTGGTGCTCATGTAGTACCTCTAACACCCTTTTCAAATGCTCTCAGTGCTCCTCTGTCCTGCTGTAGACTAGGATGTCATCAAAGAATACCAAAACAAATCATCTGAGATAAGGTTTGAAAACCTTATTTATAAGGGCCTGGAAAGTAGTGGGAGCATTGGTGAGGCCGAATGACATCACCAGGAACTCATAATGTCCTGCATGAGTTCTAAAGGTCGTCTTGGGTACATCCTCCTTCGTCATCCGGATTTGATGGTAACTTGGTTTCAAATCTATCTTGCTGAAGATCACGGGCCCACTCAATGCATCTAACAGCTCGTCAATGACTGGTATAGGAAATTTGTCATGTACAGTTTCCTTGTTGAGTGCTTTATAGTCCACACAAAAACGTCTGCTGTCATCCTTCTTTTTCACCAACAAAACAGGGCTAGAGAAAGGGTTGATGCTGAGTCTGATGATCTCTGCCTCCAGCATCTCTCTAATCAACCTTTCGATTTCATCCTTCTAGAACTGAGGGTAGCGATAAGGTCATACACTAAGGGGCGACACTCCCTCCTTCAACACGATGACATGCTCCTGCTCTCTCTGCGGTGGCAATCCTTGAGGTGGTTGAAAAACCTCTTGGAACTGCTGAATCAACGGCTGAATGGAGTGGGGTATGTCTCCTCCCTCTTACAATCTCGCTCCCTCCAAACTGTGCAGCTCCACTAAATACCCTCCGCCCGCCAATTGAATGTCCTTCACCATCGTTTTAAGAGAAACCAGGGATTTGGAAAGCCCCACATCTCCCTTAATCACCACCTTTTTTCCATCCACCATCAACTCCATCGTGAGTGCTCCCCAATTCACTTTGGTGTCTCCCAAAGTTTGCAGCTATTTCATTCCTAGGATGATGTCGGTACTCCCAAGCTCTAGCGGAAGAAAATCTTCCCTCACCTGTATCTCCTGGATCGTCAGTCGCACTCCTCTGCAAATCCCCTGACCTTTCTCCACCTTCCCCGTACCCATCATCACCCCGTAACAGCCAATATCCACCAATCTCACTCCCAGTTGGTCGACGACTTGGGTGGAAATGAAATTGTGAGTAGTCCCACTATTAATCAGCACCACCACCTCACTGTCCTTTATTTCTCCCTTTACCATCTTCTCCTCTGTCTCCTCCTCACCTCCCTCTTCAGTTTCCTCGTCATCACAGACGGTGAGAACTTGAAGGGTTCGGTCCTTACATAGATGCCCCGGCGTGTACTTTTCATCGCACCTGAAGCACAACCCCTTAGCGCTCTTCTCCTACATCTCTTTCTCCGTTAGCCGCTTGAAATTTCCCCCGCTTCCTCCTCCTGTCTTCTCCTTGGTGGCCTCTTGAATCCCTCTTGTTGCAGGACCTTTAGGTGCTAGATGAGTGGTTGTCATCCTGTAAGTGCCCCCGGTGCTGCTACTCCTAGCTCTCTTCTCCAAATTTCTCTGATTTTCCACCAGTTGGGCCAACTTCATGGCCTCCCCCAAGTCACGGGGCATCAAAACCTTCACTGTTGTTCGGATCTCCGCCTTCAGCCCTTTCATGAAATTTTCCTCTAATACTATATCTGAGAGTCGCTCCACCCTGCTAGCTAGGTGTTCAAACTGCTCCCGGTAGTCTACTACCGATCCCTTCTATGTCAGAGTAAAGAACTGCTCATAGAAATCTCCTCCCCGATTGATTTGGGAACGTTCTATTATGCAGTCTTTGAATTCCCTCCAGTTCCTGATAGGCCTCCTCTGATCTCTCCACTGATACCACAATAGGGCTTTTCTTTCCAAGCACAATCCGGCTACGATCAGCTTCTCCTCCTCCGTCAGCCCATTGACGGCGAAGTATCTCTCCACCTTGTAAATCCACCCATACGCATCTTCTCCTTCGAATATGAGCATCTTCAACTTCCTCACCTTCTGGTCGCCCCCATTGCCCCCGATTTTTCCATAGTTTCCCCTCTTCCAAGTGTTAGGTGCACCCCATATTTTCCGGTCTTCCCTTGCCCTGCCATAGCCCAAACCCCCTTTGAAATCCCCCCTTCTTTCTTCAACATCAGCACCTCGGCAGACATAGTATCCCTCCTGGAGTTCCCCATATCCACCCCCTCTTTCTTCCCTCTGGACAGGCTCTAGATGGGATCTTCTTCCCTCTCCTTCCATGATTTCCTCCTCTTCCTTCCTACAAATTTCAGAATTCGTACGTTTTCTTTACATTCTTTTCGCCACAGAAGCCGCTGTTTGGTTTTGAATTTCTAACATCTTTTTCATCATGTCCCGTAGATCGGCAACATGCGCTTCGATGGAGGAAATCCTTTCCTCCACCATTGTTTTGATTTGATTCATCTCTCCTCCAAGCCTTTCCTCCAGAGCATCCACTTTTTTGGCCGCCATCACAATCCGGAGTTTGTAAAAATGTTGACCTGTATTTGGTGAAACAAAAAATAAAATAAAATAAAATGAAATCTTACCTACTCCGCCGAAGCAAGTCGCACGACCTCCTCCCACGTCGCTGCTCCCCCCACGTCGCTGGCATGCCGAGGTCGTATCTCCCCACATCGTTGGCAGGACGCGCTTGCGTCATTAAAAGGAGCGAAGGGACGAGGCCTTCGGCCGCTGGCCACCTCTCTGATCCCAAGCTCTCCGAAGCTCTCCCTCACGCTCTCGCTCTCTTCTCCCGAGCTCGCTCTCCGATTCCTCTCCTGCTCGCCTCCTCTCGTTTTCCTCCAGCGACGACGTTCCCTTTCTATCCGAGCGGAAGTTACGACAGTTTGATCGGAAGCACAACTGGAGCTCGCCGACTGTGAAGATAACCCACTACCTTTCGTGCGAACCCTCTCGCCCCCTCTCCGTCTCCTTCGTGGCTGGTCCGACTTTGCTCCTTCGACGACTTTCCCTTGCCGTCGTCTCGGAAGTTACGACATTTTGATCTAAAGCAGCAACAGGAGCTCACTGGCGTGAAGTTAACTTTTTCCCTTTGGCGCCGCTTTCCCGGCTCCTTCGTGGCTGCTCGGCCTAGCTCCTTCGACGACATTCCCTCTCTGTCTGGTCAGAAGTTACTCATTTGATCGGAAGCAATCACGGGAGCTCACAGGTAATGAAGGAAATTTTCTCCCTTTCACGATCTTCGGCCTAATCCCGTAGAAACAAAAAAACAAAAAAAAAAGAAAAAAGAAAAAAAGTAATATTTTATATTTAATTATAATTATTTTAATTAATTTTAATTAATTATAATAGTTATTTTTTATTAATTATATATGTTATTGCAAGACATGAGGCATTTTAAATATTTATTCGGGTCGACATCGTGCCTCATGCCGAGATCCCTGAATAAATATTTAAAATTATCAATTCAAATATTTTTTTGTGCTAAAGAATATCAAGATTTATTTTTCAAAGTATATGTAGGTGATCTTTCAAAAGACCGAGACAACACTTTCTCCAACAAACCAAGACTCAAAAGTCAAGAAAAAGACTTTTGTGGCTACACACTCCTACAAATTGAGCCAAAGAAGCTTGAAGTCTTTCGACAGCCTGAAGCTTAAGGTTCGAATAGGTGTAAGAGGTCGGATCCAACAAGCCCAAATATGGTCAGACCCCTGGCAGCTCCGTCTACTCAACAAGCCATAAGAAAGGCCGTAGTAACGGAACCCCCACTTCGTCAACCCGTCAGTAAGGACTGTAGGAAGTACGAAGGCAAATTTGACTCGACAAGTTCAAGTGATCGTAGTCTACAAAATTCTCCCAAATGACTGGAGAATCAAAGTTCCAGTGGGAAGATGAGTCTCGAGCAATCACTGAGTGTTTGTAGGCTCCAAAATCTAAAACCACGAAGGATGACTCTATATCTGTCAACTTCATTAAAATCAGCATTGGGAAGTACAATTCCCATAGCTCAAGTCTGAAGCCTGAATGGGTGTATGAGGTCGGATCCAACAAGCCCAAATATGGCTGGATCGCTGGCAGCTCCATCTACTCAACAAGCCATAAGAAAGGTCGTAGTAGAGGAACCCCCATCTCATCAACCAAAGGACGAAGAGCTGTCAAATCTCAGCTCCCCTGATCTGATAAACTCAAGTGACTCAGATTAAAGTCTCCTCAAGTGGCTAAGGATCAAGATACTACATACGTTCGGTACTATCAATTGAATATGAAACCTGCAAATCCTTCAACAAATCCGCAAAGCATAAAACGAGGATCGAAGGAACTTTTCTTCATCAAGCCCGCCAAAGCTAGAAGCAAAGGGCAGAATGAATACAAATATTCTGACAAGTCATCAAAGACAAATCAGATAATCCTTCACCAAATCCGCAACGCAAAGTACAGGACAGAAGGATCAAAATCTCAGGGCTCTAGCCAAAGCTGCAGAATGAGCACCCTAGATGACATTTACAAATGTCCCTAAAGACTGGGGGCATTTTAAATATTTATTTGGATCGACATCGCGCTGCGTGCCGAGATACCCAAATAAATATTTAAAATTTCATCAAGATATCAACCATCTATGGATATATCTAAAAGAGCTATGGAGGAAGAAGGACTAGTGTGACATCCAAATAAACTTTTGGAGATCCACTAAATAAAAATCCTAGTGTGACATCCAAAAATTTTTGGAGATCCACTAAATGGAAACCCTTATGTGACATCTAGAACAAACATCTAGAGATCCACAGGGTCAATTAGCATACAACAAATGTGGGCCGCTCCAGATGCCTACCACATTTGTTGGGGGGCATTTGTTGACCTGTATTTGGTGAAACAAAAAAAATGAAATCTTACCTACTCTGCCGAAGCACGTCGCACGACCTCCTCCCACGTCGCTGCTCCCCCCATGTCGCTGGCACGCCGAGGTCGTATCTCCCCACGTCGTTGGCAGGACGCGCTTGCGTCGTTAAAAGGAGCGAAGGGACTAGGCCTTCGGCCGCTGGCTGCCTCTCCGATCCCAAGCTCTCCGAAGCTCTCCCTCACGCTCTCACTCTCTTCTCCGGTGCTCGCTCTCTGATTCCTCTCCCACTCGCCTCCTCTCATTTTCCTCCAGCGACGACGTTCCCTTTCTGTCCGAGCGGAAGTTACGACAGTTTGATCGGAAGCACAACTGGAGCTTGCCGACTACGAAGATAACCCTCTACCTTTCGTGCGAACCGTCTCGCCTCCTCTCCGTCTCCTTCGTGGCTGGTCCGACTTTGCTCCTTCGACGACTTTCCCTTGCCGTCGTCTCGGAAGTCATGACATTTTGATCTAAAGCAACAACAGGAGCTCACTGGCGTGAAGTTAACTTTCTCCCTTTGGCGCCGCTTTCCCGGCTCCTTCGTGGCTGCTCGGCCTAGCTCCTTTGACGACATTCCCTCTTTGTCCGGTCGGAAGTTACACATTTGATCGGAAGCAATCACGAGAGCTCACATGTAATGAAGGAAATTTTCCCCCTTTTACGATCTTCGGCCTAATCCCGTAAAAACAAAAAAAAAAAGAAAAAAGGAAAAAAGTAATATTTTCTATTTAATTATAATTATTTTAATTAATTTTAATTAATTATAATAGTTATTTTTAATTAATTATATATGTTATAATTAATTATACTTAATTTTAATTAAGTTGTTATAATTAATCTAATTAATTATAATTAACTTTAATTAGAATTACTTTTAATTAATTATAATTAATTGATATTAATTATAATTAATAAAAGAAGAATGCTCGTGCCTTCTCCTGCCTTGATCCGTGCCCTCCACCGTCGGTCCGCCGGTCCCGAAGGTATAATCTAAACTCAGACTTTGTCCTCGGCGTGTACGACGGGCCGGTAGACCACCTAAGCATGTCTTTGTTGAGCGTGGTAGGAGGGAATCCGGTCCGACGCCTTCCCTCGCCCTCCTACTTCGATGTGAGTGTCGAGCCGGCGGACCACCTAAGCACGCCTTTAGTGAGCGTGGTAGGAGGGAACCCGGTGCGACTCCTACGACGAGGTAAGTAAGCGACCCTCGCCCTCTTGCCTCGACATGCGTGCCGAGCCGGCAAACCACCTAAGCACGCCTTTATTGCGCGTGGTAGGAGGGAAGCCGGTTCTACGCACACGACGAGGCCAGGCGTACTCTCTTCTTTGCGTGGCCGGAACAATTCATAAGTACCCCCGGGCGGGGGGAAAGCAAATTGCCCTTTTCTTGTAACAGGTACCGTCAAAGACCCCATGCACGCCTTTATTGCGCGTGGTGGGAAGAAAAATCACGACCGCGGTGTCCTCGAAAGAGGGCACCTACCATGTATGCCTTTATTGCGCGTGGTGGGAAGGCCCAGTTTTCTCGTAGTTTTCCCCTAAACGGGGGAGACGCCGGGAGGTTGCCGAAATTTCAGGTGAAATATTACTCTATTTGGACCTATTTGAACTCAAAAAAGAACAAAAGATTTGGACCAAATGAGAAAGAGCAGTGAACTTTTGAACATGAGCAAGAACGGTGGACTTGGGACCTAAATCAGAACGAAACTCAAATGATTAATAAAAGATCAAATTCAAATCAATTTGAACCTGAAAATGAACTTGCAAATACTCCAGAAGACTTTGAATAATCATTTGAACATACATTTGGACTCAAATTCAAAGGAAGTAAGTGCGGAAGACACTAAAATTGGACAAGACTCGGACTACAAGGGACAAAGAAATAACCTTGCACACTGAGCTCATGAGGTTGATTCGAACTGGACTTAGACTTGAGTCAGATTCGACACCAATCAAACTACAACACCTCCTATGGATGTATTCAGTGTATGACACGACAAATGCAAATGCCCACGATCTACAGTAGAAGGCTCCTGCGCATTCAACCTACGGCCTAAGCAAATGCAATCGTCCACCCACCTAAGATTGGTGAAAAGGTGGATTTGATGCAGGAGCAATGGTTCTTCTACAAACATTCTTAGGAGCTCGTAGTAGATACAACAATCCCCACCAAGTCAATGCACTATAGAAACGAACAATTATAAGGTGTACGACTCCTACTCATATATAACAACCAAAGATCTGCCCCTACAGCAGATGCAATCGTCCAACCACCCGAAATTGGTGAAAGGGTGGATAAGGTGCGGAAACAATGGGTCTTCTGCAAATACCTTCAGGAGGTCGTAGTGGATACAACATTCCTCTGCCGGTGAACACAAGCAACTTGTGGATAACAACAGTGTGTATATCGTATGCACAACGAACCACTGTGGGCGCAAGTACAAGTATCTCCCACGACAATCCCTACGAGGTCAAATAAACTATATTGGCAAAATAACAGTAACAAGTTGCAGAGTTCATATACGACTGCCATATGTGCCAATATGATCTCCAATACAAACAAGTGCCTATTGATTGAGATGGCGATACTGGAGATCGGCAACCAAGGACCCATTCCTACAAACAAATGCAACCCAACAAATCCCACCTGAGATTGGTGAAAGATGGTCGCGACGTAAGAATCGAGGGTCTCCTACGAGCATTCCTAGGAGCTCGTAGTAGATACAACGGGCCCCTGCAAATGAATACAAATCACTTGTGGATAACAACAGTGGGTACTTCGTAAGCACAACGAAGCACTGTGGGCACAAATACGGATATCTTCCTAGTCCTGTACTCAAGAAGGAACTAATTCTGGCATCCACAAATATCAGAAATAATAAATCCACCACATTAAAGAGCTTGAAGGCTCTCTTTAAAGCTGTGGTCATTGACTTCAAAGACCAGAAAAGCTATCCCAGGTGAATGAGAAAAGGGGAGATAATATCAAGATGAGGAGACGACTCATAACATCAAAACCATTACGCCACCGGATCTGCAACACTTATGCAAGCAGACAGAAGGCATCTACAATCCACAATGCGCCGCCACCGGGTCCGCAACACTCGTACTAGCGGACAAAAGGCGTGAATAAGCTCTCAAATGAAAAGTTGTATGCATTCAAATGACAGCTGCATGCACAACTACAACTATCTCAAAGTACCCCTGCACGTGCACTATAAATTGTATACACATAGGTACACTAAAGGGGTATGCAATCAAACACCCGCATGGGTCCCGGCAAGCGTGTTATTGGTACACACGTGATGTCTATAGATGCTGCGCGGGTTACTGAATTTGAATCTGATCCTCCTAAGAAGATAAAAAGGAGTAGACAGGGTTCGAACCATCGACTAAATATACGGTCACGAAATCTACCGGAATATCTATCTTATACATTCATATTAGGCCTTCAAGGCCTACAATTAAGAAAATTCACAAGCAAAGGCACAAAGCCTATAAAAAACCCAATCCTCGGTCGACAGCTCGGCTGAGTCGACAAGATTCAATCAACAAATGGAAATGACCCCATGAACACCCCGATGATGTCCGTGTTGAATGCAGATCTCAACCGGAGGGGTTCAAAAAATATTTCAAAATGCCCTCAATTTCTACAAAATTCAAATATTTTTCAAATGACCTTAAGGTCACCCCGATGATGGTCGTGTTGAATGCAAATTTCAACCGGAGGGGTCCATTTCATAAATATTTCAAATGTCTCCCAAATGTCCAAAGTCCACACAAAATCCAAACTCCCAAATATTTAAAATTGAAATCTATCCATCAACGCTTAAAGCAAAATCCATCCAACCTCCGCAACAGTTTGCTGAGGTGGACAAATTAAAAAATACTTCTGCTCACAAAGAGCCAAATGCCTAGTCGAAAATATCACTAGGATCCATTCTCAAAACAGTCTCCTGCCAGTAAGGACGTGGTACGTGTTCTCTGACTGGCGGTTCGCCGCCAAATGGTACCGCAGGATAAACGGTTATGACTCGGGGCCCTCTGAACCGATTGATTTTGCCGCCAAATGGCACCACGATATACCGGTTATGGCCAACGCCGTTACGTTTCTTATTGGCATCAAATCCTTGAGATATGAATCAATAGGATATAATCGATAGGACACAAAGCCCTTTGTCAGCTAAGATGGATTCAAATTTGTCCCCTTAGGCAAACATTCACCCCAGGTCTACAAGGCTCCCTTGGACGAAGCAACCCATGGCTGCCGACAAGGATCCTTCTGTCAAGTTGGGTTGACTACCTCCTCTGACTAAGTAGACCAGGGACCATGATGGCCCGGGACGATGGAACCATGGGATCTTGATCGGGTCCATCATCCATTCCCCCACCATCCGCTTTAAGTGCAAGATGGTGCAACTTCTGTTTTAAATATCAAATCTTCAAACTTCCAATCTTCAATACCCAAACCCATGCTGCTACTATATGCCAGATACCACGTGTTATCTACGTTTCTGATTGACGACTAGCCTTAATCGAAAGTTCTCTCTCGTGATCGGGAGGGGTAATTAACTATAGGGGCTTGCGCCTATAGGAAACCAGAACTCAGATCATAAAGTCCTCGCAAAATGAGGGCGAAATCTTTGGGTAGTGTCTTATCTACAAACCCATCTGCCTTCCAAAATTTACCTCGGAATTTAATCCGTTAAAACTCCCTTGCCCAAGCAAAAAAGCACAAAATTAAATCAAGTTGCACGGCGGGGAGGCCGGGGCCGAATTTTCGGAGCTCACAAGAAACAAAAAATCTAGATTTGGAACTCCAAAAACAGCAATCTCCCTTCCTTCCGGGCAAAAACTCACAGCTGAAATTAGCTGAAAACAGCCCTCCACCGGTCCCAAGACTTGCTCTGATACCAATTTGATAGGAAATACTTGAGTTCGCAAGTAACCCTAAGGGAGATACTTGAGTTCGCAAGCAAACCTATCTCTAATTGGTGAAAACAGTGAGAGTAATGCAAAATCTGGGCGAAAACAGCCCCAAGACGTAGATTGCAAGAAGAGAAACAATGGCAAAACAAATACGAAGCAAGATACAATTGATCCTCAATTCGAGAGGAGGAGCTTCTATCCCAAATCTCTAGACAAAATAGTCTAGAGCCCAAACGCCAAGGAACCCTAATTCCAATCAATCAAAACATGAAAAACTCCCTCATCCCCCTCATCCTCTTGAATACAAAATATTTCCTAATCAATTTTCCCTCTCAAGCCTAAACCACCCCCTCCGTTTGAATTTCAAATCAAGAGTGGGGCCCGCCTGTTTGGGCAGACACAACAAAGGAGGTGGAATGAGTCTGCCTCCTATAAACAAGTTGAGCCGGCCCCCCTTGGGCTGGCTGGACCGGTTCCCTGTGAACCGGTCTAACAGAAAATTAACAAAATAGTATTAAAAAAACTTGGCAATCCTTCCCCAGATTTGTGCACCTTCTCTCAATCGAATAACCCAAAAGAAATCCTCAAAAATAAGATTACCTCACAACAAGATGTTCTTTTTGCATATATTTCAAACTCATAATTAAAAGGTATTGTGCCAAGCCATCAATGCCTGAAATGCTTCAGTTGAATTGAGGTTCTCCAATATAATGCTTCCAACTTTTCTAATCAAATCAATCTCTTGTAAGAAAATATTCTCAACATCTGGATTCTATGGAATTTTTTAAATCTTGTAGAAATATGTTGCAACAAAAACAAACATTTTTTAGTCAAATTAACAATCTCACCTCCCGCTCTGAACTCAATGTTTTGGCAATAATGTGGATTTTCTCTGCGACTTTTTCCAAATCAAGCACTCTAAGATCCCAAAGCATTAATTACTGAGCATCACACAATCTCAATAATTTTAGATGATGCCTGAACTGAATATTTGTGAGTGACACTTGAATCACAATTGTTGCATGTCAATGTAGATCACTGAAATTCAAAGTCCGTCTATTTTTGAATATTATACCTTTATGGTGGTTGCTTTCTTGCTCTTTATTTTTCAACATAAGATCAATCCATCTGACCATTTCTTAAAGTATTCTCTTTATTATGTGCCAAACTATAAAAATAATAATAATAATAACTTTGTTAAGAAACTTTTGCTAAAGCCAGGAAGTTAAGCATTTTTCTATTTTCTTAAAATGTAATGCTCCAATATAGATGAAGATAAAACTTAATTAGTTCCAATAAAATTCACACATTGCAATAGATAGTCCACCAATTCTATTTGCCTTAATGACAACCAAAGCACCTTTTAAACTTTTAAGGAATTTTGCATTACCAAAAAACGTTTGATCATCTTTGAGAGTACTTAAAGATTTTAAAATTTTATTTACATCTGGTGCATGCCTAACTCTAGTCAACTTCCTAGTTATATGACCATATGCCTTCATTTTCACAATGCCAAAACCAATAGTCTTTTATGCATGACCAAAATGGCACTTGTAAGTAGAAACTATCTTCTTGTCAAGATGTATATGATATAATGAAGCTATCAATTATCCACTAATTGCTTTACTTGAATCTTGTAATAAATTAATGAAGATCATAGAATCTATGTAAGACATTATATTAGCATCCATCGACTTACCCTTCTTGTGGTTGTTACCCTTTCCTCTTTAATGTGTGGAATTCTCTATTGATGTGCCCTAGATTCATATAGGAGAAATAAGTGTTGTCCTGGGCTCTTGGCCAATAAACTTAAATTTTATCATAATTAGAGCTTTTCTCAAAAACTTTCTCCTATTCTTTTCTTCATTTGCACCCTTATGCTAAAATATAAAATTCATTGATAGGATT
Organism: Dendrobium nobile; assembly: GCA_022539455.1. Taxonomy (NCBI): domain Eukaryota; kingdom Viridiplantae; phylum Streptophyta; class Magnoliopsida; order Asparagales; family Orchidaceae; genus Dendrobium; species Dendrobium nobile. Next base: position 31,756,068 of record CM039723.1, on the reverse strand, counting down.
GAGTGCTTCACATCCTCAATGCTAACAACATGGTGACACGAAAATACTTGTAAGTGGGAGTTTAAGAGAATAATAATTACAAAAATTGATTCTTATCATCGACAATCACATTAATATTCCTCAAAGACTTTATATTGAGATATAACCGTTTCATTGTTGTTTCTTTCAAGACCTCTATTAAGAGCTTATCCAGCAAACATAAATACATTATCATTAAAATTTTAGCCATCTTTATCTTGTCATCACTTACAATCATTGATATTTGAATGCCTCATTAGTACCTTTATTAGTCATTGATAAGACTATAAGAGTACACATTTTAGATATCTCGGGTCTATTGCTCAAAGCCATGGTCAAATTTCATCATGGTTTCTTATTTAGTTTCTCTACATCTTTATTTGAATATGTAGTGTACATTTTATATTGTTTGTGCCCTTTACAGTGAAAAGCTTTGATGACAAAATATTCTACGTACGAAGCTTCCATTCAATTCTAATTATTTAGCGAAAGATTGTGATTTTGAATGTAACTTTTATTCTGTTTTTTTCATTTTTTTGAACATCTTCGTGCTCTCATTATTTTTTTGTAACATCATTTGTTCTGTAACATGAGTTTGGTTTCTTCTGTACTAAATTGAATTTCTCTTTTCAAATTCCACCACTTGTAAACCTCTCTTTTACCCTACTTTTACAAATGAAAACACAAGGGTCCTCACTTGCTTGGTCCAACTGGAAGCAACCTCCAACGTCATGGCTTTGAGGGAACTGTGTTTGCTGGATATCATTATGACCTCAACTTCTTAACAATTCATGGTAGGAGCAGATTCCCTGGTCTTAATATCTGGCTAAAAAATGGACATAAAGTTGAAGTCAAGGTCCCTGTGGGTTGCCTTCTCATCCAGTCAGGAAAACAGGTAAGTTGTCCTTATATTCTAGATTAGAATAAAACATATAATATTTCAGAGCTTTCTCATCAGAAGAAAATATAATCATTTGTTGATCGACCATAAAATTTAACAAATAATTTCAACTTGCATCTTGATTCCTGACATAAATTTTAAACCTCAAGGAAAGTTGAAGAATTTATTACTAATAACATCAAATCCTGCTTGTCTGCAGTTAGAGTGGCTTACTGGAGGTGAATGCTTGGCTGGGATGCATGAAGTTGTTGTAACTAATAGAACTCTTAGCGCAATTGAAATTGCAAGGCAGCAGAACCGCAGCCTATGGAGGGTTTCTTCAACTGTAAGTGACAGGAGGTTATTCTTAGATTATACGACAAAACGACCTATTCCTTATGAAGGTGGACAATAACTTGGACTAACCCGAAACGAAACCAAATAGAAAAAAAGACTAGTATGATTTTGATTTTTTAATAAACTATTCGGCTTGAAGTTTCAGGAAACCAAATAAAATGGAACCAAACATGATTTATGTTGACTCATCTAACCAAAGATGAAAGATTAATCCTTCGCTTGTTATCTAAAAGATCTCTTCACATTCTAGTTAATGTTAGATTGAGCAGATCCAAACTGAACCAAACTAAAATTATCATTTTATATCAAATGAAACTAATCCAAATCATATAGCCTTTTGGCCTTCAACTCTATTAGAGAGTGAATCAAATGGGAGTTAAAAGTTGGGTCTAATAATATAATGGTTCAATCATATTCGATTCAAAAATTAAGCTCATGAATAAGTGCTAATTCTTTGCTAACTCTACACTAATTTTTTTTCCCAACTATTTGATGTGACGTTAAACATGAAGTGTCACTTGGCTTAACAAATTCATAATTGAAATTTTGATGGGATCCAACGTTTCATTCACTTTGGGTAGGGTCTTCTTCGGTTTCTGTCTTTGGTCGTTTGTTTGATTCATTTTGTTTCCCAATCAGAATTGATTTAGAATCAAGTCAAATCAGGGTAACTAAGAATTTTCTTCTTTTGCATATTTTCACGTAACTGATCTTGTGTTGTTTACTTTGTTTTGTAATGACCAGCTATTTGCACACATTGCTTCTGACGTGGTGCTGAAGCCTTTGGGTCACTTTGCTGAAGCGCCAGATGCAAGCAGATATCCTTCCCTCTATGCAGGGGAGTATGTAGAACAAGAACTTTCAGCAATCAATCTCAAAGGAAGCAAAACAGTTCAACTAGGCTAAGTTTGGTAAAGCCAAACTAGCTAAAAATTTATAATAATTTATTGTTATTATGGAAATTCAATGATTATTGACGTTGTTCATATACCTGAAACATGAATAATTTTAATATTATGATCTCATTGCCTTCTTGCTTTTTTATTTGTTTTTCTGTACTAGATGATGAAGCCTTCTGAAAGGAGTGAAATGTTCATGCAAACTCTCTTGTAGTAAATGGTGATTTTTTTTTTTAATGATGAGCGCTAAATTATAAATATTAGTCATATTTGGCACGAGCTGGTTTAGCGTCTGAATGCTAAACGTATAGTAATTTGTCTCTGTAATGGCCATTTAGAATTCTCCAGCCCAACAATAAGAAATTCATGCTTACTAAATTAAAATACTTTATATATATATATATATGTATGTGTATATATATATATATGTATGTGTATATATATATATATGTATGTGTATATATATATGTATATATATATATGTATATATACATACATATCACACTTGAATATTAAATTTCTTTCCTTGTTACTTTAATTAATATTGATTTATGGCCTTTCACTTCTAAACCAAGACAATAGCGGTTATGATGAAATGGTTTTCCTTATATGTCAATCAAATTTATCTTCATATAGGGTTCTAATCATTATATATAAAACGATTGGTATGATACAAGGTTAAATGTCAACAAATCACAACAATTAAATTTGATCTAATAAGGAACTTACGTTTGTAATCCTAAATACAAATATTTGTAGTTACAATATTTAATTACATAGAGGTTACATCGTTAATTACAAATCAAAAATACTGGAGCAAACTAAGGTTTAGTTTCGGATGATTTTTTTAATATTTCTTAAAATAGTTTTCTAGTACAAACAATTTAGTTTATGTACTAGAAAGCTGCTATAAAAAGCAGTAAGAAAAACATCCTAAACTAAGCTTAAAAGTTACTATAATCATGAGTTTGGTATGATTTGTTGTCGTATTTCCAATCCTTCCCTTAAAATTGATGATGATTGTTCAAGAAACATAAATATGCCCACAAGGAGCTCTTGTAGTGTTATGACATTGGTAGAGTGTTGAAATCCAGCCGTTCCTAGTGCAAAGGATCCGACGGACACAAATATCAATCCGTGGGATACTCTCATGGATCACGCCATAATGAGGGAACGAATTTAGGAAAGATTTTTATTTTCTTATTTATGTATTAAATCTGCAATTTATTATTTCTTCATTAGGATATCTTGTATAGATCTATAAATAGGGAAGATTGTAATGAATAAAGACAAGCTTTTTCCCTCTCAAATTTTCAGTTTTAACATGGTATCAGAGACAACGGCCTTAATTGCCATCGAAAAACGATCCTAGATCGTCAGAGGAGGAAGAGAAAAGAAGCTCGGGGCATCCGAGACTTGATCGCAGCCGACCGTATACGCCGGACGGTACGGGTGACTCGATCGAACTTTCGGTCGGAACAGAATATAGTCGAACAGCCACGAGCAAGCCAAAGGAGCCACGCGCGCAATCTCTACGCCTCCTGCTAAGCAACTATGCCGACCGATTTTCGATTAAGTATCGGAGAGAAGCCGCCCAGGAGAAACGACCGAAGAGGAAAGCTTGCGGCGGATCCTTTGCGGAAGGACAAAGGAGCGGACGACAAGCATTCCGATCCGAAAGGGACGGAAGATCGTGGAAGGAGCGAAGGCAGCCGCTCGACCCGCCCCTCTCTTCCGATCGTACATCCCAGCCGCTTGATCTCGTAGGCTGAAGAAGGAGCAAAGGCAGCCGCTCGACCCGCCCCCTCTTCTGATCACGGAAGCTCGATCCACATCTACGACTCGCGGGAGGAAGTTAGCGTGCGACTTGGGGGTGGACATTTAGAGGCTCGGCCGTGCCTTAGTTCAATCCGAGTCTTTTTAAGATTCGGCCGGTTCGGCTTATTTTCGGAAAAAAAAAAACTCTTACCTTTCGACCTTTATTGTCGAACAAAGAAATTTCTAGGAAGCCTTAATTGCTTTCCAATGTCAGAAATTAACTCCTCTCAAAGTGTTGATCAAACTGAGGAATCGTTGGTGCACCAAGGACGAGGTGACCTTCAAAGCATGCAACCTTCCTATCGTCTAAATGGGAAGAACTACCTGAAGTGATTTCAATTTGTGAAGACCTACTTGAAGGGGAAAGGTAAAATACATCATCTCCTTGGAGGAGGACCGAAAGAAGGAGATCCCAAATTTGGGGCATGGGATTAAGCAGACTCCATGATTATGTCATGTGGAATTCCATGACTCCAAAAATTAGTGACACATTTATGTTCCTTTCAACGGCAAAGGACATATGGGATGCTGCCAGATAAACCTACTCCAAAGCTCGTGACGCGGCCCAAATCTTTGAAGTTAAAGTCAAAGTTGGAAGCACGAAGCAGGGGAGTAAGACCGTGACGGAATATGCCACCATTCTATAAAATCTGTGGCAAGAACTTGATCACTATAGGTGCATTGAAACCAGATGTCCGGAGGATGCTGCGATCCTAAAGAACTTTATTGAAAAAGATAGAGTTTATGATTTTCTTGCAGGACTCAATGCAGAATTTGACCAAGTTAGAGTTCAGATCCTCGGCAAGGAGGAGATGCCATCACTCAACGAAACCATTTCTCTCATTCGCGTAGAAGAAAGTCGACGAGGAGTAATGTTAGAACTAAAGACAGTTGAAAGCTGAGCAGTAGTGATGAACAAAGAATCGTCATGGAAGGAGAAGGGTAAAGATCCTTCGAAGTTCAAAGACAAAGACTCACTTTGGTGCAGGTATTGCAAAAAGTCAAGACACACAAAGGAAACATGCTGGAAAATACATGGAAAACCCCCCAGCAAGGAGTGGAATCAAAAGGGTGAAATAAGGAGCACATCACATGCCAACAACACTACAAGTAAGCCAGAAGCACGGTCCAGCCTTGGAGAATTCAATAAAGAAGATATTGACAAATTAAAACAACTCCTGATATCTCTTGAAAAATCAAATGCTTCTTCTTCACTTGCACTCTCGGTTAAGACTCCAATTTCTTTCAGTTTAAGTGCTTCCAGAAATCATTTAAAGGAATTATGGATAATTGATTCAGGAGCCACAGATCACATAACCCACTCACTTACCCACCTCATAAACTATACTCCTTGCCCAAACAACAAGAAAATCATCACTGTTGATGGTTCTCTTACCACGGTAGCTGGCCAAGGAGACATTATATTATCTCCCTTACTCACCCTGAAAAACATCCTCCACGTACCACAATTATCCACAAATCTAATATCAATACAAAAACTTACCAATGATCATAATTGTCAAGCCTTATTTAACCCTACTTATTTCTTATTTCAGGACCAGAGATCGAGGAAGAAGATTGGACTTGCTAAGGAGAAAGCAGGATTGTACTACCTGGAAGAACCAAACCAATTTAATAATAGTTGCTCTATGTTATCCCTAGTAGATAGGAATTCCACTATTTGGCTTCATCATTATAGACTAGGACATCCGTCTATTGATGTCCTAAGACATATGTATCCACAATTGCTTCAAAAAATAGAAAATAAAAATTTTCATTGTGAAACCTGTGAGTTGGCTAAACATAAAAAAACCTCATTCCCAAACAAAAGTGAGAGATGTGACACTCCTTTCTACCTTATTCATAGTGATATATGGGGACCCTCAAAAATCCTCAATATCTCTGGGGCACGCTGGTTTGTGTCTTTCATTGATGATTGAACTAGAGTCTCTTGGATCTATCTCCTTAAAAATAAATCTGATGTTAGCACCATTCTTCCCATCTTTCATTGATCCAAAATCAATTTGGGGTAAAAATACGGAGATTCCGCTCCGATAATGCCAAAGATTATTTCAACCAAACCCTGTTATCATACTTCCAGAATGAAGGGATCTTCCATGAGTCCTCATGTGTTCACACCCCACAACAAAATGGGGTTGCAGAGAGGAAAAATGGTCACCTTCTAGCCACCACCCGAGCCTTCCTAATTCACTACAATACACCCAAATCCTATTGGGGGGAAGCTCTTTTAACTGTAACCTATCTCATAAACTGATTACCTTCAACAGCTTTAGGCCTCAAAACTCCAATGGATACATTGTCCTCTTTTTACCCAGAGTTTCGAACCCGTCATAATATTGCACCCAAAATCTTTGGATGCACTGCCTATGTTCATATCCACAGACATGAGCAAGGAAAATTAGATCCAAGAGCACTCAAATGCATCTTTGTTGGTTATTCAGCTACCCAAAAAGGTTATAAGTGTTATCATCCTCCCACAAGAAAAACCTTTGTTTCTATTGATGTTATCTTTGATGAGAAAAATTCTTATTTCTCAAAAACTCATCTTCAGGGGGAGACTGAACTTGAGGAAGATGAGGAAATTGAACTAGCACCTCTTGACATTCCTCCACCACCTCAAAACAATCCACCTGAAACCCAAGAAAGGGAAACAAATAAAAACATTATTAGATTTGGGAAGGTTTACTCCAGACGTACAAGCTCAAGCTGTACTCCAAAGCAGATCCAAGAATCTGAACCATCTCCTGGAAATATGGTAAGTTCACCACCTCCCTTATACCCTATAAACAACTCTATATCCTTCAACAACTTTTCATCGTCACACAAAAATTTCCTTGTTACATTAGAAGATATCCATATTCCTAAAGATGTTTTTGAGGCCTTATCTGATAAGAATTGGAAAAATGCCATGAAAGGTGAAATGCAGGCCCTAGAGAAGAACAAAACATGGGAGATCGTCAATCTACCGATAGGAAAAAAATCGGTCGACTGCAAATGGGTGTTCTCAATAAAATACAAAGCTGATGGCACACTGGAGAGATATAAGGCAAGACTAGTGGCAAAAGGGTTTACTCAAACGTATGGCATTGACTACCAAGAAACGTTTGTGCCTGTGACCAAGATGAATACTGTCCGAATACTACTCTCACTAGCAGCCAAGTACATATGGCACTTGGAACAACTGGATGTGAAAAATGCATTCCTACATGGGGACTTAGAAAAAGAGATATTTATGGAAATACCACCAGGCTTTAAAGAAAAATCTGAAGGTAACAAGGTGTGCAAACTGAAAAAAGCTCTATATGGGCTCAAACAATCACCAAGGGCCTGGTTCGGAAAATTCTCTAAATTCATGCTCTTGAATGGGTATCAACAGAGTCAAGGGGATCATACACTATTCTTCAAACACTCAAACTCATGGGGAGTCACAATATTATTAGTGTATGTTGATGATATTATTTTGACTGGAAGTAATGAAGAGGAGAAAGCCAGTTTAAGAAAAAATCTTGCTAAGGAATTTGACATCAAAGAACTTGGTAGACTAAAATATTTTCTCGGAATTGAAGTAACTCACTCCAGCAAAGGAATCTTCATTTCACAACAGAAATACATCAAAGATCTTCTAAGAGAAACAGGTAAACTTGTCTGTATGCCAGCACCAACACTAACCTAATCTTAAATTGGGAGAAGCTAAAGAAGATCCAGATGTAGATAAAGGGGCCTATCAGAGACTTATAGAGAAATTGATCTACCTCTCCCACACTAGACCAGACATAACATTTGTTGTAAGCATGGTCAGTCAGTTTATGCAGAATCCAAAGCAGATTCACATGCAAGCGGTAGACTGGATATTGTACTACCTTAAAGGAAGACCAGGAAAAGGAATTCTTTTTAAGAGAGATCGTGGAATGACCCTAGAAGTATACACGGATGCTAACTACGCAGGATCACCGGTTGATAGAAGATCTACCTCTGGGTATTGCACATTTCTTGGAGGTAACGTAGTTACATGGAGAAGCAAGAAACATAATGTGGTGGCAAGATCTAGTGCAGAAGCAGAATATCAAGCTATGGCCTTTGGAATATGTGAGCTACTGTGGATCAAAATAATCCTAGAAGATCTGAAGGTTAAGTGGGATGATTCAGCATAGCCCACAATCCAGTCCAGCATGACAGGACCAAGCACATAGAAGTGGACCGACATTTCATTAAAGAAAAACTAGACAGTGGTCTAGTAAGTGTTGACCATGTATCATCAAAGGATCAACTTGCAAATTTCCCTACTAAAGGATTGGACAGTTCTATCTTTCTCTGTATGATTGACAAGTTGGGAATGACGGATCCATATTTCCCAGCTTGAGGGGGAGTGTTGAAATCCAGCCGTTCCTAGTGCAAAGGATCCGACGGACACAAAGATCAATCCGTGGGATACTCTCATGGATCACGCCATAATGAGGGAACGAATTTAGGAAAGATTTTTATTTTCTTATTTATGTATTAAATCTGCAATTTATTATTTCCTCTTTAGGATATCTTGTATAGATCTATAAATAGGGAAGATTGTAATGAATAAAGACAAGCTTTTTCCCTCTCAAATTCTCAACAATTAAATTTGACTTAATAAGGAACCTAAGTTTGTAATCCTAAATACAAATATTTGTAGTTACAATATTTAATTACATAGAGGTTACATCGTTAATTACAAATAAAAAATACTGGAGCAAACTAAGGTTTCGTTTGGGACGATTTTCTTACTATTTTTAAAAATAGTTTTCTAGTACAAACAATTTAGTTTATGTACTAGAAAGTTGCTATAAAAAGCAGTAAGAAAAACATCCTAAACTAAGCTTAAAAGTTACTATAATCATGAGTTTGGTATGATTTGTTGTCGTATTTCCAATCCTTCCCTTAAAATTGATGATGATTGTTCAAGAAACATAAATATGCCCACAAGGAGCTCTTGTAGTGTTATGACATTGGTAGAGATATGAGCAAATTAAAAGTAAGTATAATCATGACAAAGGGAAACAATGAGAGCGCCAAAAATTGCTTAAATAAATTAACAATTTACTTCAATTATGCTTTTGTGCGTACAAAATATTGTCGTTATCAGGTCCTAAGCCTTGGATGAGAAAAGTGGAATGTTGTGTTAGATAGTTGACATCTAATATAAAATTTGTCGAACAATCATAACATGAATCATTTATTTTATTGTGTTAATCATAGGGTGTTTCTTGGAAGCAATGCATTGTATTGTCCTGAATACATCGAGAATTATGCAAGGGTCGTTGCACCAGCACCTGTGTTTAGTGTTAAATAAGCAAGGTTACCACATCATGGATGGCTTTGGGCAAAGAAGCTAATCCATGAAATTAGAATTAGGATATGAACTTAGAATATAAGTTCTCTTATAGGCAAATTAATAAAATTAATATATATTATGATTCATATGATGATAAAAGTTCTATGTATTCAAAAAACTAAATGGATTAGAGAGAAGGCTAAAGAGATTGACAATTTAATTTAAACTATGATGTTCAAGTATAAGTCGTAGTAGAAATGGAGTGTGTGTTATTATTGATAATAGTTTGAATGATAATGTTTTAAAAATTAATAAAATTTGAGGTCGAATTATAATTTTAAAGATTATTATTGAAATTGATATTGTTAATATTATAAGTGCTTATGCTTCTTAAGTAGTTTTGGATGTGTTCAAAATTAAGATTTTGGAATAACTTAAAAGAATTAAAACAAAATATATATCTTTAAGAAAGTGTTTTTTTAAGGAGATTTAAATAGACATGTTTTTAAAGAGGTAGAAAATTTTAAAAGCATTCATGATGACTATAGGTTTGGAGCGACTAATGAAGATAGTAGGACCATGTTAGATTTTTCTTTAATTTATGATTTTGTAATTGTTAATATCTTATTTAAGAAAAGAGGATCATATCATCACTTATAAGAATAGATACAGTAAAACATAGATTAATTATTTTCTTATAAGAAAAATAGATCATATAGAGTACAAAGATTATAAAATTATTCTGAGAAAAAATTTATGTGCCCAGCTTAGCTTATTAATGTTAGACTTTAAGATGAAGGGGAAAAATATGAAAAATAAAGTAAAATATTATCCTAAGATTAGATAGGGGTATTTAAAGAGCACTAACAAAGATATTTTTGAGAGTAAGATTCAAGATTTTGATTTTACATGAAAGAAAGCTAATATTATGTGGGAAAAAATAGCTAGTTATATTAAAAATATTACAAAAGAAGTGCTTGGAGTATCAAAAGAAAAATTTGCTAATATTAAAATTAATTGGTTGTGGAACCAAGAAAAGATAAAAAGTAAGAAGCATTGTTATACAAATTAATTTAAATATTAAAAAATCCAAAAATTGGAAAAGATATAAAGACGTGCGAAAGAAGTCTACAAAAGTAATATGCAATGCAAAGATGTTATTTTTAATGATTTATCTAATAAATTAGATACTAAGGCGGGTATGAGATATTTTGATAAGCTTTTTCAATGAAGATTATGAGAATACAATCGACTTTAGTAAGTTTAGCGCCCTAAATGAAAATAAAAATTTGGAACTAATGATACAATAGAGGCGTGGAAACGTTTAGGAGATGAAGGAATTTCTCAGCTTAAAAAACTTTTTAGTAATATTTTGAATAATAAAAAGATGCTAGATGAGTGGAGGAGTGTGTTGATTCCTATATTTAGAATAAAGGTGATGCACATATGTGTGTGAATTATTGAAGAATTAAGTGAATGAGCCATACTTTAAAACTATGAGATAGAGTTATTGAGCATAGGTTATGATGTGATAATAATATTTCTCAAAATCAATTTAGATTCATGTCGGGTGTGTCTACTATGGAAGCAATACATTTATTGAGAGGTTTGATGGAGAAGTATAGAGAGAATAAGGATGATCTACATATAATATTTATTGATTTAGAGAAAGCATATGATAAAGTTAAAAGAGAAGTGCAATTGAGAGTTCTAAAAAAGAAAATGGTTAATAAAACTTATATTCAAGTCATAAATGATATGTATGTAGAAGCTGTTACTTGTGTTCAAAAACAAAGTGGTTTGACAAAGTTTTTTTTTTTTTTAATTTCAAATGTATTACATCAAGGATCAGCTTTAAGCCCATATATTTTTGCTTTAGCCATGGATGTTTTAACTATACATCTTCAAGGGGATGTACATTGGTTTATGATTTTTGCTGATGATATTCTTCTTATTGATAAGACTAGAGAGGGAGTTGAAGGTAAACTTGAATTATGGAAGACAACCATATATTCTAAAGGTTTTCATGTGAGTAGATCTAAAACTAAATACATGGAGTGTAATTTTAGTAGCAATAGATCTAGTGGGGGATTGTGACTTTGGGTAGTCAAGTCACTAATAAGAGTACTCGTTTTAGATATCTCAGGTTTATTGTTCAGAATGATGGCAAAATAGATGGGAATATTATTAGTAAAATTCAAGTTGGATGCTTAAAGTGGAGAAATGCATTGGGCCTATTGTGTCATAGTAAAATACCCCTCAAACTGAAGGAAAAATTCTAGCATACGGTGGTGAGACATATAATGCTTTATGGAATCAAATGTTGGACATTAAAAAAAAAACCAAAAATTAAGTGTTACAGAGATGAGGATGCTCAAGTGGATGAGTGGCTTTACTCTTAGAGATATAATGCAAAATGAGCATATATGTGAAAAGGTTGTAGTAGCCCTAGTGGGACAAAAAATTAGAAGAGTTTCCTTAGATGGTTTGGTCACATAAAATGTCATCCTTCTGATGACCTAGTTAAGACAGTAGATATATCATATTTGACTTATTATGATAAAATAGAGGTAGATCAAAAAATACTTAGCTAAAAAATATTATAAATGATTTTCTTTATTAGATTTAATCGAGAATTGAGCTATTGACTTGACACAATAAAGAAAATTGATTTATGTAGCTGACCTCACATAGTGCGATAATGGCTTGATGTTGTTGTTGTTATTGTTGTTGTATGCTTTTGTGTATACATGATAACGAAGATTAGTAACAATTGGAAATGCACTAACATTATCAATATGGAGAGGAGAAAGATTATTTTAAGAAAAAATCATTTCAGATATATGTTCATAAAACTAGATAATCTCATAGTAGTTGATAAAGGCTTTGTTTGGGACAGCTTTCTTATTGGTTTCTAAAGTAGCTTTCTAATACAAATTTTTTTTTTTTTTGAACTAAAACTTTTTATACTAAAGCTACTTTAGAAAGCAACAAGAAAGCTATTCCAAACAAAGCCAAAAAGTGTATGATATTTAAACTTAGTAGAGGATTTAGGCACATAAGGTTGTTTCATGCTCTTCCATGAAATCAAATAATCACAAAAAAAATATTTCATTTCCCCATGATATAACATTTGATATTAGGATACGACCAAATAAAATCACTATAAACAACTAAATGAATAAAATAATCAAATGGAAAGAACAAATGATAAAAAAAATAACTGACTAATAATTTATTCATTTTTTTGAAGAATATTTAATATGAACTTTAATTTAATTTTTTTAGGGAAGGAGGTACGTGTTTCTCAAAGGACAACCTTACCTAAAATAAAATCTCAAGAGAGGTTTATGAAAGCATAGATCAAAACATATGTTATTTAGAAATTTCTCTTTAATGAATGTCTAGTTTAAAAAGGTTTAATTATTTTGATTAAGGGTTGAGGATTTCCCAACAAGCAATTTCCTAAGATTAATTCTTGATTAAAGAAAAATTTTCATTAAGGAAGCATAACTAAAGTGAAAATCTTTTATAAGATTAACATACATACACTCATTGGGACTTATAACTTCAAGCCACATAATGTTAAACCATGAGCTTAAGCTAATAATTAGTATTTTGATAATCATAAATATAATTTGATATGAGCTAATTTTATTGATTAAAGTTTATATAGCACATTAAATGATTCAAGCAAGTTAGCCCACCAAACCAATTATAAGAGCAAGGGCAAAAGCCTGAGGAAGTAAAAGCACCTTAATAAGTGCCCATAATAAATCCCATGATTTTTTTTATTTAATTTTGAATACTTATTTTGTATTCTATTTTTATTTACTTTAATTTCTCTTTGTAACCATGTAATGTACAACCTCTTTAATGGAGTTAGTGTGGATAAATGAGAACTTTTATGCATTTTTAAAAGTTCATCCATTATTAAGATGACCCTCTTTTTTCCTTCTATATTTCCCTCAAAAGTAGTAATCCAAAAATATTGTAATGCTTATAAATATAGGCTGATATGTATTAAAAAATTTTAGCTTGAATGAAATATTTTAAAAAATTAATCTTTTCATTTACGTTGTGATTAGGGACTAATGTTGACAAATAAATAATATTGGCCACTAATTCACTTTATGTGTCTTTAGTGAAATCCACATAGCCAATATCATACTATCTCAAGAAATAGACTAATGCTTTACTATCAACTTGAAAAGATAAACTAATTTTATCTTCATAATCAAACTTAGCATATGGAATTTTAAACTTATCTTGAAGGATAAAAGAAATGTTCATCTATCATTTTAAAAATGAAACTGGCCAAGGAATGTGCTATAGCCTATATCTAAAAGATTTTTCCCTATCTTAGAAAGAAAATAAGATAGGGTTTATTTTAATATGGGCTCTAACCTTCCTATAGAGGCAATCCTCTAAAATTAATTACATCCCCAAATATAAAACTCTTGATTAAAGTGAGAATATACTTTTTAATTATTTTAAAATTTGAGTTTAAAAGCTTAAAGATCTGTTTAATTTTTAAGAAGAAATTTAGATTTTTATAATTTATTTAGAATTTAGAAAAGGCACTAAGGGGTGTATAAATGATTGCATAGAGTGAGCTACTAGCTAACATCCTAAATAAAAATAATAGCCTTACGTATGCAACATAAAATAACTAATCATAATGTACTAAGGGTTTCTAATTCAAAAAATTCAATCAATACTCTTAAATATGCAACAACATCAAACTAGTGTCATGCATCAGGTATAAAGCAAAAGAAAAAATAAAATATTTATTAATTTATTTGAAATAAAAATACAACTCAAGATTTGCTATAAAAATATGATAACCATGCTCTACCACAATAGACTTAGATTTTTACTCTTATAAAAGAAGTAGGTTTAAATGTGTTTGCTTATTATCTTTTAGCTCCAAGTATATAAAATTCCAAAAGACAATGTCGCTCAAAAGAATAAAAGACTTTTTTTTAATCATATATATATATATATATATATATATATATATAATATATATATATATATATATATATATATATATATATATATATATATATATATATATATATATATATATATATATATATATATATATATATATAATCACATATAACTTGTTATAACTCTTTGTATTATACAACTTAATCTAGATACATTCTATATGCTTCTATATTTATATTTGACTCTTGCATTTACATGTGTATCTAGGTACATTCTACTTTGCTGCTTTTTTTGTAAAAAAGAAAAGATAGTATGAACATACACTATAGGAAAATCGCCCACTACAAGCGAATTTTTCCAACGGTTTTCCGGTGGACTATTTTTTGATGGTTTTCCAACATATTTCCTACTAAATACCCGATAAATTTTTATACATAATTTCAAGCGAACCTCCGACGATGTTTGTGGCAGCTTTTTCATCAAATTTTAATTATTATATTTTAAATAAAAAATATGACATTTAAATACGTTTATCCTTCCAAAAAACTAGTTGGGTCTTTGAAATCATGCTCACTTTGAATTCCAACATATGTGGGTAGTATGGTCGGTAGGGCAGCTCGGGCAGGACACTAGGCTCATGGGCAGAACAATGGGAAGTGCAAGAGGCAGGAGAGTAGCCAAGTGGGCAGCGGGCATCCTTGCGGGTAGGGCGGGAGGGAAGCGGGCAACGTCGGAGGTAGCGGGTAACTAGGCAGGTGAGTAGGACAGCAGGTAGCTAGGCCGACATGAAGGATAGTGGGCAGCGCGGGAGGCCAACTGTGATGCCCCAGAATCTAAATTGAAAGAATTATTCTTATCTTTTAGTAAGCAACACTAGAGCTATCTAATATCAAAAGAATTAAATAATAAAATAAATTCTATAATTCAGAACATTAATGTTACATCTATATTCAATCCCAAAAATTATATACAATACTCGGGATTTATACAATCATATTATAAAAATTCTATCCTGAGTACAAAAGAAAAACAAAAAGAAACATAACCTTAAAAATCTTGACCCACCTCACACCCATGTTCGCCTGCCTTAACCTGAAATAATTTAACCATATATAATGAGCTTAAAAATTCCAACTGGTCATCAAAACCTATAACTAAATTCAAAGCTTGATAAAGGAGCAATATGCATGTCAATAATCAAATTATAGTAGTTGTATCGATATGATCATTGAACCATTGCAGAAATAATAAAATTAACATGTAATAGTAGTATAATTTATAAACATTAAAAAACTACAATACATAAGCCAATAAACCATTACAAGTGTTAAATCTATAAAGCAATCATCTTATCCATAATATCAATTAATATAGAAATCATATAATTTATCAAATCAAAATATCAATAAAGACTATCAAAATCAAATCAATATATTAAAATTATATAGGAATGTACACATGATATATAAGCCTCCTATATCACATGCTCAGTATATTATATGCTAGTATCATTATATGAATCAATATTATCAAATAATATATATATATATAGCAAAAATAATCTAGCAGCAAGTTAGTATAATAATGTAATAATAATAAAATTGTGGAGTCTTAATAAAAAAATATAATAATAAGAAAAATGCTTGATCGAAACATTCATTTTAGTAGTCACTCTAAACAAGTAAAAGTCCTGGCTATCAGTGTATTTTTCAATGTTAGTGTCAGTATTAGTAAATTATTGGCTCAGTAAATATAGTGACCACTCTTTGCTCATCGGCATAGTAATGAACTCTTTATAACTCTCAATCAATGTATCACATGAATTAGTAGAGAATAATATTTAATGGAAAGCCCGTCAGCCCACTATCATGTACATCTCAATCAGTCTCCAACCAACAGGTCAACCTACATTTACTTGTTTATTTCACACATGCATATTATTATTATAATATTATAACAATAATAAAGATCAGCTATTACACAAGCACATATTCATATACATTTGTAATGCATTGCAACAAATAATGTATAATTGAGCTTAATTAAAAAGATGCCAAAATGTACTAATGATAGACAATAAAAATCATACTAAGCAAAAAATTAACATTTTTAGAATTTGATCAAGTTACCTAATATTGCATAAAATGATATTCTTAAGCTTTTGTTGAACTAAATCACTATTTTTGACATCAAAATAAATTTCTAAGTAGATAAAAATTGATGTGTTTTAACAATCACATAGTGAAAAATCTTAAATAAAGACTCAAAACGTTTATAATCTAAATATCTATAACATATAAAAAGTTATTCAGTGAAAGTTTTACCAATATAAATTTATTCATATTATTTTGTAATAAAAATACTTATTTGATCAGAAAAATATCAAAAATATAAAATATTTGAAATAAAAAATAAAGTAAATATTTTTTTATAGTGAGACGAGCAATTTTTCCAATATGCTCGATGAACAAAAATCGCATCGTGGCCTCCAAATCTCCATTTTTTTCCCTCTCTTACATTTTTCTCTTAATTTCCTCAAACATCTCTTTGTTGCCAAAAAAAATGGAGGAAAAAAGATTTTATAAAAATTTCTTTAATGCTTTAAGATATTTTATAATAAAATAATATATAATTATAATATAATATTTAATTTAATCAATTTATTTATTATAAAATTTAAATAAATCATTTTATGACTTCAAAATTTATGGAAATATATCCATAAAATAAATTAGTTTATTAAAAAAATATTATTAAAATTAATTTGTAAAATGGACACCTAGCTGTCCTGAAATTCTCACTTGTACCAATATGTACCAATTTCTTATGGATTTTTACCGGTGCTTAAAAATTATAAAAAAATTCATGCATGTAAAATACCACAATCTTAATGTTATGGCAAAGATGGCTTGCAATTTGAAGTTATATTAACTACAGAAAAAATTATTTGCTTGGGTCAAAAAAGGGTTATTATAATCTATCCACCTTAAGAAAATATTATCCCCGATATTTCCCTTAAGGATTCGGGCATAAAATTAAGAGAAACCAAATATATCAAATCAAAACTCAAATTAAATCAAAATCAACTCAAAAGTCATCAAAAATCATATAGTCATGCAGTTTATTCTATCACATGTCATTTAATTATTTATGCAAACTGATGCACCTTAAACTACCTAGTCTACCCGACACATAATCAATTCCTATAGCTTTGATAACAATCAATTCTTCTAAAAACTATACTCTAATACCAACTGTGATGCCCTAGAATCTAAATTAGAAGAATTATTCTTATCTTTTAGTAAATAATAATATAGCTATATAATATTATCTATCAGAACTAAATAGTAAAATAAATTCTATAATTCAAAATATTAACATTACATTAAAATTCAATCCTTCAAAATCAAATACAATACTTAGGATCTGTATGATCATATTATAACTATTATTTCCTGAGTATAAAAGAAAAATTTAAAAAAAAGAACCTGAAGAATCTTGACCCGCCTCACACCCCTATTCGCCTATCTTGGCCTAAAATTATTTATCCATATATAATGAGCTTAAAAAGCTCAGCAGCTCACCAAAACCTACAACTGAATTCAAAGTATGATAAAGGAGTAATGTGCATGTTAATAGTCAAATCATAGTATTTGCATCCATATGATCATTGAATCAGTGTAGAAATAATAAAATTTATATGCAATAGTAATAGAATCTATGAACAATAAAGCACTATATTATAAAAGCCAATAAAATGGTAAACTGGTATAAAAGTTAAATCTATAAAGTAATCATCATATATGTAATACCAGTAATTATAAAAATAGTATAAAGTACCAAATCAAAATATCAGCAAAGACTATCAAAATTAAATCTATGTAAAAAAATTATATAAGAATGTATACATGCTATCTGGGCCTTTTATATCACGTACTCAGTATATCATATATTTAGTATAACTATAATGAATCAATAGTATCAAATAGTATATGTACCTAGTTAAATAGGTAACAATAATAATCCAAAGGCAGGAGTAGTAAAATAATGTAATAATAGTAAATTTGTGCAATAATAATAAATCTATACAATAATAAGAAAAATATTTGATCAAAACATGTATTTTAGTAGTCACACTAAATAAGTAAGAAGTCCTAGCTATTATGGTATTTTTTAGTGTTAGAATCAATATCAATAAATAGAGTGGTCACTCTTTGCCCGTCGTCATAGAAATAATCTCTTTATAACTCCCAATAAATGTATCATATGAATTAGTATAGGAAAACATCGAACCACTATTTGAAGGAAAGCCCGTTGGTCCACTATCTTATACAGGT
Organism: Dendrobium nobile; assembly: GCA_022539455.1. NCBI lineage: Eukaryota > Viridiplantae > Streptophyta > Magnoliopsida > Asparagales > Orchidaceae > Dendrobium > Dendrobium nobile. The sequence continues at coordinate 31,737,480 of CM039723.1, read as the reverse complement.
CAATCAATCTCCAACCAATGGGCCAACTAGTCATTACTTGTTTGTTTCATATATACGCATTATTATCACAATACTATAATAATAATAGTGACCAGCTATTACTCAAGCATATATTTGTATCCATTTTTAATGCATTGTATCAAATAATGCATAATTGAGTCTATTTAAAAAGATGCTAAAATATACTAACGGTAGGCAACAAAAATCATAATGAAAAAAAAAATTCACATTATTAGAATTTGACCAAATTACCAAATATTGCATAAAATAATTTCTTGAAGCTTTTGTTGAACTAAATCACTATTTTTAAACATTAAAATAAATATTTGAGTAGATAAAAATTGTTGTATTTTCAAAATCACTGCTGAAAAATCTTAAATAAATACTCAAAACATTCATAATCTGAATCTCTATAATATATAAAAAATTACACAGTGAATGTTTTATCAATACAGAGTTATTAATATTTTTTTGTAATGGAAACACATATTTGATCAGAAAAATATCAAAAATACAAAATCATTGAAATCAAAAATATGGTAAAGGTTTCGTACAGCGAGACGAGCATTTTTTCCAGCAAGCATGATAGACAAAAATCACATTGTAGCTTCCAAATCTTAATTTTTATAAAAATTTCTTTAATGCTTAAAGATATTTTATAATAAAATAATATATAATACTAATATAATATTTAATTTAATCAATTTCTTAAGTATAAAATTTAAATAAATCATTTTAGGACTTCAAAATTTATACAAAATAATCTATAAAATAAATCATTTTATTTAAAAAATATTTGGTGAAATCAATTTGCAAACGACACCTGATGGTCCCGAAATCCTCACTTGTATTGATAGGTATCAATTTCTTAAAGATTTTCACAACTGCCCAAAAATTACAAAAAAAAAATTCAGCAAATAAAAAACCATAATCTCATTGGTATAATGAAGGTGGTTAGCAATTTAGAGTTATATTGACTCTAAAAAAAATTATTTGCTTGGGTCAAAATATGAATTATTACATGAGTGGGCAGCATAGGAGGAGAGTGCATAGTGTGGGAGGCAGCGGGCAGCGGGAAGCCTGGCTTGCAGCGGGTATTTTTTTTTTTAATTTCTAGAGGCATTATTCTACCAAAAAGCCACTGGAAAAAATTACCACCGGTTGTCGTTTCCTACGCGGCTTTTACTGCTGGAAAATAATCCACCAAAAATCTTAATTTTCACTGGAAATTTGCCAATTTGTGCCAGTAATAGGCAATTTTCATGTAGTGATAAATACAATGTATATATGAGTGTGATGCAAGTATATACAATTTAATAAATTTAAAATGCACCAACTTGAAAATAATCATATGTGATATGACATAGAGAGCGTAGAAATAAAATAAATATACCAATGATACTCTCAAAAAAGAGGCATCTATATCACACCAAAATAGACTACTAGCATAGCCTAAAATTCGAGTTAGTTGCCCTGACAAATAATATCTATAGAATGTGGAGGATCTGTGTGGCTTTAATATGTCCTAAAAGATTTGATATTTCAAGTATTTTGATTTAAAATTAATTGTTAGTATAGGCCAAGAGATTTTGATTTAAGTTTAAGTTTTAATATTTTTAAATTTGATTAATTAAAATTTACAGTATTTTATTTATTTGAGTTGTTTTATTTTAGGTTTTAAGGAACCATGTTAGTTAATGATTTCAAAGTGCATAAATCACTAACCTAAGTCTTAAGGCTCATAATTATAATGCTATCATTCCTCTATAAAGAATAAAATGATTTTATAGAGTCCTTGAGATTTTATTTTTAGTGTTTTACTTAGTGAATTAGGAGATGGTTGTTACAAAGAATGTGTTAGTTGAAATACTCCAAATTGCTTTGAAGTATTCAACCTCACATCCTAAGCCTTATAAATCAAATACATGTATGCTCTCTAAAAGAAATCAAACATAGTGTAGAAGGCTTTAATTTATTAAGAATTCATTAAAGAATAATTGGTGTAAGTGGTATATGTATACTAGAGACATAAGGCTTTTTTCATCCTTCTTTGGACTAGTAGCCATTTGTGCTTGGGTTTCCAAACAAATTACCATAATCTTTATCTTGATTTTATGAAGCTTTAAATTTATTTCTTGTTAAGTATTTAACATATATATTAAGGATTTATTAAAAGCCAATAAATCTTAAGTAATTATGCCTACTAAAAGGAGGTGAACACAATGCATGAAGGCCATTGATTTATATTAATTTTTAATTAAAGAATCCATTTAATTAAATTGGATTTAATTAGATAAATTATTAATTTTTATTTAATTGAAATAAATCAAATTTGATTTAATTTTTTTATTTTATAATTAATTTATTTAATTTTTTATTTTTTATTTTTTATTTGAAATTTTAATTAATTTCACTTAATTATTTATGTTTGGTTATGTAATATTGTTTTAAAATTAATTTTATTTTTATTTAATTCTTATTGATTTTTATTTTATTTATTAAATTTTAATTTATTTAGATTTTCTTTTTAATTTACTTAATTTAAATTCATTAATATATTTTATTTATTCAAACTTGAAAGATTTAATTTATTTATGTTTGATTATTTTATTTTTATTTTTATTAATATATTTATTTTATTTTATCTGTTTAGAATTATTTGCATTATGATTTAGGAAAATCAAATAGGAATACTCCTAAATATGAAAAGCACTCTATCCTAAAAAAAGGTGTTTAGAAATTAAAGCTAAGTGTGGGTAATTAATCAAAATAACACATTCCTAAATTTTAGCACTAACGAATAAAATTCCTACTTAATTGCAAGTTATTAGGTTAAAATTAATACATGCTAGGTTTCTATAAGGGCCTAAAGTTTAGGTGGAATCCTATAATACATGCATGACTTTAGAGACTTATGGGTCTTAAGTTTTAGAGAATTTATCTCACTGAAGCCAATTTGATGGTTTCCAACCATAATACTCTCATTTGGATGAAACAAGAGCAGCTAAATCTTTTAGCTAGTTGTCCAATTGTCCACACCACAATTCGTCACAAATAAGAGAAAGCAACATGTATTCAAATTCAATGCATTTTAATTTGCATATTCGTATGTATGTGAAATTCAAAATAACATTTGGGAATGATTATACATGTCAACATAACATGCGAAATTAAAAGACAACGCCTTGTTATTTACAAAACTTCATTGCAATTATCTGAGATATGAATATATGGAATGAAATTTTATAATTATTTCAACTTCACCTACCATGTGCTACAAATTTAATATAAGTGAATTTAGCAAATTCTTCAATGATGGTAAAGCCTTAAGACTTGCTGGTAAGCTTGATTGATTTCTCCTTTTGATCTTTTTTATTTTTTCTATGAGGTGATGTTTAAATTTGAGTAAAATATTAGTTTTGCATTGATTCTCTATGAAGTGGCAATTGTCCTAGTTTCTAGCAAACAAGCTTTCTTGATAAAGAGACCATGTTACGGCCTATTGGTCGACATAAATAATTTCTCCCAACTATCCCACACTTTTTTTTTTAAAGATGCATTTTGCATTAATTAAGAAACCTAATGCAAAGCTACTTCATGGTAGAAATTATATCACATTTCTCCTTTAACAAAATAAGAAAAGGAGGAGGAATATTATTACAACTAATATCATCCCAATAAAAATGAATAGAAATAGCAAAGTTAGCACATAAATAAACTAACTTATTACAATTCCTATAAGAAAAATTAAATAAAACTTGATTTAAATCTTTAAGGAAAGAAAGCTTCTTCATCCACTAGTCTTCATTAGCCTAGTCAAATTTTCATTAGCCCAGTCAAATTTTTTCATAGCGTCTTGAAGTTGATGTTAATATAGCTGTCGCCTTTAATAAAAATTCCTTTGTAATGAAACATCCATCCTTGCATTATATTCCTCAACGATTAAATAACTAATAGCTCCAAATGAGATATATCCCAATGTATAAAACTGAATAAAAAAGCAAACAAAAACCTTCAATTATAACCTTTGAACACACCTCCAATAACAGCTTTATATGAAGTTAATAATGATGCATCAATATTGACTTTAATCCATTCATGATGAGGATGCCAATGGTTATATTTCAGCTTAGAGGGTTGACTAACACCCCAATGGTCCAAAAATGAATTAAAATAAGATGAAATAGCATAACTAATTACATTAGCAGCTATTACAAGAAAAATATCTTCAAAACTATCATTTTTCACTTTATTTCTACTCTTCCATGATAAAAAAATTGGTGAACAATACATGTTGGGTATGGAAGAATTTTTAGAAGCAAGAATTTTCAAACCAACACAACATTCATCAAATGATAAGATAATAAGAAGCCAAAAATCCCATTTTTAAGGTAATGAATCACCTGAATAAGCATTAAACAATTCACAGTCACATCTTCTAAATCCTCAAATGCACAACATCCTCTAGGAAAGATATTAGAATCAAGTAATCTCCTATACATAAGAAACTGATTTGTTAGAATTGCATTATTGAATAACCTCCACACAAAAACTTCAACACATGGATTCAGCTTTATTTTATTCATCCACTTCAAGTAATTAACTTTTGTTCCTTCATCCACCGTAGCTTCAAACTCCAATGGAGTAATTGTCTTCCCATAATTTTTGCTTATAAGTTCCACCTGATCTTGTAACAATCTAGTAAAAATAGGAAATTGTCGAATTAGACAAACCAGCTGCTCGCAAAAGTGTTTTTTCAGTTCCATCTCATTCCATTCACCATTCAGCAATAATTTGTCAACTATGACTTCAGTATCATCAACATGAGCAACAAATGTAGGTCTTTTATCAATACTCCTATCCAGAATCCATACATCCTTGAAAATATTAATAGAAATACCTAAAGAAATATTCAATATTATAATTGGAAATAGAGATTTTGCACCATCAATAAAAATTTTCCATGAAGAAGAAAAAACTCTCTTTATATAAAAATTCCAAATATATGTACCATATTTAGCAACCAGATTTCTGTTAAGAAGGGAAATAGGATTCTTTATAAAGTTTCAAGCAACCTTTGATCTCAACGACCCCAATTTGCTTACACATGAATGAAACCACGGCATCCCCTATTTTTTGAATGACAGAGAACATCCCAAGCAATATAATGAAGTCCTTTTTTCCATTTTGCTTATGACAAATGAAATTCATGCCATCTTATCAAAATCATTTAATAATCCCCTTGGAACTAATGAATGAGTCGATATAAATAGTGGAAGAAAAAGAATATCATATTAAATAAGAATAAATCTGCCAGCTAAATAAATGAATTTAATTTCTCAAGCATTTAATTTGTTCAAAGCTTTATCTAAAATATTTTGAAAATTAGAAATGACAAAATAGAGAATCTGGGACAACCTTGTCTAAATCCACTCCTTGCTTCAATCTGATTGGAACTATTACCATTAATCAAAATAGAGAATTTGGGATCTTCAAAACATTCCATAATAAGTTTTGAAAATTTTGTTGGAAAGCCAAAATATTCCAATACTTATTTTAATGTAGACCAACCCATATTGTCATAAGCTTGTTCCATGCCAATTTTGATTGCCAATAATCCTTTTCTAGATTTAGAAAATTTGAACTTGTGAAAAACTTCTTGAGCAAGTAAAATATGATCAGATATAGAACGATCTTTTGCAAAAGCAGCTTGATCATCAAAAATAAGTTTTGGAAGAATGAGTTTAAATATGTTCAATAAAATTTTAGCCATAATCATGTAAATGGATTTACAAAGACTAATTAGCCTATAATTATAAGGACTTAAAGGATTTTAGACTTTAGGAATTAGAATAATTAAATCTCCTTCCATTCAACACACATTTTTCCCAAATTAAAAAATTGTTAATAGCCTTCCACGTATCATTCTGAATAACATTTCAATATTTAAATGAAAGAATAAGCAATTCCATCATTACCCAGAGTTTTATCACTACTAAGTTACTTAACCACCTCACAAACTTCTTCCTTTGATAAATCATATTCCAATAAAAGCTTGTCATTACCATTCAACATACTCATTAGAGGAGGCCACCCACAAAGAAAACAACTCCTATGTATCCATTTATTTTTAAAGAAATTGAAACTTAATATTTCTTCAATTCAACCTTGATCTTCAACAATCAACCCATTGCTATCATTTATTTGATTAATCCAATTCCCATTCCTTCTAGCACTCGCAAATGAATGTAAATTTTTTGAATTAGTATCCCCCTCTTCCATCCATTTAACTTTTGCTCACTGCCTCAACCAAGTGCTAAACCGAGCAAGTGCAATATTCAACTCATTCACCTTAGTTCTTAATAAAAAAAAAGCTTTTATTCAAAAAGATCACCTGTAGAAGACTCCTCCATTAGCAATTCCAAAATTTCCTTTTTAAGACAATCCTTTAACTACATGAGGTCTTTGAGTTTAGATTTACTCCAATAGTACAATACTCTCAAGGACCTTTTAAAATTGTATATTAAGAATTTCAGCATCAATTCTCACAGCACCTTCCCTTCATGTTTTAAAAACAATAGGCAAAGAAGCTTGATATGAAGCACAAACATCTTCAAATATAATAATTCTATTGTAATGAATATTAGATTTAAGAAGATTCAAAATAATAGGATAATGATCTAAAACAACTCTAGTAAGATGCCTTACCCCCATAAAATGAAGAGAATTTATAGCAATAGAATTCAACAAGCATCTATCCAACCTTTCTAAAATACAAGCCACTCCTTCCTTGTTGTTGCACCATGTGAGTTTAGGTCCCATAAAACCTACTTCATGGTAGTAATTATTTTTTTCCCTTCCCTTTTATCCTCTTTTTATAAAATATAATTGAAGCCTCCCCCCACTATAGAAGGAGACCCTTTGGAAGAATAAAATTCTATTTTATTCCATAATTCCTTCCTTTTGTAAATATCATTATTCCCATAAACTGTAGAAATCATCCAAATACCTTTATTAAGAACCTTTAACTCACCAATCACATATTGTGAAGAAGATTCAAACACATTGATCTCCATAAAACATGAGCACCACCTGTTATACCCTCAGAGGGAACATGAAAAAAACCCCCAATAAGAACGAATGAGCCTATTAATCCCCGTTCAATCAATAGAAGATAATTTAGTTTTCAATAAACCAACAAAAAATACTTCAAACTCATTCACAAACTCTTTTAAATAACGAGAAGCTTGACTTTTTCAAGCTCCTCTACAATTTCAAAATGCAATTGAAGACATGATTATTCTTTAAGGGAAGGACCCCCAATCCTTTCTTTATTCAACACATCATTTTTCCTATTTCTAGGAAGAAACTTAATCAGACCTAAAGATTTAAGTTCATTATTAAGTTTCATTTTAACAAATTAAGAACCCCCTTCTTTAGAACCAACAAAAAAACATAATTATCCAAATCATTATCATTAAAATGAACCTTTTTATCATCAACACCAACTTCATTTTTAGTAGAAACTTCCAATAGTTCTACATCATCACCATTATCATCAATAATTCCATTTAAAGCATTAAACTTGTTGACATCAACAAGAATTAAAAGATGACATAGGTAGAAAATTCATACTAGAATTAGATTCATATCAAGATTGTAATGAATAATCAATCAAGTTATTTTTCTTCAGCTCACTTTTGGGAATGGAAGTTACAAGAACTGTTACAGTAGAAATAACCACTCCTTCATTCTATTTTTTTTTTCTCAATTTTGAAATTATTGTTGATAGCAAAAACATTCAAATCATTTTTCAATTTGTTATTTCCATTGCCTGAAACAACCATGAAGCTATTATTTAGCAGGACATTCTTCTAGAGATCTCTCCTTATATTAGCAGGTTTAACTTTCTTCCTACTATAATTAACATGGATCCAAGGCCCATACATCAAATTCCTTTCATCATCAATTGGAACATAATCTTCAGCATCTACTATAACAATGATAGAATTAGATTTGATTATATCACCAGCAACAGCTTTAACATGACCAATTGAATTTATAGCAACCTTTACAATAGCAGTAGATTTAATAGCATTTGTAGGGACCTTCTTATCTTCAGAATGTAAGTCAGCACAATTATTTTTGTAATGGCTGATTTTTCCACACTTAAAGCAAAAAGTTGAAATTCTTTCATATTCAATTTTATGAAAGAAACGCCCTGATGTAGAATTAAATGCGTTGGTAAGTATGCAATATTTGAAATTATATGCCTTTAAATTAGAACAACAATAATTAGTTGACTTTTAGTGATTTTAAACAAATCTTGAAAACAAGAAAGAAGTGAATTAAGCTTAGGCTAAATTACATGATAAAAGTTAGGATCATGAATAATAAACTCAATAAAACATATTAATAATTCTAATACAAATAATAACTCAAAAGTAAAACGGTGCAATCATGGCCATAGATCGTCTGCCCCATCTTTGGTAAACACTCCATGATCATATGTTCTCATCACGCCCTGAAAGACCATTAACCCAAATACCTAATGGAAGTTGTCTATCTAACATAATACGAACACAAACTCTAGCAAATTCTCTTCTTCCCTATTGAAACATGTTTCCATCTATCATCAAAGGTGTGCCAACTATAGAAGCAATTATGTTAACATCAACTTCATCCCAACATTGTAATGGGAGATAGGGCATTCTTATCCGAACAAGAGTTGTCAATCCCTTCAAAGATGATGGTGAAAAATTAGAAGACCACTTATCAAGACCTATAATATGCCCACTCACATACCAAGGTCCATAAGATAAAATAGATTCAATAGCATCCAAAGATTGAAAAGTTCACAATATCCATTCTAATCTTAGCATTATTAAGTGAAATTGACCAAATTGACTCCACGGATGTCGTAATTTTGAACAAATCAGATGAAAATGAATATTTTTCCCAAATACTTTAACTACTAATGCATTTTGAAGCTTCTCTCTATTGTCTAACTCATTTTTGAACATGAAGTTTAACAACTTTACCATCTTTAATAAGTACTGAATCAAAATTAGACTTCACAATTCTTATGTCAGGTCATTTAGTCCAAGCTTTAGGGATATCATTTTCCATAGAATTACCATGTAGAGGATCATTAGACTTAAAAGAACCACGATTAATTAAGTCAATTTCTTCAGCGATATTATGATAACTAGATACTGGAACATCAAAATGCTTAACATTCACATTCATTAAATTGATTCCTCCATCAACAATTTGATCAACAACAGAAACATTTGATTCAACATAAACACTTTCAGCTTTATGAACAATTCCCCCTATCAATCCAGAATATGAATTTATCTTACCAAATCTATTCACAAAAATCCTCATTCTAGAGAAAGATGAAGCTTTAGAATCATTAGCTCCATTAAAAGCATTATTCTTGGATTTGAAACCACAAGAATAACGAGGGCTTTAAAAGTAGCATCAGCTAGTACATCTTTACGTTTACCAGCAACTGGAACAATCTTCTTAGCAACAGTTGATGAACCATCATTAATAACCAAAGGAACTTCCTTTACTAATCTATTTCAATTTTCAAAAACTACAGATATTTTTGAATCACTAAATGAAAGAAAATATTTCAATCCATCCATAACTTGAGCTTCCAATTGAGATTGAAGAGTAGCTGGTGTGTAGCAGAAGATGGCTATGCGACCATCCCGCCGCCATAACATAAATGCCCCAAAAGTAGGGGTAAAATTGAAATAAAAAAAATGGAATTTTCTCTCTCTAACTACGGGAGTTTATCTCTCTAGAATAGCAAAATTTCTTCAAAAAATTCAGTGCTCCCACACTTCAATCTTCTAATCTGCGCTTAAAATAATAATAATAATAATAATAATAATAATAATAAAATTTCCCCGTAGTCCCGTAGCGATCCATATACAAATATAACTTCCGCTCTAACAAGCGAGGATTTCATCTCCGACAGCCGATCGTTGTTTTCAGTGAGCGAAGCGCCTCTCCCTACGAAGAGAGGATGGTGGAGAAGGGGAGTAAAGGTCGGAAAGAGGAGGTCGTAACAAGGGAGTACACCATCAATCTCCATAAACGCCTACATGGATGGTATCTCCTTTTCGATTTTACCGAAAAAAATTATTTTCGGCTCTCTCATTTTTATTGTTAATTTGTTTGTTTAATAGATGAAATCACGTTGTTCTTGGCCAGCTAATTTAATTTCGAACGCTTTCTATATTGATTTTTTTGATTCAGTGGATCAAATTGTTTTTGCCCTAAATTCGATGGCGGGCCTGTTTGGCTACGAGTAAAATTTAGTGAATCCTGTAAATTCAGATTTATTAAATTTTGTGAGGATTAAAACCTGAAAGATGTTTGATATGGGAACTGTTGAACCATGCTAAATCCTGATAAATATTTGGCTATTTTTTCAGGATTTTAGATTTCAGGGAGAGAAATTCGTTGAATCCTCGTGTTGGGGTGTTGACGTTGTTGCACAAATCCTTGGTTTGACCAGTAACGATGCTAACATGAGATTTAATAAAATATTAGAATTTGAAGTCTCCAAAATTTTATTTGCAATGATTTAAACAAAATGTTACTAAAATCATACCTAATGTAGGATGCTTAACAGCCCCTGAATGTTGATTTGTTTGATTCAGTGGTTCAAAGTTCGTATGTTTTACACTTGATTTCTTGTTCATAATTTAGAAAATGGGTTAACACCTTTTTCTTTCACCACTAGTAGGGACTAATGTTTAGAGATCATTCTTTAGGGTTTTATGGAATAAAAATATGTTTTTTGTTCTGACATTTTATCTAAGAGCATGAGAATGCCAAGTGGTTCTATTTATGCCAGTATTGTGCCTTAGGGATGCTTGCAGGGTAGGGGTGATAAAATCATTATTTTATGCTTATTGTACGAACTAGAAGATGAAGGTCCTTGCTTTGTTGTATGTTTAATGGTTGTTGGTCAAGCCGCAAAGATCTTAAAGTTTGTTTGAAGTGTTTTTCCTTCTTGTGTTTATGATAGATTTTTGTGTGAACTATGCATTCAGGTTTTGAACATTGAGCAGTAGTCCAAAGAATTTTTTTTCATTACCTTGTTAGTTGTAACTTGCTGGTTGAATCTACTGATATGAAAGAGGTAGATGACATTATCATGTTGATTGTAGGGTTATTGAGTTTGCTTAGCATCCTTTTATTTGTATATTTTTTGAATAAAAATGCTATTTATCAATAGTTCAAGGACAATTTGGCATGGAGTTTTGATTCCCCAAAATTTATTTGCTAAGATTTTAGCTAAATCTTGTTAAAATCCTGCCTTAAAAAGGATGCCTAACAGCCCCTTAATGTTGATTTTTTTTTAATTCATTGGTTCAATGTTCGTTGTATTGCACTTGGTTTCTTGTTCATCAATTAGAAAATCGGTTTACACCTTTTTCTTTTATCACGACTAGAGATTAATAAAGTTTAGAGACCCTTTTTTATGGTTTTAAGGAATATGGATTTGTTGTTTGTTCTGACATTTTCTCTAAGAGCACGAGAATGCCAATTAGTTCTATTTATGCTAATATTGTGCCTTAGTGATGCTTGCGGGGTATGTGTAATGAAATCATTTTTTTATGCTTATTGTATTAGCTAGAAGATGAAGCTCTTTGCTTTCTTATATGTTTAATGGTTGCTGTTCAAACCACAAATAACTTCAAGTTTGGTTGAAGTGTTTTTCTTACTTTTATTGATTATAATTTTTGGTGTGATCTATGCCTTCAGATTTTGAACATTGAGCATTAGTCCAAAGAGCTTTTTCATTATCTTATTAATTATAGCTTGCTGGTTGGATCTACTGATATAAAAGTCATAGATGACATTATCATGTTTATTATAGGGTTACTGCGTTTGCTTGGCATCACCCTTTTATTTGGGTGTCTTTGGAATAAAAATGTTATTTGTTAATGGTTCATGTTAATTTGGCATGGAATTTGTGCAAGTGTTTGGATCTATTTCCATGTTTGATCTTTTGTTGATTTATAAAATATTATTATAATATCCAATATTTAGAATTTATGAAAGCAAAGAAATTGATTGTTTTTGGACAATGAAAACAAGATTAGTTGGTATTCCTTTGCAATTTTACTAGTCATAAAAATGATAGCTTTGTAGAAACTTCATCGTAATTGGGAGTTGTTTGATTTGATCACTACAGGAAAAACGTCATTTTCCGGCGACCATTTCCGACGGAAAAATGACCAAAATACGTTGGAAATTAGCATTTCCGGCGCATTTCCGGCGGAATTTTTCCGCCGGTTACACGCGAGTCGGAAAATGCCTTCCGGCTTTAAAAAATGCGACCGAAATATTTTCGGCGCATTTCCGACAAAAAATTCGCTGGAAATTATTTGCGGCGATTTTTTTTTTGCGCCGAAAAAAAAAATTGTGCAGACAGCCAACGGGCCCTTTCCAATCACCATCACATGCCCCCTCCAGCGAACGCAGAGCCCGCCGCCGCCCCTTAACCGCCGGGCAGCCCGCCCGCGGTTCAACGAAACGACTCAAGCTAGCCCCGCCCGTGCGAGTCACAACGCATAAGCGGGGGTTCGAACACCCGACCTCTCCAACCAGCGTGAGGTCCTCAACCACTCAGCCACAAAGGAAAACCTTCTGTTAGTGATAACTTTTATTATTTAAAGTATAACGTTGAAATTTTAAAAGTAAATTATTTTTTTAAAGCAAGAACATTTTTTAAAATTAATTAATTTAATTTAATAATAAATTAATGAATTAGTTAAGTTTATTTTAAAATATTTATTTTCAATAAATTAATTTAACAATACATTATTAAATTATTTAACTTAATTTAACTAAATAAAAAATCTAAATTTTATTATTAATAATTTTTTTAGAATTTTTTAATTTCTGCTGGAAATCCGTCGGAAATGTCGTCGGAAATACATCCGACGGAAATCCAATCACAAAATTCGATGGAAATCCGTCGGAATTTCGTTGAAAAATTTTTGCCAGAAATCCGCCTGAAAATCCGTCGGAATTGCTGACGAATTTTTTTTCGCCGGAAATTCCGCCGGAAATGAGCTGTTTTCCTGTAGTGGATGGTTTTGAAATACATTATTTTAGAAAATGCAAAGAAAAATAAAATGCTTATAATTTACTAATACATACGTTGATTGGTACTTTGGTTGTATGGAATTCAAATGCATTGACATATTTTTGTTTGTGTTTGCTATATGTATTTCAAATACATTGAAGGACAGCTTGCGATGGCAGGCGGTGTTGGGTGATTAATGGTAGTGGCCGGTGATGGTCGGCGATGTTCTGTGGCAAGCGACAATGGGTAGCGGTGATGACGATGACCATTGATGGATTTGGGTGGGTAGAGGCAATAGTGATCGATGAGTGATGATCAATGATGATAAGCCACTGCAGTAGGCAATAACAAAGGATGGTTTGCAGCGTGCAATGACGACAAGTGACAATAACCAACAATAAAGCATGCAACGATCCATAGGCAAATCAACAATACTAGAATTGGACAAGCACAAAACAATGACTTCCTAGTGGAATTCACTAGCAATAGTGGATCCTCCTCCCTTCAATAATAGCTACAAGATTCCTTTTAGAGTTCAACAATAGTTATATGGAAAGAAGTTAAGGGCCAACAACTAATGAAAAAATGTAAAAAAAGGTTTTTTTAAGTATTCATAATTTTGTTGATTTCTTCTAAAGATTTAAGCTTATTTATAGATAGCTATTGTAGGAAAATTATCATATCCACACCTAAGTAAACCTATTTGTTAGAAGGAGCTTATATAAGTTCAAGTTTAATTATAACTCTTGCAGGAATTATCTAAACTGAAAATTAAAGTGCAAATTTATCTAAATTATTTAAATAAAAATTCAAATCTATCTTTATTTTGTTGTATTATGAAATTGTATCCAACATTCCAACTTTGATAACCTTGATCTCATTTGTATCCAATCTCTTCTATGAACTTTGAAGACATTCTTGTCAATCATAGGCTTCATTTGTGACAGTTTTCTTACTGCTTTCTAAAATAATTTTTCAGTACAAAAATTTTTGAAATAAAAATTTTTTGTATTAGAAAGCTGTTTTAGAAAGCAATAATAAAGTTGTCCAAAATGAAGCCTTAATTTATGGCATTATTTGTAGTTGGAAAACATCATCTCAAATCTTTTTGAGATTTTTAGATGGCCCATTCTTGATTGGCGATAATCTTTTTCCTTTTCCCTTTAGATAATCTTTACCAATGTTTGAAATGGCCCAATTCAATTTTGAGATATTTTCTATCTCTGAGGTGAGATGTAAGCTTCGAGGCGGTTGGAGGTGTAAGCCTCGAATTAGAACACTAAATCAATAAAAAAAATGAAATAGTAACATACTAACGTCAAAGTAAGTAAGATCATATCAATACGTCTCTCGCACTCCCGATTCAACATAAATAAGAAGTCTTAAGTCACTAAGATTATAGCGCAACTAAAGCGAATATGTAAAAAAGAAAAAAAAAGTCTCAAGTCACTAAGATTATATTCTAAATTCAAAAGTCTCCCCTCACTCCCATCACTTAGTGTGTCTTTAGTGAAATCATTATTATAATGTGCTGTTTTTTCTCCTCTGTCATCCTCAGTTACGATTGTCTATGCGAGCAACATCGATTCTGAGTACAACATGTAACTGAGCATCGAGGAGGTTCATATGCTTCTAGTTCTTGGTTTTGCTTGTTTTAAGTTTAGGAGTAGACAAATAACTAAATATAATTTATTTTCTATATTAAATTTATAAATTAAAAATTTAAAATCTCTTAAATCCTTGTTTTTAAGGCTTGTGCTTTAAGAGTTTTTTGAGCTCTTTCTTAAGTCAACCATAACTCTAACATTAGCAACGAGAGAGATGAAGAAGTGAAGGTCAAAGAGAATTTTAAATGTTCTCTTCATCATAGAGAAATGCTAGACTATTGAAGGTGCACTAAAGTCAGGGATGTTTGAACAAATTAGAACTAAACTTCATGGAGTTCCAAAGTTTCTTCTTAGTTCTATACTTAAGAAGAAGACAGTTCATGTGTCCACAAACACTGGAAGTAACAAGTCTATTCACTGAAGATCTTAAAATGAGTCACTTTCAAAGTAGTGGCCACGGATTTCAAGAAGGACCTCCCCGGTGAATGAGAAAAGGGGAGTCAATATCAAGATAATGAGATGACTCATGACATCCAGATAATCCCACCATCGGATTTGCAACATTTATACAAGCAGACAGAAGACGTCTACAATCTACAACGAATGCCACAGGATCTGCAACCCTCATACAAGCAGACAGAATGCGTCAACAAAGTCTGAAATAAATACCCCTGCACGTGCACCATAGATTGTATACACATATGTACACTAAAGGGGTAAATACAATCATAACCCGCATGGGCCCCGACAAGCGTGTTATTAGTACACACGTGACGTCTAGAGATGCTGCGCGGGCCAATAAGTGAATTTCAGTTTGAACCTGATCCTCCTATGCGGATCAATAGGAGTCGATATGGTTCGAACCATTGAACAAGTGCACGGTTGTGGCGACTGGTGTATTTGTTTTCAAGGCCTATAATAAAAAAAATTCACAAACAAAAGGCACGAAGCCTACGAAACTCGATCCTCCTAAGTAGGTAAATAGGAGTAGACAAGGTTCAAACCATCGGATAAATATACGGTCACGAAGTTGACCGGAATATTTATTTTATACATTCATATTAGGCCTTCAAGGCCTTTAACAAAGAAAATTCACAAATAAAGGTATGAAGCCTACGAAACCCGA
This sequence comes from Dendrobium nobile, assembly GCA_022539455.1. Lineage (NCBI taxonomy): Eukaryota > Viridiplantae > Streptophyta > Magnoliopsida > Asparagales > Orchidaceae > Dendrobium > Dendrobium nobile. Next base: position 31,721,624 of record CM039723.1, on the reverse strand, counting down.
TCTCCTATCGGCAAGTTGATAGGGTCGACAAGGTTCAAGTTTTAAATGAAAATGACCCCCATACCTTGATGATGGCCGCATTGATTGAAGATTTCAATCGGAGGGGTTAATTTTAGGCATTTTCAAATGCCACCTCAAATACCCACAAAGTCCAAAAATCTGAAAAAAACCAAAGTCAAAAAATATTTAAAATTGAAATAAATCCATCCGAATACTTAAACCAAAACCTATCCACCATCCGCAACAGTTTGCCGGGGTGGACAAATCAAAATTTACTTCACTCACATAGAGCTAATGCTTAGTCGAAAATATCATTAGGATCCATTCTCAAACAATCTCCTGCCAATAAGGACGTGGTACGTGTCCTCTAACCGGCGGTTTTGCCGCCAAATGGCACCGCAGGATAAATAGTTATGACCCGGGGCCCTCTGAACCGAGTGGTTTTGCCGCCAAATGGCACCACGAATTGTTATGGCCAGAGCCAATACGTTCCTTAATGGCGTCAAATTCTTGAGATATGAATCAATAGGATATAGTTGATAGGGCACAAAGCTCTCTGTTAGCTAAGGTGGATTCAAATTTGTCCCCTTAGATAAACATTCCCCTAGGTCTACAAGGTACTCTCGGACGAAGCAACCCATGGCTGCCGACAAGGATCCTTCTATCAGGTTGGGTCGACAACCTCCTATGACTGAGTAGATTAGGGATCACGATGGCCCGAGACAACGGAACCATGGGATCTTAATTGGGTCCATCATGCATTCCCCGACCATTCGCTTTAAGTGCAAGATGGTGAAATTTCCAATTTTAAATATCAAATTCTCCAAATCTTCCAATTCTCCAAATTCTCAAATTCTCCAACTATTCCAAATATCCATTGCTGCTGCTATATGCCAGATAACACGTATTTATTATATGATTGATAACTAGCCTTAATCGAAAGTTCTCTCTCGTGATCGGGAGGGGTAATTAACTATAGGGGCTTGCGCCTTTAAGAAACCAGAACTCAGATCATAAAGTCCTCGCAAAATGAGGGCGAAATCTCTGGGTAGTGTCTTATCTACGAACCCATCTGCCTTCCAAAATTTCCCCGGAACTTTATCCGTTAAAACTCCCTCGCCGAAGAAAAGAAAACAAGCGGGCGGAGACCGGGGCCGAATTTTCGGAGCCCACAGTCAACAATCTCCATATGCCATTTTTTTTGGACCATCACAATAGGTGATCAACATAACAAATTGCTAAGTTGAATAACTCCACTCTTTAGCAAATTTGTGTCTTGTTTTTTGATCTTTGCATCTTCTATGATTAGGATCTTTTTTATCATAATATGTAGTGGCGATTATTTGAGATCATGTGTTTATTATCCTTTATTTGTCGTGGTGACAACCCATATACCTCTTGAAAGAGAAGTGTATACTTCTCCTGTAGTTAATGTAGTTCATCTACAACTTAATACACATAGGGCAAGAATTGTTTCTTCTTTAACGACAGGCTTGCCAACATTAGCTAAAGTTTCTATGTAGCATATATAATTTCACCTACATATGCTGTTGTCACAACATCCACTATTGGTATACCATTGTCCTTAATAAAGATTTCCCATTATTAGCCATTAACTGTGATAAGGATGTCATACTTATCATGCAGGTACATACATCCAAAACAGTTTAAATGATGTCAGGTGGAACTACTTTACACAGCATGATGTCCATATGATGCTTGGCAATTGCAAACTAAAATTGTCATTGGCAATCAGTCGTCATCTTAAATCTCAATTGAATCCAACCCAAAGAATGTGAGCTTAAATGAGATATTGTATTGAATCCCAACTTGTACACTAGAGTGGTAGAAATGACATTCTTTTGACTGTCTAGGTTGCTGGTGCTAACCACTACTTACTTGACTTGAATAGTTGAGTGAACAATTCTTATATATGCCCATATTGGGGGATGACCCCACCACTTATCCTTCAGCCTAGCCATAAAGATAGGGGCTAGTCCACCTTGTTTACGTGGCTAAGCGTGGTGTATTCTATGACTATAGTAGTTATTTTCCCATTTTCATCCTTCCATTTTTACATTGCACCTTCCAATATTTTTCTTTGTATGGTCATCTATTTAATAATGGTCATAGAATTTCTTTGCAACATTTGACTTAGAAATGGAAGCATGGTTTGGGTCATTAGCTATCCTTTTTCCTTTTTATTTTTATTTTTTGAGAAGTTGGATCTTTCATTGGATAGTTCTGATGCCTTTTTTTTTCCTTGATTATTGTGTTCCATGTCCAATGCCATCGTTCTAGCCTAATTGAGATCAACAATTAGAAACAGGCAGAGTCCATTTGCAATTTGTGAATAAGTGCTTGAGTGGTATTTTATCAAAGTTTGTATATTCCCAATATTTACTATCAAAATAAATACCTTGTTCCAGAATTCTATAGTATGTTCTTGCATAGATTTCCCATGGCATTGCTTCAAGCAATCCCACATTTTCTATTGATTTTCTACGTGCTCCTTTAAGTAGAACTCTCAGTGTATCAAGTGCTTAAAGATCCCTCAAGTCACTTTTGTCTTTGTTTTTCATCCTAAGATAGGCACTCCGCTATGCCAAGCCATTATTACTTAACTTTAGTGATGTGAAACTAAATGCAAGGAGCTACGTAAGAAATTAAAATTGAGTTGGCAAAGAAATTACAATTAATAACTTACGGCGATAGCAAGAAAATCATTAAAATTTCGTAGTTATCAACTAGCTTAAGCGAAGAAGTATGTAGATTAGCCAAAACCTTCAGACAACCAAAAATAGTAGCAACACTAAAAGCTATTACAACAATCCGTCATTTAATAACGAGAAGTTCACCTTGGGGAAATACTCACTCAACTAGACTAGGCTTTGCGGGAGAAGAATTTCAGCACACCATACGATGCCACGAGGAAGGTTGCGATGCCAAGGGTCTTGAGCCACGGAGAGGTCGACGATGACGTGGAGGGCGTGAATGCTTGACTTTCGAGACTCCAAGTGTGCTTTGCAAATTTTCGGTCGTAGATGCTCGCAAGGATTGGTACGACTCTTTCCAAGTACTCTTCTACGGTGGTTTCGTCTTCAAATCCTACGTCGAAGCAAGGTGACCGTAGGATATTGATGCTCCCGTCGGCGTTGAACACTAGACCCCACTCAAGCTCGGGATCCGCCATTCAACATTGAAGAGAATAGGGAGAGAGGTGCCGTCGTCTCTTCCTCTTTGCTGAAATTTCCCACGAGAGGGAGTGAGAGGGCGGTCGGCCAAGACAGGGGAGGAGTGGGCGGGTGGATGGGGTGAAGGGGAATTAGGTTAAGCAAGGGAGAGAGGGAGTTACACAAATCTGAAATTAATTTTCAGAATTTGTGTGAATTGGAGGAAAAGACATTTGAAATTGGTTCCAAATTAGCAAGAGAATTAAGGGGTAATTAATGGGCATTCATGGGGCCCATTAATGAGGAGGTCGGCGACTAATAGAGGGGGAGGGAGTTTTAGAATTTCAAAACTGAAATTTTGCTCAGATTTTAAACAAGATTGGAGGGGGAATTAATTTGAAATTGATCTCAAATTAATAGGGTAATTAATGCATTAAGTGGAGCCATGAAGGGGGCCCATCCAAGGTGGCCGGCGGCATCATGGGGGGGAAGGTTTTGTGTGGGGAGCAAGGGTTTGGGTTTGCAAATCGGCTCATGACATTGAGGGAGGATTAAATTGAAATCCTTTGAATTTGAAATTTTGTCATGAATCGGAGTTAAAACTTTCCTAATTTGGAAGTTCCAAATTTGGAAAGTTTTCGAAATTCAAAATTTCGAATTTCGAAATTAGCCGTTGTAGAGGATGGGAAGAGAGGGGGGGGGGGGTCGGTGAGGAGGTGGTTCACGGCGGCAATAGGGGGGTGTGGCCGGCGGGTTGGGGAGCTTTGGGCCGGCGGGTTTTGGGGAAAACGAAGAAGAGCGGAATGACGAGGATAAGCCACGAGTCACGGACTCTTCCAATGACTGGTGGGTGTTGCTTTTGGCCCTCACCTTGGGCTCTCTCTCTCACTTCTCTCTAGCTCTCACGCAAGAAGAGTAAGAAGAAACGAAACCAAATTTTCATTCAATAATTCATTAACCTCATACAATGATACATGACCCCTATATATAGGTCATGAGATACAAGCAAATAAAAGCATAACTAATGACTAAATCGCCCTCGGGGCCCCAACATAACTCACTCACACACAAGGTAAAACAGGAATACTGAAAACTGAAAATGCATGAATAACTAAAAATATAAGCTCTGAATCGTGGCCATCGATCGGCGATGCTTCCGGCGATACACATGTCTGAAACCGTTGATCGATGACCTCATCATTCTCCCCGGGTGGGAGAAAACTCGACCCCGTCGAGTGGGAATCTCTGGAGCTCTCGTACATCTCTAAAAGATCTGGATCCAGTCGCTGCAAACTCCTCTCGATCGATCCACATATCCTCTGTCACTGGTTTCCCTCTCCAATGAACCAAGTACCTATGGCGCCGACTTAGTATTTTTGACACAATAAAGAAAAATTTGATTTATGTACATGTACTCACTAGTGCGATAATGCTTGATGTTCGTTGTTGTTGTGTTGTATTCTTTTTGTATCCTGATAACCAAGATTAAGACACCCAAGGACTGCACCTCCCCTTACACCCTTCATCTCTGCGCCCGGCAACAAAACTCTCTACCCCCAACCATAAAACCGCACAAATAACCACCCCCATGCTCACCACACCACGACGAATCAACCCTTTGTAAAAATAAAGTGCCCAATGCTCCCTTTTTTAAGTCTTTATATGTAGCGAATTCCGCCTCCGCGTTTCCAAATGTTGGTGTTCGCTAAAAGTATTCTTTCTAGTACAATATTTTTTATTAGAATCCAAGCAGGTGGGGGTGAGCGGGTCGGGGGGGGGGCTGAGGCGAGGGGGGGGAGGGATGCGTGGTGGGGGTTGGGTTGGGGTGGGGAGCTTGGGGGGTTTGAAGTGGGTTGGGTGGGGGGTTGGTTGGGGGTGTTTTTGTGGGTGTTGTGTTTATTGTATGTATGTGTTGCATGGTATGTTCATGGTGGCGTGTTTTATGCAGATTTGTGAAAGGGTTGATGTAAAGTATGGGATTGGACACTGTATAGGTGACGGGTGAATTAAAGGGGTCAAGTGGCGAGTATTGATGCACGATAGCGTTGAAAGGTCAATATGAGTTGTGGATGGGGAGGGGGTGAGGGGGTGACACGGAAGAAAACAGACACACACAATTGTTTCTTGAGGGGAGTGTGGAGTTTTTATGGAAAAGTGGTTTGAGGAGGATATCGAGGGGGGTGCCGGGGCGGCGGGAATGAGAGGGGGGTGGAGTTGAGTGTGAGGGAAATTGTGAGGGGGGAGATGGGTTGAGCGAGTGTGACAGAGAGAGTTGTAGAACGGGGTTGGGGGGTAGCGTTTGTTTAGGTGACGGGTGTATGGTGGTGGGGATTATGGTGTAGTGTTTTGGGGGGGTTTAGGCACAAAAGGTTGTGGTTTGATGGGCAGTTCCTCTTCCATGAAATCAATAGATCACAAAAAAAATATTCATTTCCCCATGATATAACATTGATATTAGGATAACACCCAAATAATAATCACTATAATACAACAACTATGCATCCCAACATCCCAATTCCCGAAATACCTGCACCCCCCCCACCCAGGCACCTAACTACCAGTTTCATAATTTAAAAAAACTCTCCACAAAGTCCACTTCCAGAACGGCAACCCAAAAATACCTGTCCTCCTGACCGTATTGAATTATCTACCCCTTGCTGCCCATCCACCAACCCTACCCACAACCACACAAGCAGAGGGCATTCAGGGAACGACATGAGAATCCCCTACCATATTGTTAACCATCTTCTTGGACAATTTCTCTTGTACTGAATGTCTAGTATAAAAAAAGGATTAATTATTATGCTAACGTTGAAGAGGATGTCCCAAACAAGGCAATATCCTAAGAGGATCCTTCTTGATTTAAGGAATAATTTTGTTTCATTTCAGGACGCATAACTAAACGTGAGCAATCTTTTTGGTAAGATTCACCATCCATATCCCCTCCAAGGGACATATACCTTCAATCTGCCCTAATGATAGAGACCAGAGCGCTTAATCTCAAAAATATATTTGATAAACAAAAGAAATAAATATGATATGACTCATTTTAATAGGATTCCAAGTTTATCTAGCACCTTAAACTGATTCAAGCACAGTTAGGCCCAACCAAACATTAACAGCAGCCACTGGCAGAAGCCTGATCAGAAACAAGCCGCCAATAATACAAGAGCCCCTAAACAATCGCATGCATTCTTTTTATTTTACTATCCTATATATGCCTTCCTACAAAAGGTCCATTCTATTTTTATACCGATTTAACAGGTTACATATCCAGCTATGGCCCCCGATTGACCTGTACCCACCACTATCCGTTCTAACTGATTTGTCACCCATCTCCCAATAGACAAAGCCAAAAACCCCGAACCAGAGGGGGGGTGGGGGTTCCCATATTCTACCTCTAGCTTGGGCTCCCAAAAAATCCCCCAGATACCCACTAAACCACCACAACCGTCGTACCAAGGACCACCCCAAATGTGCCATCAACACCCATCAACGTGCGCATCAATGCAGACTTCCCCGAAAAATATACTACTTAGCCTGCCCATCTAATACCCCCCAACCATCAAATACCAATAATGAAAGTATGCAACGTGGCCAGCAGAATCATCCCTCCCACCAACTTTCCCCACAAATCACTTCTGTTTCTTTCAGTACGTCAGGCCGAAATCCACCAAGGCCAACACCAACTATCGATACGAATGAAATAACTACAGTCTATACTCTACAACTTAGCCCGATAGCACTCCACCAAATATCACATTCCTAAATCCCCCTTCTCCTCAGTGGCCAAAACCCCCTTCACGAAGCCTGCACCCTCCCCGCCCACAACCCTCTACTGCCCAAAACCGACACAGCCCCATGCTCCCTGCAAGAGTATACACGCCTATCCACCCGCAAATACCCACACTACTCACTCCCCCACCGCACGGTAACAAATACCCACATTGCACTCCCCACACCACCACGCGTGCACGCAGTAAACCGCACTGAAGAGCACAATATCCATCTAACATAATAAAAGCACTACTTACTAACCAAGCAGATTCCCCCCCTACTTGATTCCACTCTCACGATACACCACCACCCACATTACGCCGCAAAATGTGATGTCTCATAGAGAGACCTACCATTTCCGGCACAATGAACTTCGCAGGGAGGGTTCCGAAGACTTCAAATCACATAGCCGCATGAGATCCTTTGAAAACTTTGAAGTTTTTGCATTTCTTATAAATTAAATTGAAAGGGATGTGATTGAAAAATGAGTGACATCCACAACATACACCCCACCACACATCAGGAGATCCAGCACCCACATTATACAGCTCGTACTTTGGACTATCTACCGTAACGAAGAACTGGGCCCGACCCCCCATCGACACGGATCATCTTCGATCACTCTGGCCCCGCCAGGCTCCCAAGCAACCCCCCATAATACACCACCAAATCGAGCCTGCCGACATATACCCCCACGACCCGCCTCGATTGGTAACTCTTTACATTTTCCGTTAACCGGAGGGGCACGCCCTACCCGAGACAGAACGATAACTGGCGCGAATGGACCCGCTGGCCCCACAAGTAGACCCTGCTCCTCCCAAACCGACCGACGACCCTGCCGCACAGTATCTACGGGTGTGCGCAACTAATCTCCAGTCAGGGGACGCCCTCCCGAACACGGGCACCCAGGGGGGGGGGGGGCGATTGGTCCCTCTAGATTTTCGAGCCAGACGTAATTAATATATCATCCGGGACGATCGGTCCTCTGTAAAAAATTTCATCATGACGAATAAATTTTCGTCCAAATGATTAACCGCTTAGAACGTTTTTAGCATTTCTAGAACCGACCTCAGTAATAACTGTTCGTAATGGACAACTTAGTTCGTACGGGACGATCAACGTGTACAAAAAAATTTTGTACACATATACAAATAGGGTCGTTCAAAGCGTTTTAAGTAAAATACGTCCAGGATGATCCACGATCGTACGGGACGACCACTGCGTACTAATTGAATACTTGCAGTTTTTGGCGGTTTTTCTTGTCTTTTGTATAATAGTCCAAATTAGACTGCCACCCAATCTTTTTGTCATTTGATCTTCGAGCCTCTTGAGAGAATAGCTAAGGAGAGAGTGTGAGAGTGCATTTAAAGGAGGATACTACCACTGGAGCGTGATAGGCTCACTTAGAGTTCAAAGGTAAAGAATCTCTACTTGTGAATTGGGATTACTTCACTCTTTCTTTCTTTCTTCTAGATTTTCTTGTGAGAAGATCTGTCAAGGAGATCCGGTTCGCTGCCGACACTTGGAGATGTGTGAATAGCCGAAGGGTTCACGCCTACACTTGGAGAGTGTGAATAGCCAAAGGGTTCGCTGCTACACTTGGAGAGTGTGTGAATAGCCGAAGGGTTCTCTGCCCACACTAGGAGAGTGTGAAAGGACGACGGTATCTCTGCCAACACTGGGATTGTGTAAAAGGACGACGGTTCTCCTGCCGCACGGAGAGTGGTGAAGAAGAGTGTGTTGTAAAGGTCTCCGCCTTGCTGTGGGTGCAAAAGGAGAGTCACTATTGGTATTAGTTCAATACTCAGAGGGTGCCCTAGGAGTGGATGTAGGTCTGGTTTTAGATCGAACCATATAAAAATTGGTGACCATTTACTTTACTATTTTTACGTTTCCGCATTTAATTCTTAGCTTAAAAACTCTGTGGTTGAAAAACTTTTCTACAAAAACTTAAAAGAAATAATTTTTATTTCGTTTCAACATAATTTCAAAAAGAGGGCTTAAAATTTTTTAAATTACCAATTCACCCCTCCTCTTGTGTAGCCTTTGGGACATTAACTTAGGCTATAACAACCATAATTACTGAGACTCAACAAGTGGTATCAGAGCTTCGTTTCAAAATCTAAGTTTGAACTACTTTTTGATTAACGTAGATGGCTACATTCAGAAACCGAAACACACCTGAAGTTACTCTATCACTAGACCTCCACTGTTTGACAATATCCTTGATTTTGAAAACACGCATGTCACTTCTTTACAGTCACTTGATTATACGTATGTGGATGTTAAGTCCAGAAAGGTACACAAAACCAACAGATTATTGATGGAGTTGAGTATAAACACACTTTTGCAGATTGGACATAGAAGAACGGATTAGCACAATTAAATGCCAAATGTTTAAATAGTTTCTTTTGTGCTTTAAAATCTGAAGACTACATGCGGGTTTCCACTGCAAAAGCGGAAAGGATCATATGTGATAGACTTTGTATAACTTATGAAGGGACAAATGAGTTAAGCAATCAGACTCACAATCTTGTTATCATGACTATGAATTGTTTCGCATGAAACCTAATGAATCTATTATGACATGTACACAAGATTCACACAAATGTCACTTCTTTGCATGCACTTGGTAGGGAATTAACAAATGCTGAAATGGTCAATAAAATTCTTCGATGTTTACCTACTGCTATGATGCTAAATTACTGCAATTACAGAGTCTAAAGATCTTAACATTTACCTATTGACAATCTTCTTGGTTCCACTCATTGCTTATGAGCAAGGAGTAAGTCAAAGAAAGAATTGATGCAGGAATCACTGAAAGGAGAAAAATATTGCACTAAAATGGGAAGAGTCAGAGATGAGACACTCACAACCTGAGGATGAAGATGATATTGTACTGATGACTAGACAATTCAGAAGCTTTTTAAAGAGGAAGCAGAAGAGACGCCAGCAATGAAACAGAGGTAAGTTTAACAGAAATGGCAAGATTCTAATGAAGTGATTTGTTATGAATGCAGGAAACCAGGTCATATAAAAGACTGATTGCCCAAAACTCAAAGCCACTCCAGCAAGGAGAATGTAGAGGAGAAACCAATGGTAAAGAAGGGCAAGAAGAAATTTCAAAGAGCTTTTCTAGGCGGACTCAACTTCAGACTCATCTGAGACTGAAAAGAAAAGAAGTCACCAACCTTTGCTTGATGGCAGATAATGTTGACAATCAGATCAAGAAGAGGTATGTGACTTAACCTATGATGAATTGTTTTGAAGTTTCTGAACACAGCATGATGCATATAGGAAATAAAAAAGATGCATCTAGTTTAAGTTTAGAACTTGAAGAGCTAAGAAGGAACACGAAATCCTTAGGAAAGATCATGTTTAAAATAGATAACAACCACATGAAACTACTGATGAATATGAATGAACTTGAATAAAAATTTTGAAACTTTAAAAACATCCTAAACTGATCTTGAAAAAGAATTAAGAATTTTAAGGATAATCTAGAGCAAGACATATAGAATCAATTATACCAATCAAATCTTGGAAGATATGAATCATTTTACAAACTCATAATAAGAGCTCTCGAGGATAATAGAAACCCCCTAAACTTGAAGATTTTACAAATCCTAAATATATCCTAAATTCATGAAATCCCTTAGAAGACAACAAATGGAAGAAAACTTAGGATATTTTTTCCAATGTTAAATGTAATAATTGTGGATTTTTGGACATATAGCTCACACCTATACTTGAAGATGAAATCTAATTTGGTGTGGAGACCGATAGATGCATAAACTAGACATATCATACATGCATCTGATTATAAATTGCTAAAGGTGAACCCAAACTTATTTGGGTCCCAGGTCTAACATTTGAGAGTTTTGCGGAGTGCTCTCACACAAGACCTCGTGGGAGCATATGGTACCTAGACAGCGGATGTTCAAAGTATATGACTGGAGATACTCTCATTCATAACGCTGGAAGCCAAGAGTGGAGGCAAGGTTACACTTGGAGATAATATAACAAAGAAAGTGATTGATCTGTATGATTGAAAATTTCAAAAACTTTTTCATAGATAATGTGTTATTGGTTGAAGGCTTAAAACATAATCTGTTAAGTATAAGTCAGCTATGTGATAAGGGCTATAAGGTGAAATTTTTACCTACTAGCTGCATATTAAGCCTAAATGGAAAAGAAGTCTTAAATGAAAAAGGGTAAACAATGTTTACATGCTAGATCTGAATTCTATTCAATCTCCAATTGCTTTTTATTTAAAAACTGTTTCTGATGAATCATGGCTTTGGCATAGGAGACTTGTCATTCTAGTATGAAAAACCTTAGAAGAATTATCAAAGAAATTAGTGAGAGGTATACCAAACTAGACTTTACTAAGGACCACCTTTGTGATGCATGTCAATTAGGAAAACAAGTGAAGTCCTCTTTTTAAGTCCAATAAGGATCTTAGAACTAGTAAACCTTTAGAAATTCTTCACATGGATCTTTTGGACCAGTAGGAACTGTAAGTCTAGAGGGAAGGTATACGGATTTGTTATAGTGGATGATTTCTCAAGATTCACCTTGGGTTAGATTTCTTTTTCATAAAAGTGAATCATTTGAGGAATTCAAAATTTTTCAACTTGGATACAAATAAAACTAGGATGTGAAAATAATCTTTACAAAGTGATCATGGAGGAGAATTTGAAAAGAAAGATTTGAAATTTTTGTAAAGAAAAAGGGATTGATCATAATTTTTCTGCAGCTAGAACCCCTCAACAAAACTGACTAGTTAACAAAAGTAATAAAAGAACATTTTAGCACCGCAATGCACAGAATACTACTGTCTAGAATTTTTGCGCTGACCGTCTATCATCAATAATTCGTATTATACTGCACTTTCCGTCTTGCATGTCTGATATTCATTATATGATTTAATTATCATCAGCTGTAGTTGGAGTTAGCAGACACATGTTCTTAACTAGTGCCAATATTTTGGTTGCAAGGTTATTCAAATATAACAAAACATTACTGATACTCTGGAGATTTAGAATGACCAAATTAGAACATATGCTCTTCTTTTTGTAGTTTTCAATGATAAATCCTAGAATCAATCAACAAAGAGTTATCTATATTCAAAACTCACCAATTGTAAGCTTTGTTTTAGATTGAATGGTCTCTTGAAGAAGAGCACAGAAAATATGTGGAATCAAGAAGACGTTAGGCAATAACATCCAACAACGATTGACACGTATGATATCAGATTTTGGGAAAATAAAGATGGATAGAAAACCTCTAAGATATGAGAAAACAACGATACCTAGAAGAAGTGGGAGATTTTCTAGCGAACACACAGAAGTTGAATTATTACAAGGATGAAACCTAGTGAGGGTGTTAGAACTAGGCGTGGATTAACAAGGAAGTCAATCATTCAGCCTTTATTTCAACAATAGAAAAACCATAATATGATCAAGCACTTTTTTGAATTTTGGATATTGGTCATGCAAGAAGAGTTAAATCAATTTGTAAGAAATAAAGTGTGGAATTAAATATAAGCCAAAAATCAAAGTGTGTTTGGAACCAAGTAGGTGTTCAAAAATAAAATAAATGACTCAGGAGTAGTCATTAGAAATAAGCTAGATTAGTTGCTAAGTGGATAATCAAATTGAAGGAATTGATTTTGAGGAGACCATTGCCCTGAGCTAGACTTGAAGCATTAGGGTTTTACTAGCCTTTGGCTATTTTAAAGGTTTTAAATTATTTCAAATGGATGCAAAGTGCCTTTTTAAATGGGGTAATTGAAGAAGATTGTTTGTAGAACAACTCCAAGATTTGAAAATTCAAAATACCCAAATCATGTTTTCAAAGTTAAAAAAGGCATTATATGGATTGAAACAGGCACCTAGGCTTGGTAGAGAGGTTGAGCAACTTCCTACTTGAAAAAATTTTTTAAAAAAGGAAGTGTGATGATACAACTCTCTTTTTAAAGAAATTGGAAAGGATATACTCATTGTTCAATTTATGTGGATGATATCATTTTTTAATCTTCAAATAAAATCTTGTGATGATTTTTTTAAACAAAGTAGTGAATTTGAATGAGTCTAATGGAGATTTAAATTACTTTCAAGGTTTTCAGCATTAACAACTTAGAAAGGAACATTTCTTAGCCAAACTTAAAATTTAAGGACATTCCTCAAGAATATGAATGGACAATGCTAAACCTGTTAGTACACCCATGAGTTCTTAGTTCAGTTGGATAAGGACCTTAAGGGAAAATCTGTTGATCAAAGAATATAGAGGGATTATTGGATCTTTGCTTTACTTATTGCTAGGACCAGATAAATGTTCAGTGTTTGCTTATGTGCTAGATTTCATTAGATCCAAAAGAATCACATTTGACAGCAGTGAAAAGGATTTAAGATACTTGCTAGGCAACTCAAACTTAGAATCTGGTATCCTAATTTAGCTCTTCATTTGAAATTGTTGGTTATTCAGATCTGACTTTGCAGGTTGCAGAGTGGATAGGAAAATCACTTCTGGAACATTATCAATTCATTGGAAATTCATTTGTTACTTGGTCCATTAGAAACAAATTCAGTAGCCCTATCTACTGCAAAGCAAATCATTGCATTAGGAAGTTATGTGGCACAAGTACTTTGATATAAAACAACAGTTGATTGATTTAGGATTAACTATAGGCACTATTCCAATTTATTGTGACAATACTAATGCTATTTGCATTTCCAAAAATCCTATTCAACATTCTAGAACCAAACACATTGACATAAGACTCATTTCATAAGGGATCATGCATCCAAGAGAGAAATTTGAACTCACACATGTTTCAAACTAAAACCAACTTGCAGACATTTTTACAAAACCTTTAGCCTTGATACAACAGTACATTAAGAACAAGGCTAGGTGTTATTGATTTGAATGCTTAAATAAAAATGTTTTTGCAACATTGATATTTATATTTCTTAGTTATTTGTCTTTGATTTTGTTTGAATTTTGTGATTTGAATAAGTTTATTTAGAGTCTGTGGTTTTGTCTTTGTTTTCTGTGTTTTGAATGTTTTGTTTGATTTCTTCAATAAAAAATTCAAAAATCCAAAAATGTTTTGAAATCGTCCGGGACAAAATTTTTCGTACTGGACGATGTGTGTGAGATTCAGTTTGCGTGATATGAAACGTTTTGAGAGCAGTTTTAATGTAGTTCGTCTGTACGATCTTATAATCGTCCAGGACGAAACTTTTTTTCTCAAACGTCGGGACGATTGAATGCAGCGTTGAGTGGATAAGGCAGTTTTAAATGTGAAGTTCGTCCGTACGAACTTTTTGTTCGTCCAGACAGAACAGACTTCGTTTCATTGTAGGGGACGGTTTCAACTGACATTAAAATGAATTAAATTTTGATCGTCTGTACGAAATTTTTTTGTCTGTACATCGGTCAAGTCAAAAGTCTGTACAAAAGGATGCATCGTAATTTGTGTTGATTACGAAAAGCCGTTTCATTTTGGATGAATTGGATCGTCTGTACAAAATTTTTTCGTCCAGACGAATAATAATTTTCGTCCAGGACGAACTGTTTTCGTCACAGACGAACATATCGTTTTTCTTAAATATGAAGGCTTTCTAACTCAACAATCACATTCAAACTTCACTTTCAATCCTTTTCAACTTCAAATCACAATGGCCTCCTCAAGCAAAAGTTAAAAGGTGTTGCTAAGAAACCTCACAGAAATGCCTCTGAAAACTTCCTGTCAAAAGCATAATGAGGAATCTTTTTCTCGTTTTGCCTCTGCCAAAATAACCCCTCTCGCATTCTGATTCAAAGCGAGTTCACTTTAAGGTAATGCACCTTTTTGCCTTCACCAGTTTCAATTCATTCTTCTATCGTCCACCTTTACAACAAACAAACCTTTCATCTATTTCCTAGCCAACATGAGTTTTAATTCTGACCACTCCTCCATAAGTTCTTTTGTTTTCAAACAAAAATGTTGAAATCACCAAGCACGACATTGGTGCCTTTCTAAACTTAAGAACTGAAGGTTAAGAGCCCACACCCAATGAGTGAAGACACTTTTAAATGGATGATGTCAATAGGGTGATTAGACAAAGTGGCCTAACATATCAAGTTGCTAGAGTTTCAGGAATGACCAGAAATGCCCGATACATCCAGCATATCCTTCGATCTTCATTCATTCCTAAAGTTGGTGATATGATCAAATTACCCCTCTCCTTCTGTTCTAACCTTTTTGATTATGGATTGTAGACCTATCGACGAAGTCCAACTTATCCTAGACCATCTCTATGGACTTTCAGAAATTGAGCATGTAGAACAGCAAGAGAAAAGGAATATCTCAATAAGACACTTAGTTACATACATTTTGGAAAGAAATACAACTTAGTGCATCCTGATGATGAATACGAAGAGCCAGTATACTACAATGATGCTTCCTTCAGAGCAATTTTCAAGGAGGAAAAAGGGAAAGCACATGCCAGTGCTTCTGAAGAAGAAGAAAAGGAGAGCAAACTTCTGCACCTCAATCAGGATTATCAGAATCTGATTGAGGGATTTGATAGACTTGAGACTCATTTTGATCAAGATTTGATCAAATTGATGCTCAACTTATGCACAACAACAGGATATTGATAGTAACAAAATGAAGTACATGAAATCAATACCAATTTTTATGTATGATCATCCTACTTCAACCTTTTTGGTGGCATTCCTCCTCCTCCTCCAAAGAATAGAGAATGAAAGATGATTTTGTGTTTGTTGTACTTGTGTTTGTTTTAAATGTTTGTTGTGTTAGTGTTTATTTTAGTATTTGTCTTAGTTATGTTTGTTTATGTTGTTATTTTTATTATTGTTTGATATTATGAAATGATCATGTACTCTTTCTTATTAATATCAAAATATGTCGTAGTTGATTTAATTTGGTTTGTTTTTTGGAATGTGCTTAATTATTATAATTTTATTAGTCTTATTAATCTTAATTGTGCTTAAATTAGATTGTGATTTGAGATTAATACATTAGAAATCTAGTCTTTTTAAATTTAAACCTTGTTTATAACTTGTTATATTAGAATTTTAATTCATGTCTATTCATTTAGACTACATAAACGTTAATATTATTATTGCAATTTAGATATTTATTTATTTGTATTTCTTTGCTCAAGTGATATTTATGCACTTAGGAAAAATTTGAAATTTTAGATTATTGATCTTGAAAAAATTGGTTTCATTACTCTTGAAAATTGTACAAAAGTACAAAAATCAAAAGGAATGCGCAAAGGTTCGCAAATGAAAAAAGAGGCACAAAATTAGCCCAATGTCAAAAAAAAATGCACAAAATGTGCCAAAAATTTGAAAAAATGTGCAAAGCGCCACTTGTGGTAATTCTCTTTTTTCCAAATTCTTTCAATCTCTTAATTCAAATTGATCTTATGTTCATTTGTATTCTATTGAACTTTAAAATTTAGAATTTTTATTCAGCTCTCTTGTATGATTTTCTATATTCCAATGTCTAAATTGAATCATATTTTTGATAAATTCTTCTTACATACAATGTTAATACAATTCTATAATCTAATAATTTCTAGATTTACCTAATGTTATTAGTTTTAGATTGCATACCTTATGAAAATCACCATTTAGATTAAATTTTCAAAATGAATTTCATATAATTACATACATTCTTGTCTATTTCTTCTTCACTTTTTGTTTGTTGTCCAAAAAGGGGAGAAATTATTGGTAAATTGTGTTTGTATGTTTTATTTTGGTTTTTTTGTTTTGTTTTACA